>PVIU01001455.1:0-214095 GCA_004026605.1 Ondatra zibethicus | reverse complement strand
TTTTGATCTGCATTTCCCTGATTGCTAAGGAAGTTGAACATGACCTTAAGTATCTTTTGGCCATTCGAACATCCTCTGTTGAGAATTCTCTATTCAGATCCTTACCCCATTTTTTAATTGGGGTATTTAGAATTTTAATGTCTAGTTTCTTGAGTTCTTTGTATATTTTGGAGATCAGACCTTTGTCTGATGTGGGGTCCGTGAAGATCTTCTCCCATTCAGTAGGTTGCCTTTTTGTCTTAATGACTGTGTCTTTTGCTTTATAGAAGCTTCTCAGTTTCAGGAGGTCCCATTTGTTCATTGTTGCTCTTATTGTCTGTGCCCATTTTATACCCAACTATATCTGAGCTGTGTGGTTCTTCTACATATAGATGGTAAGAATCATGTCCACAATGGCTTTCATGATAACAGAGCACATATTTATTAGTAATCTCTATTTGATAATGCAAAACATGTAATTTCAGTCATTATATTTTAGTTATCTTGCCTTGGAAAATGTAATGGGCAAATTCAGCCTCAGATGTTGACCTTGTTTTTATTTTAAAGAATTTATTTTATATTTATTTTATGTAGTGTTTAGTGTTACTGAAATTTGGTAATTAAGAGAAGCTAATGAAGTAAACTTGTGAGCAACTTTTGATTCTAAAAAAAAAAAACACAGAAAAGCTACATAAATTATTTTAGTTCTCTTCTTTCCCTACATATTTATTTAACTGTTTATTAATATGAAATCAATGACACTTATTTTATTATATAATAACTATGCTATATAATTATTGTATTATATTGTATTATGTTATATACTTTGATTATAATTCAGTAGTGCTGTAATTTGTTATTCCAGTTTTGACCATCAACTCTTTTACTTGACCTCTGTGTATCGTCCACATGCCCCATCCTTGTGTCTTTGCTCATGTTTTGTTAAGTTGTTGAGCTCTAGAGTTTGGCTAAGTCATCTTTCAAATACACATTTTGCAAATATTTTAAAAAAAAAAAGAACACAGGCTAGTCAGGGACAATATATTTTAATGGCCACAATGAACAGGACATTCTAAAGTCCCTTTTCCCCTTTAATTCAGATGTGTAGTCTCATTCTGTGCCCCATGAATAATGCCTATGCCACTTCCCAGGAGGAATCCCGCTGGCCTGCCTACACTGGAACGCTGAAAACAGAATAACAGATGACCTGAGGGAGAAGGAACCCGAGGGAGCCCTGCCTGCAAATTGCCCAGCAGGCAGCAAGCTCTCTCCTGCTCTGGCAGGGGTGGCAGAACCCAGGGCCGCTGGGCCCTGGGTTAGACTCACTGATCTTCTGAAGGCCAGCTTTGACAAGTTACTTCCAAAGGCACCTTTGAAAATGTTCTTCTGAGCCCTCAATGTCACTGGGACGCTAGAGCAGCATCTCTGTGCAAAATTTTAGACACGCTTGATCAAACTCTTCTGTGTAGTGAAGAGCTATGAAATTAGGATGTTTTAGGTATTCCAGAAATGTGCAAGTTCAGATTAACGTGTTCACATATTTTGCCTGAGTGGCAAGAGCACTCTAATCTTATTAGTGTTTATAAAGTGGTTAATAATTTAATTTATGTTCTCTATCCATTTGAGATTCCCAGAGCAGCTGAGTAGTTCATGAACATCCCACAAGATTTGTAAGAAGAAAGGTGTGCCTGCTCACACACGTGCACATGTTCCCCTCAGCTTGCTCGCTAGCTGGTTCACTAGTTTCCTGCTGTGCTCTATGGCCAGGAACCAGCTGTGCCTCCTTGCTGCATTCAGCAGGCATAACTCAGTAGAATGGCAATGTTTGCACGAAAAAATTAAAAAAAAAAATTGGGAGGGGAAAGAACCACAATTCATTTGTTTGGTGGTTGGCGCCCTGAGGAGCACCTTCTGCTGTCTTTTCTGTTCTTTTGCATTTTGTCCACTCGTTCTTAAGGGTTTTGCTCACAAGTCTGACATATTATGTGTCAAACTTAAGTGAAGCATGGATGGAAATCATATTGTCTTCAGGTTATCTAGTAACACCCCTGTTTCTGACTTAGGCTGTGAAAGTGTCTTATAAGAATCACGGTTCTTAGATGAGAATTAATAGTTTATCCTTTAGCAGAGGTGACAAAGTTTTCTGAGCTGGATGAGAATAAGCAGTGACAAAGCACTGGGTAGAGAGGTCTTATTCTCTAGAAATGAAAACTTTAACTTTCCAATGATGAATCTCTTAATTATTCATAAGTTTAGTCTGGAAATACTTTCACACCCTAATTTATGTATTGCTTCATTCATTTAACTCTGTTTAGAAACTGAACCCACATTTTCTTATGCTCTTTTGTTTTGTATAGAAGGGTTATGATTTTATCTTCTCCATCGAGTAACTTCTGGATTGTTGGGTTAGGAGATGACTTCCAGTAACTGAAATTTCAGAAGGAATCATGATGCTGCATCTTGGTTAATTTGGAATTTCTTTTATTTAATTTATTTCATCTAATTTATCTATTTATTGGTCTTTTTTTAAGACAGAGTCTCACTATACAGCTCTAGCTATCTTGGAACTCACTAAGTAGACCAGGCTGGCCTCGAACTCACAAAAATCCACCTACCTCTGCCACCCAAGGGCTAAGATTAAAGGTGTGCATCACTACATTGGACTGGGTTTTTTTTTATCATACTGGATTAACACATGATTACATTTTCTAAAAAAAATATGAAAATTTTGTCAGAAATTCTGACAACTTGACTATGGTGGCTGAAATATTGAGAGTAAACCTTGAAGGAAGCTTTCCTGGTTTCCTTGAATGACTGAAAGCTGACAGCTTTGGGGAGAGAGTTTTAATTTGGCTCGTGCACCAAAGGCTCTCAGTCCACGATAACAGAAAAGTCATAGTACATGGCAATAGCAGCATGCAGTAGGAGTTCCTTACATCACAGTAGACCAAGGAAAGACAATAGGGCAAAAATCAGGAGTGGGGATAACCTTCAAAGCCTATAATCTACTTTTGACAGCCAGGCACCACTTCCCAAAGCCTCCACTGCGTTCAAAATAACACTACAAACTGGGGACCAAGCAATCAAAACACGAGCCCATGGTGGCTACTTCAGACTCAAACTATAACATTTTGGGTGGTCCTGGAACTTTCGTGGCCACTTGATAATACAAAAGTGCATCTAGTAAAACTTCAAGAACCCATGCAGTTTTAACAGACTCAAGACTGCTTCAAAAGTCCAAACTCCGAAATTTCTTCTGAGACTCAAAGCAAGTGCTTGGAAGTAAAGTAACTATAAAATCAAAACACCTGGCCCCCACAAGCAGCAACCTTCACCTTCAAAGTTTTTTGCCTAGCCCATTCTGGGGCTCCCTACAAGGAACCTAACCCTACTAGGCATTTGCCTATTCTCATCTGTTCTGCTGTGAAGTCTGAGTGAAAGGCTCCATGATCCCATTCCGTATGCTTGTAAAACTAACACCATGTAGATGAAGTCAAGTTCTTCCCAGAGCTGAAGACATTGCTACATGGCAGCACCCCTGTGGACTACAGCTTCAGCAGCCTCTAAGTGCTGGCAAAGCTGAACATGGGAAAATACATGCCTAGGTGGGCTCTTCCCAGCAGGGCATCCCTCCCGCTCCCCTTTTCAAAAGGTGTTTTTAGTGGGTTTTCATGTTTGTGCCATGTGGACCTCAGTGGGAGAGGGTTTGCCCTCAAACCTCCTTTTCTTGTGTCTCAATGCAGAATGTATTGTGTCTATCTGATAATACAAATCTCTTTAACAGTTACACCTGCTTCATCTACGTTTGCTTTGTCTGCAGACTTAAATAAATGTGTGCTCCCAAACTGCTTGTTTCCAAAATCCTTCTGGACCCTTTGCTCCTGACTCTCGCTATAAACCTAGCTAAGACCGTGAGCTCTGAATGCTGTGCTGATCTAAAATTTCTCCCACTCTATCTCTGGCCCCAGAGTCATCCACGTTTCTCCTTCAACTCAGTTCCAAAGGCCTAAAAGTCCCAAGGTCTGATTTTGGTAACATTAACATCCCCACTCTTCAGTATCGACTTTCCTTATTAACTCTTCTTACATTTCTGTGACCAAATGCCTGACAAATCCCTTTCACAGAGAGGAAAACTTTACTTTTGCTCATGGTTTCAGAGGATCTCGGCCCATTATAGCACAGAAAGTATGGCTGAGAGGCTCAGTACATAGTAAAGGAGAGTGTAGTGTTTGCATCACAGCACACACAGGCTGGAAACAATGGCAGATAACCTTCAATGGCCTGCCCCTAATGATCTACTTCTTTTATAAAATCAAATCCAAAGACACGCTGATTGATATTTACATGCTGAAGGGTAGCAGTAGGAAAATATTGAAAGTCTCTGATTTCCATAATTCAAGCATTAGGTTTCTGTAATATCATAGACCTTTGTATGTAGAGTAAGAACACTGCAATGCATAACACACCATTGTCTTGAATCACAGCTGAAGTGTTTCAGGCAGCATTTGTTGGCATTGCATGCGTGGCAGCTGCATGGCGCAGTGCGAGTATGTTCAGAGACAAGGCTGGAGTGAAGTCATGGGATGTAGCTTGTTTGAGCACCAGGAACAGCTCATGCTCATATTTAAGAAACTCGGTAGGATGGTGCCTGTGACCTCATCTACAAGATGAGCCTGACAGTAACTCCTTCTGAAGTCGAAGCTGTATACGATCAGTGTCTATGCTACATATGCCTAGTGCATTGTTGAGTTCTCAATAAAAACTTCTCTATATTCTTCAGCTTGCATATGTGTCTCTGGGGAAGTTTCAGATAGTTGGGTTTCATCCGATTGCTTTTATTGCCGAAGTAATTCCCCAAGTTTGACCTTGATTATATCTTCTTCTGCAATTCAGAAGAGAAAACCTGAAAATAAAATTTCTTTCCTTTTGTTAAATCACTGTGCATGACATTTCACTTCTTGGCGGTGGAAACGTGACTAGCAGCATGTGTGGTTTGGTGTGTTATATAAGCCTGGAGTGCATCTTTGCTGTTGTTTCTCAGACATGGCTCCATATTTCTATGTGCAAATGTGCCTGGATACACGGGGATAAACAAGGCATTGGAGAAGGGTTCAGAAAGCTAAAGATAATGCATGCTATTCTAAGTGGGATTATGAATACGCTCTGAGAAATATAGCTACTGTCTCTGGAAAAATATAGCTGTGCTTTTTAAACTATGGGACAGTTTTGTAAAAGGAGAGCCTATAACTTTAGGAAAAATTTCTAGCAGATTGTATGTAGGTGGACTCACCTCCATCTTTTCTTGGCCTGTTGACTAGCATATCGTCCCTGGGCTAACAAGATGGCTCAGTGGGTGAAAGTGTCTGCCGCCAAGGCTAACAACCTGAGTTCAATCTCTGGGACCCACAAATTGAAGGGAGAGAACCAAATTCCTCAATTTGTCCTCTCTGATCTCTACCTACACACTGTGGCACACACACACACAGACACACACCAAATAAAATTTAAAAAATAAATCTCACCTCTTAATTTCTGTGTGTGTTACTATAGTGTTGAAGAATTACATTGTACCCCCACAGCACTTTCTGTCTGAAGCTTCTTGTAAACTATAAAATGTATCTTTTTCCCCACTTACAAATAGCTGAGGAATCTGAGACCTCATGTCAGGAAGATGGCTTTAGGCCTGAGGATGCAGCTCAGTAATAAAATGCTTCCCTAGCATCTACTCGACCCTAACAGTGTTTATAATTATTAAATGGAGCTGTGTAGAGTGAACTCAAGTGGAGGTGAAGTGCACAGGTGAGAGATTTCCTGTCAGGTTAATTTAGAGTCAGTAAGTTCAGAGTATGTAATGAGGTTTGACTTAATGGACCTGGAGAGACTAGACGAAGGAGAAAAGGGTTAGATGGATATGAAGTAAAGCTATACTCTCTGAAAGAATCATTTATCCCAGAAAACTCATCAGGCCCTGAAATAACAGTGGAATTGGTTATGAGATGTAGAGCTCCGGGAGATCACAGGAGAAGCCTGAACTGAAATCTAAAATTGACCGTTGAGATTCTGGGCATGAGAAAGAGTGCATAGAGTTTCTCATTAAGAAATTGGAAGTGCAGAGATTCTGTTCTCCAAATATGCAGGGCAAACAAAAGAGTGAATACTTACCACCACTGTGAATGCATCAAGACAGAGGTAGCAACCAGTGTTTACTATCCCACACTCTGACTTATGAGATAATTAACTGCCCTGGAAGTTCTGGGAAAAGTCCCAAGACCCATACTTAATCATCTATCTGCCTTGGAGAATGTCAACCTGTAAGGTTTGATTGGCCAGTCCTTGAAGGTCACATATACATCCCTCATGCCACTAACCCATCTTTGCCCCAGAGACTCCCCATCTGCATAGCTCAAGGACCTTGAAGAGCTCAGAAGGAGACCATGACAGCAGGAAATATCAAAGGCCAACCTCTGTCCTTGCTTTTATCCTGTCCCTTGGAATGCTTGATTTTCTACTGTGTTTCTCTAGAGCCCTGGTTACTAGTTACAAGACACTTATCTCAGTAATAACTGCTAAGCAATTATTCCTGGCTTTTCCACTGTAAAATGATGCAAGCCATGCCCAACATGCTGCTTACACACACACACACACACACACACACACACACACACACACACAGAGAGAGAGAGAGAGAGAGAGAGAGAGAGAGAGAGAGAGAGAGAGAGAGAGAACAGCACAGGTTGGCAGAACATCATCACATTACACAGCACACAACAAAACCAGATGCCCTGTCCTTCAGAAACCTTTGCCCTCCCACTGCCACCACTTGCCAGGGAGATCTGCAGCCTCAGCACTTCCCTCTGAATGGCCCCTGAAGTGCACTTTCCTGCCACTGATGAGCTGAGTTTTAGCAGGCTCTTCTCTTGGTGAAGTGGGGCTTCCATTTCCTTGTTCCAAATGAGTCACCTGAGACTCCCTCTGTGTACACAGAACTTATCCGAGGCTTAGCGTTTTCACAGAGTTTGACTGAGGGATTTTTATTGTACTTCCTCATCTAAATACAGATTGGGACTCTTGGCAAAGAGACAGATGGTATTTTTCAATGACTAATGCAAAGCTCGGTAAAATATGGATGCTCTGATTGCTCTTTTTTAAAAAAAATGCCTTGACCTCATACTATGTGACATTGCAACTGAAACTCATTCCAAGTACTAATATTACATTGAGTTTCACAAAAGGGATAGAAGATTTATGTCCAGTTCTTTCCTAGGGTAAGGTGAAGGATGGCTGCAGGATCCCTCAGCACCAGACAGCATTGTGAAGACGAAGTTGCTGATCCAGCACTGACCGCTTCTCTGGACACCTTGTGGTCTTCTGTTGGTCTTCTTGTTTAGGGGAGAAATCTTGAACTAGAAAAAAGCACAGCATCCTCTTCAAAACTGAGAAAGGCGGGTTTCCATTTGTTGTCTGTTAAACAGAAAGAGACAGCGGGTGAAATTGTAGCACTGAAATTAAGCATTTTTCATGAGGTTTTGGGCTAATTCTACATGGATTCAGAAGCTTAGGAAGACTAGCATTCTGAGGCCTATTTATCAGAGAGTAAATCCACTTGCTTTTGCACAGAAGCACATTAAGGAACATAGGTATGTTAGGTCTTGTGACTGACTTCTAAACAATCATGCCTGCAAAGGACAGATGTTTGGCCCAGGGCTGCTCTGGGTCCACAGCTGTGCTTGCTTATAGGAGCCCACAGAAGGAGCTGATGGACAACGTAGCGATGCAGAGCAGGCAAATGACTTCTTAGTAAGAGTTGTGTGTTGTTCGGCTTGGACTGCACTTAATGCTGACGGCTCACACTAGTATCCTGAGGTAGATGAGCTACCCTGATTCTGAAGGGAAAGCATGTTTTATTTTTTCCTTTATTTTTATTTTTAATTCATTTTTCTCTAACAATACAGAATCTTTAAAGAAATTGAAGATGAGAACCAATGTTACCTCTTTCAGAAATTTCCCTCTTTTGAGATTTTTATTTATTAAAGGTGTTTTCATATTTTGATCCTGTTTTTCCCTCCCCAACTCCTCCAAGAGCCTGTCCACCTCCCTACCTGTCCAACTTTATGTTCTCTCTCTCTCTCCCTCTCTCTCTTTCAAGAAAGAAAACAACATTAAAAAACAAGAAACAAGGAAAATAACCCACAAAAATGAAAATCAAACAAGGAAAAGATAGATAAGACAAATAAACTGAAATGAAACCAAAAATCCACAAAAATATCACTGAGTTCATTTTGTGTTGGCCAACTACTCCTGGGCATGGGCCTGCTCTGGAGAGTCACTGACACACCCAGCAGGACTCCATTGGAGAAAACTGATTTTCTTTTTGATACTGAATATCAATAATAGATAGTTCCTTGGTTAGGGGTGAGACCCCATTCCATTCCTCCCTCCCAGTGCTGAAATCCCTTCTGATTCTGAACCTATGTAGGGCCTGTGCATGCTGTTACAGAGTCTGCACGTCCATGTGTAGATCGATCCGCTTGTGTCTGGAAGACACTGTTTCCTTGGAGTCATGAATCACCTCTGACTCCTACAATCTTTCTGCCTCCTCTTTTGCATAGATCCTGAACCCTGAGGAGAAGGGTCTGATGAAGACATTCCACCTATAGCTGAGTGCTTCAAAGTCTCTCACTCTCCACATGTCTAACTGTGGACCTCTGTTGTAGGATACTTTGAGAGCACTGTGATGCTCCAGACTGCCCATAAAGTTTATCATAAATCATATGGGCAGAGCCAGTGACTAGCTGACTGGAATTTGCCTTGGGGAAGTCAGCAATTTGGATAGAGGAGACTCACAGGAAGGAAAGAGCAGAGACTAGAGTTTGAGCTTCTGTTTGGTTCTGGGATGAGGGGAGAGCTGTGTCTTTTTCATGTCTCCAGTCAAAAGCATTTCGGCTAGTTGTTACTCAACCTCTCTAAGCTAGCAGGTTTTCATCCCAGCCTTTGACTCCGCAGGTTTATTGATAAATAGAACAATAGGGATTAATTTAAACCTTCATATCATGGTTGCCAGGGCCACAGGACTGAAAGGCCCACCAGGCTGCAGCCTGGGTGACAGGCAGGATGCTGACTGTGAAGCCGTGGGGCCACAGATGATAGTTAAAATATCAGTAGATTCATGTGCAGCTGCTAAGCCAACAGAAAAATGTCAGACCTCTTTGTTAATAATGACCAACTATAAGAAGAAGCTTCTGTGATGGGGACCGATTGAGGCACTGATCTGTGGGTATAGCACTGGGTCACTAGGAGTCATTTCATTGCTAGCTTCCTTTAACAGAATAATATTTAGGTAGGTTTTCCCTTAGCCCCATGACCCATCTAGTCTCAGGTTCTTGGCTACTTCCAGAATGTCAGGTATGAGTTCCATCTCATGGAGTGGGCCTTAAATGAAGTTAAAAAGTCATTAGTTACTCCCATAACATTTGTGCCACTGCTGATCCAGTATATCATGTAGGGAGATCACTGATGTAGATTGAAGTATTTGCAACTGGGTAGTATTGATAATAGGGGCTCAAGAGATAGCTCAGTGGTTAAAACCTGCTCTTCCACAGGTCCAAAGTTCAATTTGCAGCAACCACATGATGGCTCACAACCATCTGTAATGAGATCTGGTGCCCTCTTGAGGAAGAGACCTGGTCAGTCGTCCTCATCAACTTAGACCAATATGGACAAGTTCAACAGAACTGCCATATACGGGCTGTCTGTGCATGCTTCAGCATAGCCAAGGCATAAATTTCATTTTTGATAATAGCCTTTCTTCTCTGGTAACATGCTGAGTACCTTTCCATGCCGTGAACACTAGGTGAAGCTTCTAGTTGGGATTCTGCTAGACTTCTCCAGGTTTGGCGACTTAAATGTTGTCTTCAGCAGTGGTTGTGGAGAGCAACCAATAGTCATGGTAACAGCCTGTGATGTTTAGGGGTTCCGTAGGACCTATTTGGCCAATGACTCAATAAGATGTAACCCATTCCTAGAACTGGAGGGTTTTACCTGATGGTATAAGATGTCTAGTTGGGGAATTGTCTCCCCTTTTATGTAGTGACTCCATTTATATTTCTGTCACATATGTATATATTTCAGGTAGTTTCTACAATAGTAAGTTTCCATATGGTTTTTCAAATAGTCCTTAGTGTCAGTTGTTCCTCCCCATATTATCTCCTTTACTCTTCTCTGTCACCCACTTCCCTTCTTAATCCTCCTATTCTTGTTTTCCTTTTATTTCTCCATAACACTATATTTTATTGCTCATTTCTTGGGAGAGTCTCCCCTCCAACCCTGGGTCTCTTACTAGATACCTAACTTTTGTGGTTATTTAAATTGTAGCACACATGTCAAAATCTCAAAAGCTAACACTCATATGTAAGAAAGAATGTACAATATTTAGACTCAGGGGTCTGGGTTACATCATTCAGAATATTTTCTAGTTCTATTCATTTTCTAGTTCTAATTATGTAAACTTAATTTTTCATAACAGCTGAATAATATTCCATTGTATAAATGTACCACAAAATTATACTTCACAAAATTATATTTCATCAGTTGATAAAAAAACATATCTAGGTTGTTTCCAATTTCTGACTATTTTGAATAGAGCAGCAATGAATAAAGTAGAGTGTAGAGTCCTTGGGGTATATGTCCAAGAATAGTATAGCTGGATGTTGAGGTAGATCTATTCCCAGCTTCCTGTAGAACCCCCTACACTGATTTCCATAGTGACTGTATGAATTTGCAGTCCCACCAGAAATAGATGAGTGTTTCCCTTGCCCACAGTCTCACCAGCATGAGCTGTCTTTTGTTTGATCAATGCCGACCATTATGACTTGTTTAGGATGAAACATCAAATCAGTATTAATTTGCATTTCCCCAATGGCTAAGGATGTTGAACATTTCTTTAAGTGTTTTCTAGACATTTGTGTGTTTCGTCTTTTGAGAATTTTTGTTTATATCTGTACTTCATTTTTAATCTGTTTGTTTTCTTCAGTTCAGTTGCCTTGGTTCATTATATATTTTGGATACTAGCTATCTATCAGATACATAATTGGTGAAGATCTTTTCCCATTCTGTAGCCTGCTATTCTGTCCAAATAATGGTATGCAAATGATGTAGGAACTCTTCCAGAGTTATTAATTGTTGAACTTAGTGCCTATGCTGGTAGCATCCTGTTCAGAAAGTCTTTTCCTATGCTCATGGATTCAAAAATATTCTCTACTTTCTCTTTCATTAGAGTCAGAGATCTGTTCTTAATTGAGGTCATTGATACATTTGGAGTCTAACTTTATGTAGGGCAATAGATACAGATGTATTTTCCTTTTTTATGGATATATCTATTTTGACCAGCACTATTTGTTGAAGATGCTGTCTTTTTTCCATAGCTTCATGGTTTCCCATGCTCAACAGGCTTCAGTGCTCAGTTTTATGGGTCTTGCTTCTCTTAGGACAGTTTTGAAGAATATTATTACTTCATTTTGGAAAAGCATTTCTTTCTTTGTTTCTTTATTTAAAATTGGAAGTAACTTCCTCTGAAGTGTGGGATTAGGAGTTGGAACAGGAAAAGAAACTTTGTTTTTAAAATATATTTCTGGTACTCTGCAGTTATGGGCACCTGTTGCCCTTGTGACCAAGTTTGGTTACCAGCACCTACTTGGTGACTCACAACCATCTGCAACTCCAATTGTCCTCTGACCTCTGCAGACACCAAGAACACATGTAGTGCACATACATACATAAGAGCAAAACACTCATACACATAAACAAAGCTCGTGTGTGTGTGTGTGTGTGTGTGTGTGTGTGTGTGTGTGTGTGTGTGTATGCTTCTATATTTTATCAGACATCCTGGAAAAAGGGCATTTTACTATGTGTAAAACCAACAGAAAATCCTGAAAAGCCCAGTTTTGTGCTTTTGTATTGTCTCTGTCTGGTTTTGTTATAAAGGTAACACTAACATCTTCAAATAAAAGTTAGAAAATAAGATATTCTGCTTTTAGGACAAAATTATTTAAAACTGATATTTACTTCACATATTTGATATAATTCTCCAAAGAAGACCTATTGGCATGAAGATTTATTTTGCAAGAACTTTTATATAATTGTTGCTGACTATGGTGCCCCACACATATTTCCTTAGTGATAATAAGATTATTTGTGTTACCTATTTTATCTTGACTGAGTCTTGGTAATATTTTAGCAGCTTTTGAGGAAATTGATTTAAATTTGCATTGATTTTTTTGAAAAACTATTTTTCTCTATTTTTAACTTTATTTATTTCTGCTATTATCTTTATTCTCATACCTCTTTCTACTTAGTTTTATATTTCTCTTCTTTTTCTGATTTCGTGGTTGATTTGTGACCTGTTTCAGCATCCTTGGTATAAGCATTTTAGTATAATAAATTTTCCTCTCAATACTCCTTGAAATGAAACAACATACATATTTTGGTGCCTATTTTTTCATTTAGCTTCAAACCTCTTAAAATTTCCTTTCATGTCTTTCTTCCTTACATAGGTTATGTAGAAGTATACTGTTTTACATTTTCTAATTTCTGGCTTGATTCCACTATAGATAGAGAATATACTTCTTGATTTCCATTTTTTAAAATTCATTAGGTTTGTTTTATGGTCCAGAATATGGTATATTTCAGTAAACAATATGCGGTTGTTTAAATAAGAATAGCCCCAATAGGTTCATATGTTTGAGTTCTTAGTCACCAGGGAGTGGGAGTGGAACTTTTTGATAGGATTAGAAGGACTTGGAGGTGGGGTCTTATTGGAGGAAGTGGGTCACTGGGGGTGGAGGCTTCAAAAGTCCATGTCAGACCCAGTTCTCTCTCTCTCTCTCTCTCTCTCTCTCTCTCTCTCTCTCTCTCTCTCTCTCACCTTGTGGATCAGGATATAGCTCTCAGGTGCTTTTCCAGCACCATACCTGCCTGCACGTATGCTCCCTGCCATGATGACAGTTGACTAAGCCTCTGAAATTATAAGCAAGACCCAATTAAATTCTTTCTTTTATAAGAGTTGCCTTGGTCATGGTGTCTCTTCACAGCAATGGAACAATGACTAATATGCAATTCACAAGTACATGTGTTCTGCCGTCACTGCCTGCAGTGTCCCACACATGACTATTGGGTCATATTTACTAATTGCATTGTTTAAAGATTCTGTGTGTCTGCCGTCTGCCTTTTAGTCTATTGAGTATAAGAAGATGTGCTGAAGTCTCCAGCAATAATTATATATTTGATAATTCTATCATTTTTTTCAGCTCTATCATTTCTTTTCAGTTCATGTATATTTAGGGCTGTGTTGTTTAGTGGCCACACATTTAGGGTCATCTGTCTTCCTGGTGGGGAGTTCCTTCTGCTATTGGGGGACATTCCTCTTTGTCTTTAGTCATTTTTCTTTTCTTTAGAATTTAATTTAGTGTGTGTGTGTGTGTGTGTGTGTGTGTGTGTGTGTGTGTGTGTGCTGCTTTAGGAAAATTTAATGTTTGTATGATAGACCTGTTTTCTCCTTTTAT
Organism: Ondatra zibethicus; assembly: GCA_004026605.1. NCBI lineage: Eukaryota > Metazoa > Chordata > Mammalia > Rodentia > Cricetidae > Ondatra > Ondatra zibethicus. The sequence goes on along the minus strand of PVIU01001455.1, from coordinate 200,560 downwards.
TGTTGATCTATGTGTTGTTTAATTTGAAGTACATTTCTGTAAACAATATATAGATGGATTCTTTCCTTAGCTACTCATTAATTGCTGTCTTTCAGTTTGCTACTTATCTACATTTAATGTAACTGCTGACATGTTAAGGAGTGAGCTATGAAAGTAAATTCATTTTTATATTTCCATTAACTTTTAAAATTCTTCTTGAACTTTTTTTGTTATGGTGGAGTCTCTGCAAAAAAAAAAAAAAAAAAAAAAAAAAAAAAAAAAAAAAAAAAAAAAAAAAACAAAAACAAAAAAAAAAAAAAAAAACAGTGTCATCATCTGTCTTAGCTTCAATAACCTGTAACTACAATATAAATTTAAGGCTTGCTAAAGGACACTGTTTACAAGGCTCAGGCCCCACTGTCTGATTATCGCACTCTGTTCTGACACAAGTCCCTGCTAATTTCAGAGCTCTAGAGCATTCTGCCTGATGCTTTATAAAGGGTTTTTATGTTCTCATGCTCTGGGCCTCATGTCCTGATGGTGACCCTAACCACATTCCTTCTCTATTACATATAACTGTCTTCAATCTGAAACAAGCATGTCTTGTTTTTCTTGTTGTTTCAAATGTGTGCCCTCACCCCTTTCCATTTCCTATAAGAAAACAGGGACCAAGACAAATTATTCTCTGAAAACAAAGGTTCCAAGACTTTTGAAGGAGAAGTGACCATAGACAGCCAGTAAGCACAGACAGATGTGGACATGTCCACAGAACACTATCCACGGCTGCACACTGAAAGCTACTGCTGTTGGATTTCTTTCAAAATGTTGGTTGTTTTAATCTTTTCACTCTTTTGGCCATCACCCAGGTTTTAAATAAATCATGCACAGAGAGACCTATTATTACTTATAAATGCCCAGACTTAGCTTGGCTCATTTCTTGTCAGTTTTTCGTAACTTAAATTAACCCGTCTACCTTTGGCCTGCTGGCTTTTATCTTTCTCTATTTCTGTATACCTTTCTCTACTTCTTAGTCCATGTGTTAATTAGGCTCTGTGGCTGGGTAGGTGGCCCCTGATGTCCTCCTCTTCTTGTTCTATATTCTTTCTCCTTCTTCTTCCCAAATTTCTCCTCCTCTTTATTCTCTCTGCCTGCCAGTATCCTTTCTCCTTCCTCCATATTGACCATTCTGCTCTTTATTAGACAACCAGGTGTTTTAGCCAGGTAAAGAATCACAGCTTAACAAACTTAAAGAAATGTAGCATAAACAAAAGTAATACATCTTTACATTATTAAACAAATGTTCCAGAATATAATGAAAATAACACATCTTAAAATAATATTCTACAACATGCCACACCCTGAACAAGGAATCGCATGAGGCTGAAATATACTTTATCCCACATTGTGAATTTCTGTTCCTGGTTGGGATTACATCTACCTGGAAGAGTGACATTTTTCTAAATCATATAAAGTTGATAGTTTTTAAGTATCCCTGGTTTCTCTTTACACCCAGGGGACTACTCATCATAGCTGAATAGGTTCTGGGAAATTAGCTCAGCACTCAGAACTGTCATTGCTTCAAAACTCACAAACTTTCTGAGACCACATTTTACCTCTGATCAAACATGTTGACACATACCCACATCCCATATTAATTTGGTACTGATGATATGGATAGATTTTTTAAAAATTATTTGGCAACTCATTTAATGTAGGGTTAGGAATGATTTCTTGGCAATCATCGTGAATTTCTGAGAATTCTTACAAAATGAGATAATGTGACCAATTAATCACTTTCAAAGTATAATGACATTTTAATGAATACTAATTTTAACAATTAATGTTGTTGATACAATGCTTTATTTCATAGACATTTAATTAAACATCTATTAACATTGACATAGCAATTTCAATATTTTGCAGACAGTAGATTTTCAGCTTTCATACTTCTTATGGATTCTTCGGAAGCTTGGGTCTATGGCTCCCACTGTAGAGCATAGTGAGGACTGGGCTCATCCCAGGCTTTTCTTTGAGGCTCTGATGTATGGGAAAGGGGTGTAGTTTCTTGTCTAAAGCCAGGAACATACTTGGCAGAGCCAGTAGTAGACTGGGGTCAGGATCTTGGGAGCTTTTCCCTGAGGCCCTGATATAGAGAAGAAACACAACTCCTTCTCTAAAATCAGGGATATGATTGGCAGAGCTGGTAATGTCCTGGGTCTTGAGGGAGCTGTGGCTTCAGACCTTGAGAACCTGCCTTTTCCCAGTATAAGGGGCTATGGCTACCAGTCCCAAGATCTCTGTGTTCTCAGTCTGTAATGCTCTTGAGATGTCCCATTTTTCTCTTGTGTAATATTGTTTGATTGGCTTCCCACTGACTTCATCCCCTTGTGTGATAGTCTCTGTTGACTTTGTTTCTTTCTGTCTTAGAAATAGTATATAAGATGCGGTACTTCTTAATAAATTTGCTTGAAACAAGACATAACTTACTTGCTGGGTGGTGGTGGCACATGCCTTTAATCCCAGCATTCAGGAGGCAGAGGCAGATGGATTTCTGTGAGTTTGAGGCCAGCCTGGTCTACAGAGTCAGTTCTATGACAGCCAGTATTGTTTCACAGAGAAACCCTATTTCGAACTCCCACCCCAAAAAAGGACATAGTTTAGTCAAGACCTCCCAATCTCAAACCTAGCTGTCTCCTTATCTTCTGATTACCTAGTCTTCTCTCTCAGGACCCTGTCACTGAAGAATGACCTGCAGCTGTTCTGTATTTGACTGACAGGAACCTAGAGAGAGGGTATCTTTACATTCATGTAGGGCCTACTTTCTGAGTCCTTATTGCTGCCCACTTAAGTTGGTTTTTTCCAGTCAATTGATGGCTTTAACATCTCCCCTTCCAGGCCCCATGTGCCCTTTTGGTGATATTAGATTACCACTAGACATCATTAATACACTTCACAAAACATGAATTTTTTATCTCTGGAACAATACTACTTGTAGAAAATAAATGATTTGGCTCACAGTCATTGCATGGTTCATATGCTTTCTGCATTCAGGGTCATCTCCAGCACCTAGAAAAATGCCTAGAATGTGGTAGGTGTTACATCCCTATTTCTTTTATGTTTTTATATAAGCAAATAAACTAACCATAATATAATAATGCAGACTATTTCTAGTATATCCAAAAAGAAATTTGGGATCTGGGGGATGTCTGAGAGGTTAGGAGCACTTGCTGCTCTTGCAGAGGCCTGAAGTTTGGTCTCCAGCACATGCATGTTGCTTCAGAACTGTCTGTAACTCCAGTTCCAGAGGATCCAACTCTCTTTTAAGGCCTACATGGTCACTGCATACATGTGGTGCACATACACACTCTTATTCTTAGAGTCCTTGCAAGGAGATTAAAAGATGTATGCAGTAGTGATCCACTGTCACATGACCAGTGATCCCAAAGCTCAGTGCTTAAACAAACATTTATTGTATCCACCATGGTTCTGCCAACTGGTGGAGCTCAGCTGGAAGTCTCTTACTTGGAACGTCTCACATCACTTCAGTATGATGAAAGCTGGGACTAGAACCATTTGAAGGTTTAACTGACACGCACATTCAAGATAAACCAACCACATGTTTGACAGCTGATTTGGGCAATTTTCTGAAGGCAAAACTGAACAGTGAACTAGACTGCCCACAAACTGCCTCTCTTGTGACTTGGGATTCTTAGGGTGTAGCATCTGGGTTCCATAAGCAAGTGTTCTATAAGGTGGATGGCTTCTTGTGCTCCAAAATAAACTTCAGAATGTCACTTCTGCCACATTCCGTTGGCCAAAAAAGTCACCATGAAGACCCTCCAAGTTTCCATAAGGTAAATAGATACTTTCTTGATAAGGAGATGGCAAGCCTACATTCCAAAGTATTAAATGAGATGAAAAAGACCAATGCCTCTGTTTTGGAAGATACAAGCTACCATAGTGCGAACTGGCAGATAAACCAGGAAGTGGTATCATTTACTGGCTGAAGATTTTAACTCAGTACAATGTGGACCTGAGATGCAAATGTAAATGATTTGAACCTCTCTGTTGTTTTCAGGTGCTAAACTACGCTCTTTGTAGATCTTAGGTTATTCAGTCCTCATAACAGCCTGTTTGAGTAACAATGGCTCCAATAAGCTACGGTTAAATACTTGGTCCATGGTTGGTAGAAATTTTTGGGAAGATTTAGGAGGTGTGCCCTTGTTGAAGGAGATATGTCACTGGGTTGGGCTTTAAGGTTTCAAAAGTCTTCACTATTCCCAGTTAGTTTGCTCTGCCTCACACTTGTAGAACAAGTTGTAGAATCTCAGCTACTGCTCCAGCACTATGCCTGTCTTTTTTTTCTACAAGTTTCCTTGGTGTGTCTTAAAACAGCAATAGAAAGTAACTAAGACATAGACTAACAGATATTATCATAAATTTATAGAAGAGGAAACTTATAAAAAATTGAGTTACTTTCACAAGACCATGGAGTCAGTAAATAATAGTTACTCTGGATATTAAATACATTTTAATCTTTGTCTTTCTAGTTGAAAATATTTTCTACGTCATAGTTGTATTAAGAAGATCCACTTTCTCTCTCCCCTTCCACATATATACACACAAAAAAATGAAACATATTTACTCATTGATTAGCTAGAGAAATAGAGTACCAAGATGTGTTTGAGGGCTGGGTATGCAGCTGCTGGAGAACAAATTACAAAAGTATAAGTTCCAAAGAGCAAAAAACATGACTCACAAAATCAAAAGTGAATTCACGTCTAGAGTATATTCATCGTGACCACGGGGGAGCTATCCTGAGAGGCCAATTTAGAGAGAACTTTACAAAGAGCAATATTTCCAGTTACTGAAATAAAAGAAGCTTGACTTTAAAAGTGGTTAGTAAGAGGAGCAGGAGGAGGGAAGGGAGAGGGAACTGTGATTGGTATGTAAAATAAAAAAGAATGTTTAAAAAAATAAAATAAAAATGTAAGATAGATAGATGATAGATAGATAGATAGATAGATAGATAGATAGATAGATAGATAGATAGATAGATTGATAGATAGATGGATAGATGAAAGTGGTTAGGGTTCCACAAAACAGAGAAACTGCATTCACATTCCATCTTATTTCAGAGAGAAATTATTTGTATCTCTCTGTCAGTTCATTTGCAATACCATGCACATTAGTTTGCTTTCTATTTCTGAGATAAATGCCAAGACAATAAAGCAACTTGGGAAAGAAGGGATTTATTTCACTCTACAGGTTGAAGTCCCTCATGAAGGGACTCACGGAAAGAACTTGGAAGCAGGAACTGAATGAAGCAGAGACCACAGAGGAATACTGCTTACTGGCTTGCTCCCATCTAAGATCAGCTGTCCCTAAGGGGTGGCAATGTCCTAATTAAGTGAGAACCCCACCCCCCAACACACTTGCCTAAAGGCCAAATTGGTGGAGGTATCTTCTCAATTAAGGTTCTCTCTTTTCAGATGACTCCAGTTGGTGTCAAGTTGACCAAAAAAAATCAAAACAAAACAAAAAAAAACTATCCAGTGAACCATGAGACACTCTGTGCTAACTTTAGCCACCATTGCAGAGTTATAAAATCCCTTAATCAATAGCATATGGCCAGGTGAATACAGGCACAGATCTCTGGAAATTAAGATTTTTTTTCATCCTAGTCTGCTAGACACAATCTCTCATGACACAATAAGGCTTTTAAGAGACCATATGCACTGTATCCAAGCCTTAAACCATCTTTCCTGAGAGAAAACCCAATGGATCTTCGTCATTTTATTTGCAGCACTGAATCTGGATGTTTTATTGTTGAATATTTTTTCATCATTCAAAGAACTTCCCACATGAATGAAGAATTTTGTAGTCTTAAAACTAAAACCCTAGCTAGAGTAAAACATAAAGACTAGAGTAGATGGCATGAAGGAAAGAGTAGATGGGCATTGGTCTTGGCAAAGATCTCTTAGATGTGACATCAAAAGCACAAGCGACAAAGGGCAAGAGCAGACAACAAGTACAAAAATGCCCAGCTATAAGCCTCTGCACAGCAAAGGCAACAGGCCGAAAAGGCCACCTTTATATTAGAGAAAACACTCACTAAGCATTTATCTCATAAGGGGTTGTGGTGATCCGAAAGATGGCCTCATAGACTCACAGGGAGTAGCACTATTAGGAAGTGTAGCCTGGTTAGAGTAGGTGTGGCCTTGCTGGAGGAAGTGTGTCACTGGGGATATGAGGTTTCAGATGATCAAACCAGAACCAGTGTCTCACTCTTCCAGCTGCCTTTGGATCTGGATGTAGAACTCTCAGCTACCTCTCCAGCACCATGCCACCCACCATGATGACAGTGGACTAAATCTCTGAACTATAAGCCAACCCCATTAAATGTTTTCCTTTATAAGAGTTTCTGTAGTCAGTGAGCAGGCCCTGCATCTCACCTGGGCAGCAGAATAGAGCCAATCCTGTTGACAGAGGTGTGGGTGAGCCAGCCCCAAAGTTGTAAGCATTAGAGAGCTGTCTCCATTACTCATCTGTCATGTGGTGGTGGCAGGGGCAAGGAAGAGATGTCCCAATGTGGGATTTCCCTCTGTATGCTGTGAATATGTTTTATTACCATTGGTTAATATAGCAAGGTGGGAAATCCAAATAGAGGCAGAGGAGGAAAGAAGGCAGAGTCAGGCAGATGCCATGTAGCCACCCAAGAAGCAAGAGGTAAAACAAACCATGAACCTCATGGTAAAATATAAAATAATAAAGATGTGTTAATTTAATATATAAGAGCTAGATAGGAATGCACCTGAGCCATTGGCACAACAGTGCTGTAATTAATATAGTTTCTGTGTGATTATTCGGGTCTGGGCAGTTGGGGAATTAAAGCAGTCTCAGCCTACAATGTCCCCCACCCATCAAAGCCTGAGGCAGGTGGGAGAGCTGGCTCTGAGGACAGAAGGGTGGGAGAGCTGCCTCTGTCCACCACTAGCTGCAACACTTGGGAGAGCAGGCCCTGCACCTCATGTGGGCAGCACAAAGGAGCCAACCCTTTGGCAGAAGTGTGGACAAGCCAGGACAGATATTGTGAGCATAGAAGAGCTGTCCCCATCACTGACCTCTCCTCCTGCCCAGGCAGGTGATGTCCCCTCACCATCAAAACCTGAGGCAGGTAGAAGAGCTGGCCCTGAGGTCATAAGAACTGGAGAGAAATTCCTGTCCCTCATCTGCTGAAGCACTTGGGAGAGTGGCCCCTATGCCCTGCTTAAGCAACACAGTAGAGCTATCCCTAAAGGTGCAAGTGTGGGAGATAGGACCCTGAGGACATCAAAGCAGGAGATGTCCTCACTCCTTGTTCAGAGCTGCAAGGGATGAACTCATCAGGGCAATGCAGGATTGTTCACCCTGGTGGAGAGGACAAAGGAGAGCTGGCAGGCTGACCAACTCTGAAACTACACAGGCTCAGAACCAGTATTAAGGGTTGGCCTACCCCAATGTCCACCCCATTTGTGATCTACTGGAGCATGTGAAGGGACCGGTCCTGCAGACCCAAAGCTACAGGATTTCCACGACACAGGAAAACAGCAGGATATCCAAGAGGAGTCCCAGTGAGAACCCAGCATCAGTAGTGTGGCAGAAACCAGAGGCCTTGAACCAGACCAATGACTGTTTACAGTTCTGAACACTTGCAAGTAAAGATGTATGGATAAAAGGCTTTAGTGTGACTCACTGTGTCACACTACAGCTTCCATGATGAGATTATTTTCCCTTTTTTTCTTTCTTTGTTCCTCTTAAATTTTATTGGGGTATGCTGCAATGACAGAGGGTGGTAAAGAAGGTACAGTAAATGAATAGGATAGAGATATATGATGTGAAAGACACAAAGAATAAATAAAAAGAAAGTTAAAAAAAGTTGGCACAGTCATGCTGTCTCTTCATAGTAATGGAAACCCTAACTGAAACAGAAGTTATTTTCAAAAACATGTATGGAATAACTGGTTGCTCAGTGGGCAAGGTGCAAGGAAGGTTCTGTAGGTCTACAACATATCATTCTGTTAACATAGATAGAAAACTGTTTCATAAACTTTATTTTGTTAAACAGTGCCAGGAAGGGTGGTGCATCGGAAAAAGAAAATCACTAATAGAAACTGACCCAGGACTGACAGAGACATTAGGATTGGTCCACAAAACATGAGCAGTCAGACAAAAAGAAAAACTCCAGGCCTGATGGTTCATGCCCACAATACCAGATCCCGGGAGGCTGAAGCAAAACATGCCAGTTCAGGTCAGCCTGGCCCAAAATAAATTCAAGGTCACTTTAGGAGATTTAATGGCATCATGTTTCAAAATTAAAAGAAGGCTCGATTGGCCAGCTGCAATGGTGCATGCTAATTGCCCCAGCTCTGGCACAACAGTGACACATTTAAAAACCTCTTAAAGCAGTTTAGAAAGAAAGAGAGTCCAGATCTGAATTCTTCATTTTTCTTCCTGTATCTTCTGTCTGTCTCTGTTGTCTATCTCTGTTCCCAAAGAAGAACTTTTTATTTGTATTTATTGAATAACACAGAAAAAGAAGTTATATGGTAAAGGAATGAGTAATCTCTTATCTTAATCAGAAAACAATTGAGCAAAATTTACAAGGAGAAAATTTACTTGACTGACCTTATGGGTCAGTGAAATGGATTTGCTGCAAGCTGCCAGTGTCCCGAAAGCAGCCAGTCCCAAGCAGGGACAGTACACGAGACCATTCAGCAGGAAGGTGGCTGGTCCCCAGCAAGCCATGTGGGAGGCTGGCTGGTCCCCAGCGAGTGGGATCCCAGCAGCCAGCCATGTGGGTCCTGGGATGGTGCAAGTTCCCAGCAGTGGGCAGTGGGAGCAAGCCAGCCCCAGGCAGAGATGGCTGCCAGTCCCCCGAGTGGTGGCTGGTCCCCGGAAGGGAGGCAAGTGGTGGGCAGGCAAGAAGGATAGGCACGACATGCAGAGTGAGGTTGGATATTTATTTAGTGGCTATGGAAGGGAGGGGAGAAGGGGAGAAGAGCAGAGAGAGAGAGGGAGAGAGAGAGAAAGGGGAGAGAGAAGAAAGAGACAGAAGCTGGGGAAGGGGAGAAGTGGGGAGAGAGGCTGAAGCTTCCTCTGAGAGGAAGACAGAAAAGAGAGAGAGGCTAAGACTGCAAGCAGGAAGACCTGCCTGCCTCAGCAGATGGGGGAGGGAGTGGGTGTGGCTTGTCTCTTAAAGAGACAGAACAACCATTACAGTCAGGGCATGGAAGACTACATAATTTAAGATTAAAGAATGCATTTAGCTTAGCTGTAGAAACTGATTCCTTAGGAAGTCCAAGGCATTGTAAGGCTTGTTGTATTGTTCCTCAGGCTGAACACACAGTAGGGAAGCAGATTGAGTGCATAGCTTCACATGCTAGAACTTAGCTGCAAGGTAAGGCAAAAGTTCAGTTCTCAAAGCAAGAGGGCTTTTCAGAAAGAAATGCTCGCAGCTTGGGGGTGAGAGCAGAAGATCAGCAGCTGGTTTTGGCTGTCCTCACTTACATAACCAGTTTACAGCCAATGTGGGGTCCATGATACCCTGTTCCCAAGCAGCAAAAGCAAGAAACAAAGTGAATTTTAAAAGTGCGATAGGAATATTTTTTACTCAGTAGCAGAGCTTTTGCCCGGCATGAGCAAGGCCCTAGTTTTGTTACCCATACTGATTGTTTCAAAAGAAATGGAGGTGAGGGTGAAGTGGGTATAGAAGTAGAAAGAGGAGAAAGAGGAAGAGGAGGAGATGGAGGGTGATTAAAAAAATTCTGGATGCATATAAAGTAATGAAAAGTCTGGAGGCTAAGTTTGTATGAGCAAATAGCTAAGATTGTTATATGTTTTATGATGTCAGTGTGAAGCATTGACTTACCAAAATCTAGAGCCACCTCTATATCTTCTGAAGGGGGTATCTTGATCACATTGACTGAGGTGGGAAGTCCCAGGATGGGATCCTGGATTATATAATCGGAGACGAGTTGAGCGGCTGAATGAATTCATTGCTTTCTTCTTCTGACTATGGATAGATGTGGCCAGTTCTGTCGAGCACCTGTTGCCCTGGTTTTCACAAATTTGATGGATTAAACCTTAAACAGTGAGCCAAAATAAGTCCTTTCTCTCTCAAATTGCTTTTGTTGGGGCATTTTATCACAGCAACAGAAACTAAGATAATTTTAAATTGCCATGAAAAGTCATTGTTCTTTAAGGATAGCATAACAGTGATTGTTAGAAATATTTCCTAAAGTGAGCTCTCTACCGATGCAAAATTCCCAATCAAGCCAAATCAAAACAAGCCAAATTAAGAAATATCCAGGTTTAATGGGAGTTCTGCACTCTCAGGTGGCCCCGAGGGGGAACGGGGAAGCCATGCAAACACGACCACCTGGAAGGAGAAAAGGAGACCACTATGTTTCTCTTTTGGGAGCTCATTTAAATACCCTGGGGAGTGGTCGTGACCCCCCCCCCGGGAGGGGTCAGGACCTGGCCTGCTGGGATTTGGAGTCCAGACCAGGCCTGGGGGCTGGGATAGATGCAAGGGGCTGGGGCCTACGCTCCCAACAAAACTGTGATGTGTAGGGCTGAGCACCTAAGTAAAAATAAAGAAGGTAATAAAAAAATTCAAGGAATGTGGGGCAGAAGAGATGGAAGCAAACACTACAAAGGTCTAGTCTATAGTGTGTCATATTATTGCTTGAAAGTGAATCACAATGTTTGTGAGTGTGTGTGCACACTAAAAATGCCAATAAAGTATAGAACAATTCAATGAGAACCATCACATTTATAGTTAATAAAGCAACAATGGAAATGAAATGGGATAATTAAAACTCTTACTTCCTCTGAAAGAAGGAAGCACAAAAAAAGAAAACAGAACAAACAGCAGATGGGACAACAAAAAAACAAACAACAAGATGTCACATTTAAACTTAACTCTGAAATGCTATACATTCTAAGCAGAAGAATTTGCCAAAGTACACTGAGACAGGCTTCATTCTGATCAGGAAAACAAGTCTTGAGTAAAACGGGAGGTAAGTAAGTCAAGAATGGAAAGTTCTTTTCCTCAGCGGAGTTAAGTTAGAAATCAGTAACAGGCAGGTATTTGAAATTTCTCCCTGAATCACTTGGAAACTAATATAATATTTGGAGCTAAATAAATGAAAACAGCTCATGCTGCTGGAGCAGTATTTAGAGGAAAATTCGTAGCCTTAGGATGCTTATTTTCTGGCTGGCTCCCTGGCAGGAATGACGGTGTACTGAGGAGACACTTGTACCCCTCACTTTGGCTATCAGACTGTTGAAACAATGCACCCCAAGAAATAGGAGTAGAATTTCACCCTGAGAGAAGGAAAAAGCCTAATGTTGCACTGCCCAGAGTAGGGAAACTTGTTTGTCATGACTTCATCCGAGAGCCTTGCAGGAGGGCCTGAAGCCCAGACGAGGCTATCCATCCTGGGCAGGACCACACCTTGGAATGTCCTGCTTTATATTCAGAACCCCGGCCCTCGGCTTGAACGTAAACCTTGTGCAAAGACCCTGAAGATGTGCTTGGAGAGGCCCTGGCTCTCCTTGGTCCTCTTCCCAGTGTGGCCATATTGAATAAATCATGCTTTCCTGAGTTTCACGATGACTTTGGCTAATTTATTTGTTACACATTTTAGTTTTTAAGACAAGGTCAATGTACCCTTGACTGGCCTGAACCTGTTATGTAGACCAGACTGGCCTCAAACTCATACAGATCCACCTGCCGCTGCCTCCAAAGTGCTGGACTCAAAGGTACGCATCACTATGCCTAGCTGGCTCTTCTAATGTGCTTACTGAGGACCAGTTGCTAAACCTGGCTCGTTGGGGCTGCCAGGATACAGCCTCTGATTTTAACTCCAGTAATACTCTTACATGGGATGAAAGGTATCAAAGCAAAGTCCTAAGTGTGCATCTGAGTGACCAGCAAAGAGGAGAAAAAGAACTCAAAGCAAGCAGATGTGAGGAAACACTAAAGGCAAAACAGAAGCAGATGAAAGAGGAAACAGAGCAGCTGCCCCAAGTTCTCTGTCGGTGAGGAGACAGACATGGGTTAGCGGAGGGGAGGAAGCTGGGGCCGCCTCAGCCAAATGTTAGCAGCCCCAAGGAAGATAGCAGAAAAAGCGGGATGGCACAGTGCAGAGAGCCCTGGGCAGGGAACCTGGCCTGCCTTCCCAGCTTGCTGTTCTCTCCATGACTGTGAATTTGAACAAATCACTTCGCATGCTCACCTGCCACACGACAGGTGCCCCACGGTGGCATTTTCCTGACAGCCTGAGAGGGTTGAGAGGCCCCAGGAGACAGAGCAGTTCACACAAACCTGTAGTCAAATGTGAGCTATGTGATTTGTCGAGGAGGGGTTTGGAATTATTAAACTAAAACTTTTTTTAAAAAATGCACAAAATTTTATCTTCACACGTTTTCTTTGTGCTCTTTTATAATGGCTCGCTGAAATTTCAGTGTGGCCCTTGAGAAAATGTGGACTGTAGCAGGATTCTAATGAGGTTTAGATGAGCAAGCTAAGTCTATTATTCTCCTTTATCATCAGTCCGGGCTTCCTTATAAACTCCCACCATCAAGGGGGCGGGAAAGAATTCACTCACCTCTCATTCTGTTGTCAGATGGCATCTAACACAAGTCCTCTGGAATATACTTGCCACTCCTAATTGTTTCCCTATTTAATTTCATCTCCAGTCATGGTGGTGGGGGGGACACTGTACTTAGATTTTGGTGGCTGAGTTTTCTTGCTCAGAGCCTGGCTGACTCGGTTTCACTAATGAAACCCTCTATCATGACCAGCCCCTCACAGTGAGCCCTGCTGTGTGACTAGGGGCTGATGAATGTAAGTTCACTGGGGCAGATGCCCCCCCCGAGACCTGAGGAGCACAAGGCATGTAAGTCAGCTTGGTTTTGAGGCACCCCTTGTCTAGCACATCACGGCCCATTTCCGGGGCCCTACCACTGGCAAACAAAACTGCTTACCCATCTGGATCCCTCAAGTCCATTTCACGTACTCTCCCCTCCTCTGGCTGCTGGCCAAAGTGGCCATGCCCCTGCCTCCTGAAAATACTGACTTTTTCTTTACATTTTCACTCACTGGCTCTTACCTTCCTTCCCCTAGAGTCCTCAATGCCTTTGTTAGATAGCTAACTAGGAGACATGGGATCAAGGCAGGCGGAAAAGGAAGCCCTTCTTTTAAAGCTGGTTAGAAATGTCAGGAAGGCAACTGCCAAGCGTGCAGGTGAGAGAAGTACTCTGGGGTTCCAGGCCACTATCTACAACTGTGAGCAGTGTCTGCGTGAGAGCTGGAGGAGTTTAGTAAGTTTGTCTTCTCAGCAAAGCCTGCAGGAGTTGAAGGAGGCCCAAGTGGAGTTCCCATCCACCCTGGGATGCTATTCCTCCCCGGAGGCGGCACTGAATCGGATGGGATTAACTCCTTGCTGTAGTAATTGCACGGGATCTTGTCCCTGCATGAAGAATGTGTAGAGGGATTGATTGTTTCCTGTTGCCCTGGTGTTTTGACTAAACCTGAAACAGAAGGGAAATCTTTGTTGGACACATCCTAAACTGAAAGAGCTGCCCATCTGGGAACACCTTCCTTCCCAGCACTTATGGTTCAGGAATTTCCTGCCTCAGACAAGAACACAAAAGAGTAAGACAGTCATGTGGACCCTGGGGAGGGGCTGATGGCTGGATGCCGGGCTGTGGGTTGTGCAGGGGAGCATGCTCCTGTGAACATACGCAGAGGACAGGGGATAACATCCCTGCTGCACCACTGTCCACTGTGACAAGAGTCTCTCGCTGAGCTTGAAGCCAGGCTTTCAGTCACAAAGTTCCAGCCATCCTCCTGTCTCTGTTCCTTTCCTCTCTGGTGCTAGAATTACTGGCACGCACACAGCCATGTTCAGCTTCTCCTGTGAGTTCAGGAGATGTGACTGCAGGGCCTCACGCTTGTGCAGCAAACACTCTTCGATGCTGAGTGATAGCCTCTGTCCTCGTCAAGCAAGCTCTTAGGGAAGTGAATTGTGGTGAAAAGGGCTTAAAAATTAGAGCAATTAAAATATAAAAAAAATCAAGATGTAAGAAATTATTTGAAAAGCTCTTCCCTTGCCCCTTTCAACATTTTTCAGAAAGTTACTTATCTCGAGTCCACCAGAAAGGCACTGGGGAGCTGTGAGTCCTTGGGGAGCTGTGAGCCCTTGCGGAGCCCAGAACAGGAAGGTTCGTGTCCTGCTTTCTCTATCCACGTATTTATCAAAAAGCACCAGATTGCTGGGTTATGAGAAAACTATCCCAGCTCTGAAAGTGTTTTCGAAAACTTCATTTTTATAATTTCAGAATTTGGATTTATGCTCCGTACTGACTTTTTCAAAATTTAATGTAAGTCAAACTCTATGCTTCCCCGAAGACCCTAACTATGTTCTGGCTTACAAACGCCATTCTCAGCCTAGCGCTTTCCTCACTGTCATCTTGAACACTAACATCCTTCTGGTTTTGTTATATTTCTTGTAGCAGTTCGCCTTTCTCTCTGTGTGTTTAACCTCACTTTGCCCTCACTGTCAAATATTAACGCAAACAAAGACGTGGTCCAGCAGCCAAGCACACAGAGCTGTGGGTGATGTGATGGCCTTTGTGGAGTTGTCTTTTCTGGAACGGACTCAGGGAAGTCTACACGTTTAAAACAGAATGCTCTCTGTGCATTTGTGATCCCAGTAAGAAGTGAGCAAGCAAAGGCTCTGAATGAGCAGAGAGCTGAAGATTGTCCCCAGGTCACCATAAAGTCCGTATTCCTGGGTGTCTGATCCTCCTGGTACTTCTGCCTCACCCCTTATACGGGAGCAATGCCTCGATATTTACAATATTATAATATCTACCATCTAATAATGGTACATATTGATTTACCCAAAGTGATCATAAACAAAGTTTGAAATCAAATCTTTGCCCTTTCTTTTATTAACTGTTTTACACAGAGAAAATCACTTTGCCTTCTTACTATAGACCGTACTTATAAAAACTGAACAGGACAATATGTAACTTGTGTGGTTTCTATTAATTAAATGACAAAGTTCATCTAAAGCTCCTAGCTTCAGGTTTGGCCCAGGAATTTTCAGTATCACAGCTCAGTAAGAGCTTTCCTAGCTGGCATACCTTGTAGATCAAAGGGGACAGAGGAGCCTTGGCCTGTGAGGAACAAGATGGCATACCCTAAATCAAACAGCTTCTAGAAGACAAAATCAGGCCACCAGAGGGACCATATACAGCAGTTACTGTCAGATCTGGATGCCAGAAGTCATTTCTGAAGTGCCCAGGAGGGAAATGTACTCAGTTCTCCTCTCGTGCACCTTCCTTCCCACTTCTTAAACTCGGGGGACCTCTGGACGTGGGAACTGACTTTGGTTTGAGAGCCACAGCGGAGAGTTGGCGTGCTGGTCATGGCAGTGTGAGGAAGTCTGGGTGAGTCTCATCACAGACAGCTGGGGACTCAGGGAGGCTTGGACAGTTCTGAGAGGCTGTTCATGGGTGAACAGGAAGCAAAGTACAGCTATTGCATCTTTAAGTCATTCCATTGCAAAAGCCCAGCACTTCTCAATCTATCTCTATGGAAGGATCTGTTATTTTCCCCAATCTAACAAGAAGGCGTGCACAGACTTGCTCCGTAGATCTACATGCGGCTGGAGACATGCGGGATTCTGTTAGATGTGTGACATTCTGAACCGGTCTGTGTTGTGCTTTGTGAGACAGATCCACTCATGACTCTTGCCTGTCCCAGCAAAGTCAAATTGCTATGAAAGTTTGGAAGTGTTTCCCCTCCATTTTCTCACGTCATTCGTCGGTATCGTAACTAGCCCCCCAAACTCAGAGGATGACAAAAAAGCAGCAACACGAAGATCCGTTTTCAATTCTAAAAATAGAAAACTTGGAGCAGGTTCGTGGCAGCCACTCCATGTTTTATATATAAATTTTGGCATCACAGAGTGTGAGTATTGATATCAGGCACACCTGTTTGATGCTTTCAGCTTCCAAGCCAACTGCTCGCCCGCCGTAAGTGTCTTTCCTCTGAGCTTCTGTTTTCTTCGTTTGTAAAATATGGACCTTGTGTTTATAAATTCCTGGCACAGCGCACAGGAACCAGCAAGAAATTTTGTTTCATGGTGAATACTTGAGGAGTCACAGCTGAAGCTTTGCGGTG
This sequence comes from Ondatra zibethicus, assembly GCA_004026605.1. Taxonomy (NCBI): domain Eukaryota; kingdom Metazoa; phylum Chordata; class Mammalia; order Rodentia; family Cricetidae; genus Ondatra; species Ondatra zibethicus. Next base: position 184,338 of record PVIU01001455.1, on the reverse strand, counting down.
TTAGTTGACCCTGCATGCTGTGGATCAGATATGGGGTGAATGCCCTCAGAGCTTTCACCTGCTGATGTGCAATCCTCAGTGGGTATGATGAAGAAGGAGGTGAAAGCCTACCTGGACCATAGCACTTGGCAGTCAGGCCTTTGGGCAGTGGTTAGCATTAGTAGATAAGGCCATCAGGGTAGGGTCCCATTATTAAATGCTGCTGGCTTTGTAAAGGAGGGAGAGATGCATCTATGTAATGTGCTCACTGTCTCTTCTCACGTGACAACCTAGGCCACCTTGGGATTCTGCCAGCAGGATGACCATGACTAGTTATGTGCCCTGAGCCACCAAAACTGAGAGTCCAACTTAACATCTTCATAAGTCTCATCCATTTGTTTCGTACTAGATTCACTGTGTTTATACACAACTGTTTTAATTGTCCTGTATGACAGTTCTGGATATGTTCAGGTCTAGTTTAAAGAAAACTATGTGTTAACGCTGTGGGAAGAATGTGGGACCTGTGGCAAAGCTCGGCTCACAACACAGGTAAATCTTTCTTCGGTAGCTTGGCTAATGTGAAGATTCCAGAACCCGGCCCTCAGCATGTTGTGTCCAGTCCAGCTTTTCTTGAGTGAGGCCCTGGGTTTGGAAGTACCACTTGGTCCCACTTCAAATGACAGTGATGCAGGTGGCTCCTGAATCATGCTTTTAAAACACTGGTTTGAAAAAAGGAGCACAACCCGGGCAGTGGTGACACACGCCTTTAATCCCAGCACTCAGGAGGCAGAGGCAGATGGATCTCTGTGAGTTTGAGTCCAGCCTGGTCTACAGAGTGAGTTCCATAACAGTCAAGGTTATTACACAGAAAAACCCTGGCTTGAATAACCAAAAAAAAAATGGTGTAGCAGAAGAGGTTCTTGGATGGGAATGTTTCTGTATCTTAAATATGGTGATAAATACATGGAATAAATAAATACATGATAAATACACATGCAAAAAAAATCCAGAGATCAGATATGCACATGACATCAGTCTCAGCCCTCAGTCTCGTCACTTTCCACATAGTTCACAATCCTGAGTTTTCTAACCAACCATGAGAATTTCAGACAATTTTTCTTTAATAAACCAATGAATTAGCGAACTGCATGCTTGGTCAGGCTGACTTTATTAGAGTTCTGTGATGTTCTCGGTCAGGTACACAGTTCTACAACTTGAACCTAAAAATAAAATGTTTTCTGTTCTCCATGTGCAGGCCCTCCATCATGTTTAGTTAAGTGGATGGATTAAATGTGCTGTTTAAGGACACCAGGGAAGCCAGCGCTCCAGAAAGTGGGTCGCTTTCTTCACCAAATAGACCTCTGTTCTTACAGCCCTACTCCACGTGGTCTTCTCCATCAATAATTAAAACTGACTTAGGGTTTAGAGATTTTGGTTTCCTACTGATGGCAATGGACAGTTTCATGTTAGCATATTTATTTGTATACAATTAACCTCTGTATGTTTCTTCAAAGAGGAGCGGGGTTGTAGGTAACCAACAGGGAATTACTATGAATGCTGTCAGCTGCCATGACAGTATTGTGGTTAGGCTTAAGGACAGAATTCTAATATTTTAAAAACACATGATTAAATATTTATAGGTAAATCATATAATGAATGATTTGCTTCAAAATAATCCAAGGAAAAAGTGGGGAGAAACATAGAGGGAGGAAGTTTGGACCCAGATAACTCGTTGCTGGATCTGGATGGTGGGAACATGGGGTCCACTATTCATTTCTTTGCTTTTATAACCAATTTGAAATGTTTCACATGAAAATGTTTAAAGAAATGGGGAGGTCAAATTGGAAGCATCCTTAGAGAAGCACATAAGACAAGGTCTAGCCTGCACCTTGTGCCTGTCTGAAACACAGAGTAAGCCTGTAGGATTTCACATTCCTTTCAAAGGACGTAGAGTCCTCCTGAGGTGACCACTGAGGAGCAGTGGGCTGTTGTCTTCTGCAGCCTGTGGATGGTAACGTGTCCAGCTCAGCCCCTGCAATAAGCACCAGCCCTTTTTGGAGCTCAGCTTTACATCCAAAGCCTTCACATCACAAGTGTGCACCATCAGTTCTGGAAAACCTAAAGGAGAGCAAGAGGAATGTGCTTTATCCCACAGGTGGGATTTTGAAAATACTAAAAAAGAGATAATGATTTTGGTTTTTTGTTTTTGTTTTTACATCCTTAATACATTTAGAGAACAGGCTATCTCAAAAGCATTCCTGCTTAGAGTTTCTTTCTGGTCCCTTTCTTTGTTGGAGGCAGGAGATAGCCATTGGCAGCCTGCCCCTAAGAGAGAGGTTCTATGGCCTTTAGAGAGAGTTAAGGGGCCACAGGGAGATGCTAAGGTTGCAAAATGACTGCTGCATACACGTGAGGACCTGAATTCCGATCCTCAGAACTCATGTGAAAATCCAGGCACAATGGTGTCAACCTGCACTTCAGGGCCGGGAGGCAGCTGGCAGGGAGAGGGAGCAGACCTAAGCAGATCTCTGATGTTCCACTGGCCAGCCGCTCTAGCCAAATACACAGGCTTCACAGTCACTGAAAGACCTTGTCCCCCAAAATAAAGATGGGAAATAATTAAGGAAAGATACCCAATGTGAACTCTCACCTCTATGTGTGCGCACGTACACACGTGCGCACACACACTTGCTGCACACATTGACACTAAAAAGATGATTCTCAACACACAGAAAGGGTGGAAGGAGAGAGGGGGAGAGGAGGAAAAGAGAAAGGAGACACTGAGACAAGAGAAATAAGTTAGAGAATAAGTACACCTAATAAAGAAATGGATTTGAACCCAGGATTGGCACATATACTCATGACTGCATGTAGCCTTCTCCCACTTGTAGAAACCCTTTTGTCTTTTAAGAACCCATTTTTCCTGTCCTTGCATTTCTGGTTGACAACTGGTGCTTGCAAATAGCTATCCCTTGAGTCATTTTGAAACTGCACAAAGCTTTGGAAGACAAAAGCAACCAATCAATCATCAATCACACACACACACACAGACGAATACACACACGCACATGCACACATGCACACAATCACACACACACACACACACAGACGAATACACACACACACAAACAAACACACACGCACATGCACACACGCACACAAGCACACACACACACACACACACACACACACACACATGCACATACAACTAGAGCACTGGCATGGCTAGCTCTTATCTTTCTTCCAGCAATCATTCCTTGAGGTTTTCCAGGGCCTAAAGTAGTTTAGGTGGCTCAAGAGTTTCAGCCTGTTTGGAGATGAAATGTGCGAGCCACTGGAAAAAGAGTCAGCAACAATTAGAAACTTCCTCATGCTCCTGAAATAACGTGACCCACATTACGTCATTGTATGCTTGTAAAATGAAATATACGGTGAGTGATCATAGATTTTTTAAACCATCTCAGAAATAGATTTCTGCAGCCTAAAAAAACAATGATTCCAAACAGATGTACCAGTCTCCCAAGAGTCAAGTTTGTCACTGACCCTCATTTTAAATAAAATATAATAACAGCATTTGCTAAAGGCCTGCGCCCTGTGCGGTGAGCCACACTGGTTGTTTTTTCTCTCCACATTGAATTTGAAGGTAGGAGTCATTACCTCTGAGTTTGAGGAAACCGACAAGGCTGAGGGATGGAATCGGTAGCATAAGGAGGTTTATCTGGGCCTAGGCTGGGACCCCACAGTGTCTTCTTTCAAATCACACATCTCAAGCATCCCTGCTGAGTCTACTACAACACAATGTGGGGAGAGGTAGTTCATTCTGGAAAGGGGGTCTTTGGAGTCTGGGGTCTTGCTGACCTTTGCCAACAGCAAAAGGATGCAGTTAATAGAACCTATTGTTCTTGCTTGTGGAAACCATGGCTCTCCCTGGTTGAAACTAGTTATGTGGTTGAGAATCTAAGTCCCCGGGAGCAATGCCAATGTGCTGGGTAGTTCTACACAAGCTAGAGTCAGCTAAGAGGAGGCGACCTCAACTGAGAAAACGCCTCCCCAAAATCTGGTGGTAGAGCATTTTCCTAATTAGTAATTGATGGGGAGGAGCATACTCCATTGTATGTGGGGCCACCCATGATCCACCCATGGTCCTGGGTTCGATAAGAAAGGCGGGCTGAGCCAGCCATGAGGAGCAGCCAGTTAGCTCATCCTGGGCTTCTGCATCAGCTCCTGCCTCTAGGTTCCTCCCCGTTAGAATTCCCGCCCTGACTCCCTGGACGGTAGACTATGATGCAGAAGTATGAATGAACTCAGCCCCTCCCCCACAAGCTGCTTTTGGTCATGGTGCTTATCACAGCAGCAGAGCCCGAAGACAGCCAGGTTGTTTCACTTTACCACATGTTTTGGTTGCTTTTACGTTATGATGACACCTGACTAAAACAGCTTGAAGGAAAAGAAGATTGACTTTGAGCTCATGATCTCTGGGGGTGGGGAGCGGTAGGTATAGTATGACAGGGAGGGCAGGGCAGAGACGTTCACAGGTGAAATCTATTCACATTATGAATAGAGGAGAAGAAGAAAACCAGGGACTGCATATAACCTTCAATGTCCCAACCTTCTTAACCTACATTGAGCAGACAGACTACAACCTGTAACATGAAGGGCCTGCTTGTCGGGGTTTCTGTCCTGCCCAGTTCCCACCACCGTTTAGCCCCAAAGAAAATCACACAGAGGTCTCCAGAAGATTATAAACTGATTGGCCCATTAGCTCAGGCTTCTTATTAGCTCTTATAACATATATTATCCTTATCTACATTAGCCACATGGCTCAGTACCTTTTGCAGCAGGGCAGGTCACATCCTGCTTCTTCTGTGGTCTGGACAGGACTGCAGAAAGAGCTTCCTTCTTCCCAGAATACTCCTGTTCTTATTGCCCCACCTCTACTTTCTGTCTGGTTTTCCCACCTATACTTCCTGCCTGGCTAATGGCCAATCAGAGTTTATTTAAAACATAATTGACGGAATATAGAATTGTCCTACACCAACAACCTAAAAGTTCCCCAGCTGGGGAACAAAAGTATCAAACTTGAGCCTACAGAGGACATTCCAGATTCAAGTCATAACATCACCCAAAGAAAGATCCCAGTGACCAAGAGGATGAAGGGGATGAGCATTCAGTGAAAGCTGAACCTTGAGGGATGAATGGTTCTTTAGCAACTTGATTCTCTAGGAGCCCAGGATTAAGATATCCTTCTGCTGGATGATCACGGGTGTCATATGAAAATTTTACAATACTTGGAATTCTGAATGATGTCATTAGCACTGAGAGCATCCTGTAGATTCTATCCCAACACCACCTGTTCCTGAGTTCCATTCTTGGAAGCCAGGACCCCTACCTCTGAGCATAGTATGCAGGGTGGTTTGAATGAGAATAGCCCCATAGGCTCACGTTTGAATACTTGGTTCCCAGTAGGAAGAACTGTTTGGGAAGGATTAGAAGGAGTGGCCTTGTTGGAGGAAGAGTCACAGGGAGTGGACTTTGAGGTTTCCAAAGACTTGTACCATTCAGTGAGGATTTCTCTTGCTCCTGATTATGAAACAAAATATCAGCTCTCAGCTGTTCCTGCTGTCATCCCTTTGCTTTGCTGTCATGGACTCTAACCCTTTGGAACTATAAACCCAATTAAATCCTTTATTTTATAAGTTGCCTTGGCCATGGTGTTTTGTTAAAGCAACTGAAAAGTAATTAAGACAGTATGTGAGCCATGAATGTTCCCAGGAGATTCTGAATAAATGGAGTTCTGGAGTGCTCGTGACCAGTGAATTGTGCAAAGGAAAAGTATTATTTTTAGAAGTTGCAAAGAGAGGTTGAAAATAATTTCTTCATGTGCAGTCTGGAGGAAGGCCACCCTCAGTTCTAAGGCTCTTCTGAATCACACGGCAGGCTACAGTTTTAAATGTATATATAAATGTATATGTGTATATTTATGAAATTTTTAAATGTATGAAACAAAGCCTGTCTGTGGGTGGTAATCAGTGTTAAACCTGAAATCGGGAAGACATCCAGTGATTTTGAGAAATAAAGGTTCATTTGGGTGAAAGGCTGGCTGATTACATCTGCCTGTTCATTTTATTATTCCATAACTACTTTTTCTTGTAATAACCCACACCAGTTCATGGGTATCCATGGGAACACCAGAACTTAGTGGGTCAGAAACCAACCAGGTCGGTGAATGCAGGTGGATCTGCTCAAAGGAAGACTTTCAAGCCAGGTAGAAAACTCCTCTTCCTTTGATGGGGCCATTTTTCTTTCTGTCTGGATTCCCACTGCTTGTGATATTGAGATGAATGGGGGCTGTATAAATAGGCACTGGCAATGATGTGTTGAATCAATAAGTAGGGGCAGGTGAGACAGCGCTCCATAGGAATCAGATGGAATACAATGTCCCCCAGAGTAGGAATGCACCAGCATTTGGGGATTAAGAAATCAACTTTGTAAATTTGAACCTATGCCTGCAGACATAGTTAGGATGCCTCTCAGACTTTCTTAAGGCATAAATTACTGATGTATATGTATCCTTGTTCAAAGATTCCTTTCTCAAAGCCTGTTTAAATCCTTGCCCTGATGTAATTTTCTTTCTTCTGACCCCCCTAGTTCATGCTGAGCCTTTCCTACTTATGAATAGTGTAATCTAATAAGTCTTATCACTATTTACTTCAGAGTAGAAGATCCAATTAGTTGCATTTGGAACCGATTAATTCTACCGCTCTGCCCTTGGGTACAGTGGATACCAGGCTTCTGCTTGTCTGCAGTTTCGGTCCAACTGTCCTGCTACATCCTGCTGAAACTGTTTGCAGGTCAGGCTCTGAGAAAACCCAGTGTAGCGTGGCTTACAGTAATAAAATGTGCATTAGGACACTACAGGGGTTTTGAGTCATGAAAATATATCCAAATCTGAGGTCTGCACTCAGATATCCTAGAGCTGGGTGCCTTGGCAAGCGGGGCCAGCTACAGGCTACATATTTGTCTTCTAACACCCAACTGCATCATTTCGTCATTGCTATTAGCCCCTTTACAGTTACCTGTTCACAGTTCTGGACATTGTTCACCCTTGAAGCGCCACCCTTCACAGTCAAGAGTCAAAGATAGTGGCAGACTTTTCTTTTTGATGTAATAAATACCTACTTTCGGTTAGCCTTGAAAAGGAGGCAGGAAATACACTGAGGAGGAGATGGATAACCGTGGTCGATCGCCTCCTGCTGCCACTGATTAAAAGATCAACAACCAGTCAATGTCAATAGCTGCTTTGGGAATTCGGTGAAATTCTTCCTGTATTCTCTCTCTCTCTCTCTCTCTCTCTCTCTCTCTCTCTCTCTCTCTCTCTCTGTGTGTGTGTGTGTGTGTGTGTGTGTGTGTGTGTGTGTGTGTGTGTGTGTGTGTGTGTGTGTGTTTCTCTTTCACGCTCCTCTAAGCTGGAGATCAAACCCAAGGCCCCTGAAACGCTCACACTGGGAAAGCACCTTGCCACTAGGCCATGCCTCACCCCTCATTACTGCTTTGTCTCATCATGGTCAACTACATGTCTTCTACATGTTCTATGGGAAAGACAGACATAGGCAGGGAAGGGTACATGTCTCAAATTCACAATCTGATCACAGTGTGTAGCCGTAGCAGAGGCCAGAGCTCCCACTCTGTTACTGTTTAGTAACAGTCCAGGCTTGCGCCACCAGCCACTGCTGTTCAGTTGCCTCTTAGCTCTCGTCAGCCTTGCTGAGTGTGTGGAGAAGGAGCTCTGCTCACAGTGACATCCTTGGGAACAGACTGATGACTACTATGCCATCCCACTTAAGCCAAGGAGGCCTTGTGGATTTTTCTGGGCTCCTGGTTTTCCAAATCAACCTCTCTTCATTTTCCCCATTTTGAAGGAGGGGGAGGAATAAAAGCAAAAAGAAGAAGAAAAGAAAAATGTAGTTACTTTGCCTGCTCAAACCTCTTCTTGTAAATAGGGAGAACTGAAGCACCTAAGCCAACACTTTATCAAGTGCAGGTCTTAAACCTTCGGAACATGGGATCATGAGTGAGCTCAGCTGAAACCAAGAGAGGAACAGTCCCACCAACCTGGGAGTCAAAAACCATAATAAAGCACTGGTGTTTTAAGCCAATAAGTGGGAGGCTGGTTATACGGCACAGGCCGAGAAACCCTCAATAAATGGCTTAAATGTTTAGGCTTCTGAAGTAGAGCCACCCTGATGGCTGTAGGACATCCGGGGGGGAGAAGGAAAGTAGAAAATAATATTCATGAGGGAAAAACAGAACGACATCACCAAATGTGCTACAGTAAGAAATACAACCCAGAGAGACCCTCAAATGGCTCAGAGTTCTGCACAGCCGGTGCCATAAGTGTCGGTACCCATCACACAGCGGGTATTTATAGGAGGAGCTGGATTCTTAGCTATTGATTCTTGTAGAATAAAGGTTCTCTTGTGGCTGTTAGAACTTGTCTGCCTTGGGAGTGAGGATTAGGACCAGAGAGCCTGCTGTTCCTCAGAGAAATGGTGATCGCAGGCGCCAGCCTGCTTGGAGACTCACTTTACACAGAGGGCTCACACCAGATGTTCCTAACTTGAAATACTGTACCACTGTGCCTGGGTACTAAGCTAGAGAGAAAAAGGTAATTAAATGCCGGATCTACTGAAGGATTTCCCCATTTTCTTCTCATGGGATTATCTTCCTTTCTAGCAAGGTTTTGTTTTGTTGCTGTTGTTGTTTGTTTGTTTTTCATTTTCCAAATTCGCTGTAGTCTTTTGAGACAATGACTCAAAGAAACAGATGACAGATTTTATTGCAATGAACCTCTGCAGTCACTTGCCCAGTGTTGCTCTGGTTGAACGTCTTTGAACCCACAACATTCCTGGATCCCTTTTACCTATCCATGACTTACAGGGGCAGGGGTAGTTTGGCCATAGCAAAAGCTCCACTGCACTGATATTTAAGTAGCTGCTTCTTTCCAGGCAAGGACTGGAAAATTATTCAGGCTTATAATTTCTTCTTTGGGTCTGTCTCTGTGTGTTTCCTTTGTGACTGCGGAAAAACTGAGGGAAGAAAGGAAGAATAGAAGATGCCCATCAGGCACCTCTTATACGTTTGACACTTTATCTGTATCACTTAATTGGGTGCTGATTCTGGTCCTGTGCTGACAGGGTGGAGGCTCACACGGCAGGCATCACGCCAACCCAGGTCTGTCTGTCTTCCAGACACTGTCTCCACATCACTACGATTTTCAGTGTCTTATGAGCCTATGTCACCATCTTTTTAGGGAGGCCTGTTATCCCATAATGCACCTCCCCCAGGTATGTGTGTGTCTGTGTCTGTGTGTCTGTGTATGTTCACACACATACATGCATGTGGTTGTATATGCATGTGGTTGTCCTGAATAGTTTTTTTTTTTTTTTTGTTTCTTTGCCTGCTTGTTTGTTCTTGTTTTTTTCTCATCATGAACAGGCAATAGCCATCTGAAAGGAGGGAAGCCCAGCTGAGAAAACGCCTCCATAAGATTGGGCTGTAGGCCAGCCTGTGGGGCATTTTCTTAATGATTAATGTGGGAAGTCTACTACCCCTGAAGTAGATCATTGTTTTTTTCTTTTCTTTTTCTTCTTTCTTTTTTTCCATGACTTCATATTTACACCAAGATACCTGTTCTTCTTTAAAATTTTAATTCCAAAGCTTCATTCATATGTTGTTTTACTTGAGACTCATGAGAAAAAACCAAATCGATGATCTTGGGGTGCACCTAAAACTGACCAGCCAGCTGTCTCACCCTAAGTAGGGGTGTGAGAGAGCAGCCCCCGCCGGCCTCTTGAGGTCCATTTTCTAGAGAGATGAAATGTTCACAGGGCTGAGAGAGTCGGCTGCTATACGTTGTTAGAGAAATACAACGAAAGGGAAGGAACGAGAGCGTTTTACATCACATGAATTGGTCCCAAGTTCAGTGTAGGTTGAAACATTTTACACTTTATTTCAGCTCTAAGAAACAGGAACTTATTCTTAACTACAAATAGAAACCTTAACTTGCAAGGACTTAACACAAGACAAGGAACTTGTTCTTCAACTACAAACAGAAACTACAGCATGCACAGGACAAACAGGAACTTAGCCTTAAGTGTCTTAACTGCAAGCAAAAACCTTAAGCTACAAGGTATAGTGTTCCTATTTTGGTCTCACAATACTTTTCTTCAAAGACTTTAAAACCTTTCATGAAAGGAGCAGGTGGACTGTTCTCAGAAAGCAATGTGAACTTTGAAGTGAACGTTTCGTTTCTCACACAGACTCTGGAAGTTCTTTTAAACTGTTAGAAGTTGACACTGAGTTCTATCTTCTCGTATCAACAATTTGATGTGTGGTGCTCCAGATAATTCTTTTGTGAGGAGATTTCCCTTCCAGTAAGATCAGAGGATTTTCCAGATGAGTCTGGTGTGTAAAACCTTTCATTTCAGCTACTGCCTGCTGCTCCAGCTGAAGCTCTTTAACTCCACTGCCGTCTGCCTGATCGCTGCAGTGGAGGACCCAACTGCTTTCCAAAGGCTGTTGGTACAATACTGTGATTTATGAATCTTTGGGTGGTGTCTTAGTTAAGGTTACTATTGCTGTGATGAAACGCCATGACCAGCAAGTTAGGAGGAGAGGGTTTATGTCACTCACAGTTCCATGTAACAGCTCATGATTTAAAGCAGCCAGGGCAGGAGCTCAAGCAGGCCAGGAGACTGGAGGCAGGAGCTGATGCAGAGACCATGGAGAGGTGCTGCTTACCAGCTGGCTCACCATGGCTTGCTCAATCTGCTTTCTTATAGAATCCAGGACCACCAGCCCAGATGTGGCCCCACCCACAATGTGAGACAGCTGGGCCTTCCCACATTAATCACTAATCAAAAAATAAATAAATAAATAAAGCCCCACAGGCATGCTTACAGCCAGATCTTATGTAGGCATTTCTTAATTGAGGTTCCCTTCTCTCTGATGACTCTATCTCGTGTCAAATTGATATAAAACCAGCCAGGACAGTGGTGGCTCATGCCTGTAATCCCAGCACTTGGGAGGCAGTGATAGGCAGATCTCTGAGTTTGAGGCCAGCCTGGTCTACGGAATGAGTTTCAGGACAGCCAGAGCTATGCAAAGAAGCCCTGCCTCATAAAACAAACAAACAACAAGCAAAACAAACAAACAAAAACTAGCCAGGACAGATGGAAACCAATGAATAGTAGAATTTGATTGACCTTAATCTAACATACTTTAACTATCACTCTCAAAAACCTTCTCTAGCATTCTGGAACTTAATAACTCTTTTTATCACATAAAATGCTTTTTTTCTAATGGACATACAAGTTGCCTTTTTATTATAATTTTCTCTGTTCCTGACAGTTTCATGCATATAAATATAATGTAATATGATCCTCTTCACCTCCATTTCCACCCTTCAACTTCTTCACATACCCTCAACAGGTCTTCGCCCCAGCTCAATGGCATTTTTCTTTTACATAGCTGACAAATCTAATTAGTTCTTCCACATACCTGGGTGTGGAGCACCCACTGAATCATGGAAACCCACCAGAGCTATGCCCTCAGAAAGATTGTTTCTCCCTTCCCCAACAGCTATCAGCTTCCACCAGCTTCTTAGTTTGGAGTAGGGCCTTTGCTGCATTTTAATTTTTTGATCTTTTGAGACTTTCATACATGATGCATTTATGTCATGTCACCCCTTCCCTTTCCCTCCTTCAGCTCCTCCTGTGTCCCCACCCCACTCACTCTTGAATCCATGTCCTCTTCTTGTACGTGTGTATGTGTGTGGTTTCTCTCGTCTTATACTTTACATCCCATCATTGAGAAAAGCAGTCAAGGCAGAAACTCAGAGCAGGAACCTGGGGGCAGGAACTGAAGCAGAGAACATGGAGAAAAGCTGCGTACTGGTTTGTTTCCCTTTTCCTTTTCCTTTCTTATACAGTCCAGGCCTATCTGGCCAAGGATGGCTTGAGCCCTACTACATTAATAATTAATAATTTTATTATTAAATTAATAATTTAAATAATACCCTCATAGACATATCATAGGCCAATCTAATGAAGCCAGTCCCTCTATTGTGATGTCCTCTTCATGGGCATATCTAGGTCTGTGTCTAGTTGACAAAGCAATGATGACCAAAGGAGCTGCTGAATCCGGCTCATGTTGCTCCTGCATGCATGTGTGTAGCGCTCACCAGCACCTACTGCCTGCAGCTTTCCATCTAGGCATAGGGCTTTGTGGAACGTCCCATACACACTGACGTATCAATACTGCTCCCAATACTGCTGTGGTCATGATGCAGGTCTTGTGTAGACAACTGTACTGTTGGTATTTCGTGGGTGCACTACCCCTGTCCCGTCTAGGAGACACTGTTTTCCATCAAGCATCTTAGTCCTCCAGACAGTAAAATTCTTTCTCCCTCCTCTTCTTCAATGTCCAGTGAACTTCTAGCATGGGGATATGTTATAGATGTACCAACTGCAGCTGGTCACCATGCAGTCACTTATTTATTCTCTGAATTTACACCAACTGTGAATGTCTGCAGTTGCCTCTATCTACTGCGAAAAGGGCTTCTTTGATGAGAATGAAAGATACACTCACCTGTAGGTATAAGGATAACTGTTTAGAACACCGTCACACCTATATGGATTTAGGAAAAATAGGAGCAATAGGTTCTACACTGGGGTCTAATACCTAGTTCTCTAGCCATCAGTAGCTGGCTGGGTTTATAGCAGCAGGCCTAGAGTTCCCTCCCCTTGAACTGGTCTAATCAGGTTTGTTGGTTACCCCTAAGATACAAATACCACTGTTGCACTATTGGGGATATCTTGCCTATCCAGTCATCAGTGAGATTTGTAGACTTGAGACTGGGTAGGCTTATTGATCACTTTTCTCCTTGGATATTTAAATAGCACCTCCCAATACTATGGGAGTAACTTCCAGCTTGGTTCTTCCAAGTTGCATGTGTAAAGTGTGGTATTGTCATCAAATTCTCGGGAGCAAGGGCAATGGTAACAGCCTATATTATTTGAGGGCTCTCTTTGGCTCTCATGAACAACAACTTGAAAGCATTGGGGTTTCTGTTAGGTAGTCTATGCCTTATGATAAGGCGCTGTTGCCTCCATGTGGCATAGCTTCATTAAAATAATATAGATACACACACACAACATATGTAATTTAAGAAAGGTTATAAAATGATGTTTTCTTAAGGCTTTCCAAACACCCTTTGTGTTATTTATCTCTCCTTCCTCCCTCTCCCTCTATATTACTTTTCCTCTCCTATCTCCAGGTAAGTTCCCCCACACCACCCTTTTTTCTTCATGGCACCAATGTCCTACTAGCCACTTCTCTAAGGATCATTATCCCTCCCACTATTGTTCCTTTCTACATTCCTGGCTTCTACAGTTACTCCAGGTCAAATATTCAGACCGAGGATCCACAGATAAAAAAGGACACACAGCATTTGCCTCTCTGTGCCTAAGTTACCTCACTCAGTAGAGTATTTTCCAGTTCCAACCATTTACTTGCAAATTTCATAATTTCATTTTTCTTTATGGCTGGATAGAATTACACCAAGTGTGCACACTATGTCTTAGTTAGGGTTTCTCTGGCTGCTGTGAAACCCCACAATCCAAGCAACTTGGGGGAAGAAAGAGTTTATTCAGCTTTCACATCTACAGCACTATTCATCAGCAAAGGAAATCAAGACAGGAACTCAAACCAGGCGGGAACCTGGAGGCAGGAGCTGGTACAGAGGGCATGGAAGGTGCTGCTTACTAGTTTGCTTCTCATGACTTGCTCAGCATGATTTATTATAGAACCCAGGACCATCAACCCAGGGGTGGCATCACTCACAATAAACTTGGTCCTCTCCCATCAATCACTAATTAAGAAAATGCACTACAGGCTTGCCTATAACCCAATCTCATGTAGGAGGCATTTTCTTTATTGAAGATCCTTCCTCTCAGGTAACTTTAGCTTGGGTCAAGTTGCCATAACACTATCCAGCACACACTACCTTTTGATTATCTATTCGTTAGTTGATGGACATATAGGCTGCTTCCATTTCCTATGCAGCATTAAACTTGATGAAGAAAGTATCTCTGTAGTAGGCTGTTGAATCTTTTGGGTATACGCTGAGGGGTGGCATAGCTGGGTCATATGTGTAGAACTATTTTTATCTTTTTGGGAATTCTCCCTGCTAATGTCCATAGTGATTGCTCCAGCTTGCGATCCCACTACCATGTTCCTCTCTCTCTGCCATCCTCGCCAGCGTGTACTGCCAGTTATTTTGTTGATCTTGGCGTAAGATGAAATCTCAAAGTAGCTTTAATTTGCATTTCCCTGATGGCTAAGGATGTTAAACATCTTTTAGATATGTGTCAGCCATTTTCATTTTTCTTTTGAGAAATCTTTGTTCAGATCCATGGTCCATTTTCAATTCGGTTATTGGTTTCCTGACTTCTTATTGTTTTTATATTCTTTATATGTGCTGGGCATTGATCCTCAATCAATTGTGTGGCTTTATATGTACTGGGCATTGATCCTCGATCAGATGTGGGGCTTTATATATGCTGCGCATTGATCCCCAATCAGATGTGCAGCTTTATATATGCTGGGCATTGATCCTCAATCAGATGTGCAGCTTTAAATATGCTGGGCATTGATCCTCGATCAGATGTGCAGCTTTATATATGCTGGGCATTGATCCTTGATCAGATGTGCAGCTTTATATGTGCTTGGCATTGATCCCCAATCAGATGTGCAGCTTTATATATGCTGGGCATTGATCCTCGATCAGATGTGCGACTTTATATATGCTGGGCATTGATCCCCAATCAGATGTGCAGCTTTATATATGCTGGGCATTGATTCTTAATCAGATGTGCAGCTTTAAATATGCTGGGCATTGATCATCGATCAGATGTGCAGCTTTATATATGCTTGGCATTGATCCTCGATCAGATGTGCTGGGCATTGATCCTCGATCAGATATGCGGCTTTATATGTGCCGGGTATTGATCCTCGATCAGGTGTGCAGTTGACAAAGATTCTTTCCCACTTTCTGAGCTTCATCTTCAATTGATCAATTCTTACCTTTGATGGACAGGATATTTTTAATTTTATGAAGTCCAGTTTTCAATTGTATGGTCCTTATTTTGATTGTAAGTTTAGATTTTGAGAAACAAAAACCCATAATTGCAGCATATGTACCACCAGAAGGCTGTGATATCCTTCAAGAGCATTTTAGAAAAGACTCAACTATAGAAGGGTTTTTTTCCTCTGAAATAATTCTTCCTTTTACCATTTTGTAATTCATCATCTTTTACATTTCAAAAAAAAGGCAAATTCCAAACAGAAAAATTCAACATTTTAAAACTATGAAGCAGGGAGTAGATAATAATATAAAGAAAATATTTGAAATCAATGTTTTGATAGCAATAATGTCTTTCCAATTGGTTTTACTGTTCTCTCCTAAATTTTAATCTAGCACTGCTTTAGCTAGACTGTGGTTTGCTTTTCATCTTGGATTTTATCTTGAAATTTGAATTTTGTCCTCCTAAAAAACTCCAGTTTTGGTGGTTTTTAACGTCAAGGTAATACTGGTATGACAGTGGATCCTGTCACGCCTGAATGTCGGCAGATTTCGGCTTTTCTCTGCTTTGGTCACATTTCATCAGCGCATGAGTCTGCTTTCAGAATCTGTAGGAGTCTCAGCTGTGAGTCGTAGTGATCATTTCTATTCTGACGAAAAAGAAAGCAGGTCTTATTGTTTTACTGCAAACACGCAGGAGAACACCTTTGTCGACAGTGTCTCTGAATACACACTCACTAGGAGAGACGGTTGCTAAGTGTCGGGATGGACATCTGAGCATCTTGCCTACCAGGACAGACCATAGTCCTGCCTCTGGTGGTTGTGAAAGAGGAGGAGGCTCCTGCAAAGCAAGCTCTAGCAGCTTTACCTCCAAGGGGAAGGACAGGGGTCTATATTACCCTCTACCAAGAAGCCCACAGAAGAATTCACATCACTTTAGAAAACAGTGAGGGTGCTCAAAAATTTTAAGTGGTCATAATTGTCACACAGGGTTTAATGGAAGCCTCTGCTTCATCTTATGCCCAGACGCGAAGGCAGGCACAGCACTGCTCACCTCTTAAGGAAGAGGCTGGATAAAGCACACCAGCTGTTCCTCCCCTAGGGAGTATGGCTTCCAGAATATCATCTGGGTTATGACATCCGACTCAAAGTTGCCAGGTTGTCACATTTTCCTCAATAAAACTAGGAGGTGACATCCAATGATCACGTTGGCTTGTCAAAGTACCCTCTTTGAAATCACCCCTTTCTGAAAAGTATCTCTCACTTTCGCATTAATTTAAATATAATATACCCTAGCATCATGGTTGGGAGCCATCCTCCTAGCCCCAGGAAGCTGCATTTTGAACAGCATGTGTCTTTGGCCACACAATATGACATTTTGGTCTGAAGTGTAGAATCCTTTTTCAAAAGGGCACTGGCCTTTTTTGTATCTGTAGACTCAGCTCACAAGGCAACTGCAGTATTTTTTGATAGACTTACGAGATAAATATAGGTACCTGTCACTGCAGAAGCGTGTGGATCTAAATAATAAAACAGGGAGAGATGAAATAATGCGTTCTGTGTTGCTGCCGCTTTTCAGAGCTGCACCAGAGCCGCACCAGCTCAGGCAATGGTGGTTTTTATTAAGGTTAGGTCATTCACAGTGAAGAGTCCTCATAAGAGCAAAAGAAAAGTCCCTTTTATTTCTACACAGTCAGGAACCAGACTGCATCTTTTCTATTATTTTGATTGCTATTTACGAGGCGTCTAACCCGAAGGAAAACCCTAACAATGTGAAAGCGAGAGGGCTGTGGAATGAGCGTTTGGGGGACCCTGGGATGAACACTGTGGAAGTTTTCATACAGAGCTCTCACCATGTCTAAGTTGGTACTGGATGGGTGGGCACTGCAGATTGAAATTTTTCAGAATGCACATGCAAAGTACATGTGACTTATTTATAGTCATTGGCCTTTTTATCCCCTAACACTTGTTAACGGCATCTAGTAGCATGATAAGTTGCAGAAAAAGCAGTGTCTCTTCAATCATTTCCTTAAGGAAGAGTGGCCTGGGAGAGCCTTTATTACGCTAATGAACCAGACTAATAGAGGGCAGGAGTTGCTGCTGAAGTCAGGGTTTGAGAGGAAAGCTGCAAAGGCCAGCTAAGCGGTGAAAGGCCAGGATCTGAGAGCAGGAAAAGGTGAGTTCCAGCTCAGATAGGATGTGCAGATGTCTGCATCAACTGTGGGAGCCAGGCTGAGCTGACAGGAACAGTTCCAGGGACAGCGATTTGCTCGTTGGTCTCTGACACATACACCAGCTCTCATATGATGGGTTGTTGTGGGTCATGCCATTGAGATGTTAGGTGTCCATCACTTCACGGGATGCAGGCAAGGGAGTTCCATCTTTCCTTCAGGCTGGGGTGATTGCCAAGGTCTTAGGTTGAGTGTTATGCCCAGACACGAAGGCAGGCACAGCACTGCTCACCTCTTAAGGAAGAGGCTGGATAAAGCACACCAGCTGTTCCTCCCCTAGGGAGTATGGCTTCCAGAATATCATCTGGGTTATGACATCCGACTCAAAATCTCCAGGTTGTCGCATTTCCCTCAATAAAACTAGGAGGCGACATCCAGTGATCATGTTGGCTTGTCAAAGTACCCTCTTTGAAATCACCCCTTTCTGAAAAGTATTCCTCACTTTTGCATTAATTTAAATATAATATACCCCAGCATCATGGCTGGGAACCATCCCCATAGCTCCAATAAGCTGTGTTTTGAACAGCATCTGTCTTTGACCACACAATATGACGTTTTGGTCTGAAGTGGAGAATACTTTTTTAAAGGGGAAGAAAATTGAGGGGAAAAAAGACAAGGTATAAGAGAAATTGTCTGGTTCCGTTAATACAGCTATCAAAACTGAACTGGATTTTTTTTATCAACTATCTAAAGTCACCACCCATTGATCATAGACTGATAAATGACTTCTTCCTGGGAGTAGAAACTGTGTAAGTTTATCTGGTAAGCTGAAGCTGTAGGACACAGGTGGAATAAGTCATCTCAGAGAGACCAGGCCCAGGAATTTATCAGACACACCAGACCGAGGGAAAGATGAAACTCCCTCGCCAGAAAGAGTTATGATCCTTGACCTTTCATTGCAGATTTATGTCTAGCATACCTCCATTAGGACTCTGATGAGTCCCCTACAGGTTAACCATGCCTCTGTGGAAAACGAGAAAGAGAGAGAGAGAAAGAGAGAGAGAGAGACAGAGAGAGCCCAGCTCTCTCAGAAGACTTATGAGGTGGGGCAGGGGAGTCACAACGCCGAAGATCTCAGTGCATTGTGGTAGGAAGGCAAGGCATGTGGAGCAGAATGGTTCCCATAAAGGCAGCAGGAATCACAGATACAATACTAGTGTTGTGAACTTTCCTTCTCTTCTTTCTTGCTCCACCCAGGCCCTGGACTATGGGGTGAGGTGCCTCCCATAGTCAGGTATAATCTTCTCTGCAAACACCTTCACAAACCCTCAGGGGTGTACCTCACTGACCTCCTAAGCACTTCTCAATCTAGCTGACAAGATTACCTATCAAAGACTACCCGTCATTTCATATGAGCGTAGTATATACTCTCACAAGAAGCCGAGAGTGTCAGAAAATATGAACAAAATCCAGAACAATGCTTACTAAACCCCCATAGGTGGGGAATTATGTCTAGCCAATGACAACTAGCCATCCATATGCTGAATTTTTATTTTTTTTTGTTTTATTGATTTTATTGAGCTATGCATTTTTCTCTGCTCCCCTCCCAGCCCTCCCCTCCCCAATTTTTCAATCTTTTATTAAATATTATAAATTGCTTCTACTTTGAGCAGTCATTTACAAGTTCTATCATCATTCCAAACTGTAAATGTGAGATGCTTTCTTGAGAGAGAAACAAATGCCCTATGAATTCAAAACATTCCTTCCCTACTTAAAAAAAAAAACACATCTATTTGTTAAAGCAGCTCAGAAATAACAGGAAGCACAGAAGGTAATTAAATGTGAGGTATAAATTTCCCCCAGGGCTGGAAGAAAAGAAAAAACATCCGCACTAAAGCCAATCTGTTCGTGTAACTTCACATGGAAAATATTGTGTGTGAAAAACCACACACAACATATTTGGGCTGGATATGGAGCTTGCTTAGGAGAGCACCTGCCTAGCACGCATAGAAGAAACCCTGGGTTTGATTCAGCAGAAGCACACAGTGGTGTGCACCTCCAGTCTCAGCAGGTGGGAGGAGGTGAAAGCTGGAGAATCAGAGGTTCACAGTCAACCTTGACTACATAAGAAGTTCAAGGCCAGATTGGTCTTGGTCTATATGAGATCCTGTCGGAAAGGATAATACGTAAATAAATAAATGATAAAATTGTTTATATTAATGCCTTGAGTATTAAGCTAATAGATTAATATTAACTTAGGCTAGTAGCTAACTGCATCAAGACTGAGCCATATAATACATAACTTTACTGTTCACTGTCTGCATACTTCCATCAATAAAGTAGCACACCAACTCTAGACAGATGCGAAGTAAAGTGAATCCCGGATTTGAAGTGACCTTCGGGATAAGACTGTGTGCTTTGAGAACGGTAAAATGGTTACAGCTGTGAGGGAGCCTCACGAGCAAGGCAGCGGCTCCTGGGACCGCATTGCAGAGGACACAGTCTTAAAGAAGTGGCATATGCCTCTAAGAAAATCAAGTACAGCCGTCAGGCTTTGGCAAATAGACCTCACTGTCCCTTGTGGGGCCTTTTCCTGTGCAAGATAAAGACAGCTGGCAGGCATCTAGGATCTAGGATGGCATCTCCACATGCCACTGTGTACCCGTCTCCCTAAATCGTCTCCAGAGTGAGAAACTGCGCTCTTCCTTAAAATTAGAAACAAACACTGTGCTCTCTCCCCTGCCTCTCCCGGTATTAGCATGAATAAGTGTGAAGCAAGTTTTAACCTGAACTTCACGGCAGGCTGTATATTAATTGAATAAGTGTTTTCCAATATTTCTAAAATAGCTCCGGGGTACATGAGATTGATTTGATTTTAACACCGTGCTGCATACGGCTTAATCTTCCTCCCTCGAGTTTGACGCTCTTCTGCATCACGATCGACACTGATCAGCTCGGTTTGTATGGGTGCGCATGCCTCTGGGCGCCCTTCCTAGAGTCTTGTTGATGGAAGCTGCAGGAAAGTTTTGGAGTGAGCCACATCAGATGCTCGCTCCTTAAACAGCCAATTAATACCCGGAGAGAGGCACTGCTACGCACACCGTATTATCCATCAGCTGTCTGACGCTGGCAGTCACCCGGCACCTCTTCCTCTCCTCTCTTCATCAACCCAAAGGACAGAGCTCCCTGTGTGCCAGCCCGACCTCATGCCATGCTCCCTTTCTCAGGAAGTGGCATCCTCACCCATCTATCAGCCGAGACACGAAACTTCGACAGGTGTTACCTTCCTGATTCCCCACTTCCTCCCAACTCCCACCTCTTGTTGGCCCTTTTCCTCAATGTTTCTTACTCCACCATCGCCACTGTGTTCTTGGTCCAAACAAGACAATCTTTTGCTTTGGCTGAAAGTGTCTGGCTGTATATCAGTCTCCCTTCATCTGTTCAGACCCTCGCCAATCCATCCTCTCCACTGCCATCAGAGGCATTTTGAAAACCTGGAAGTGTGGCTCCCTTCTCGTGGGCCCTCAATAACTTCTTGTTGGCCATAAGAGAAAACCTACATCCCTCACCTAGTCGCAAGGTCCTGCATTGTCAGGCAGATTCTCCAGCTTCATCTTGTGCCTCCTGCCACAGCCACACTGACTGTTTCACCTCTTGAACATGTGGCCTCTTTTCCTAGCTTCTGCCCTCCTGCCCTTACAAATACCCCTCCACTTATTTTCCAACCTCAGTACTTTGGCTCTCAACTTTACTTCCTCCAAGAGCCTTTTCAACCACCTAAAATAGGTTACATCACCTGCCAGGTACTCTTCTAGCATCTGAATTTCTTCCTCAGGATGCTCATAAGGTTTAGCAATGTGACCCCTCCCGGGGTTTTCTAACATCATGTGGCAACATCCTGGAAGTCAAAGAGTATTTGTCTAATTGGCTGCTATCTTTTCTGTGGTTAGGACAGGGCCTGCCACATGGTAGACTCAACAAATACATATTAAGTGAATAAATGATATTATCATAAACATTTACAGCATAGACAAAAGGGCTCTTTGCTGGTCTGTTGGCAACTGAATGTTTTCCCCCTGTTCACTGTAAAGAGAAGTTGAAGGTTTCATTTGGGGAAACAGAGTTGAATGAATCACTAGCCATGCGAGCCATCCCTTTAGTGCCTGAATATATTGTTCTTTGTGTTCAGCGTGGGAAAGAGTAGAGCAGGAGATGAGATGAAGCAGAAAGGAGTCAAAGGTCACTCTAGCAACCTGTAGGTAGGGAGAAAAGACTGACTTTCAGAAAACGTCTACATAAAGAAAAAAAGTAGGACAATGCATCAACAGGCAACAGGGGACACAGTCCAAAGATTTTGGCTGAGTTTTGCGGACAAGTTTCAGAACAGTGGATGAAGGACTTAAAGGGACTAGCATGGGATGGTGGGAAAAAACTAGAGACGGTTTGTAGTAGCAAATAGAAGTCCTTGGTTGAAAGGGTTAAAGAGAACCAGTCCAATCATATATAATTGATGTAAGATTTTATGGTGACTGTATCAGCATCAGAGTCAGTATTGCCTATACAAAAGGCTGTGCTGTGCTGTGCCGGACAGCTCCTGAGTCATACTTAGTGAAAAGGCCTGGCGTGGAACCGGACAGCCTTGTTTGTCTGAAGGCTTGCACGTGTGTTCTCAGGTCTCTTGTGTTGTAAATTAGCGGCTGCCCCTGACCGGTACTAATAATCACTGCTATGTTAGTACCAGGCCCTGCTTAGAGTCCTTCTCATGTATCAATTTACATCCTTCTCAGAACAGTTTCCTGAACCGCATCTAACACTGCCTGATGAGAAGCCAGTGCAGACCTTTCCATTTATTCTCTGTCCTTATTTGTTTAATGGGGCATTCCTGGTGGCAAGCCATGGCCAGCACAGAGGTGCCTGGTATCTAACTCTAGTTAGCAAAGACTTCGTCCCTGGCTAAGAAGTATTCCTCACTGACTCTGTAGCAGGAAGGCTTGATGGACCATCAGTATGCAAACTGGACTTCTGCCAGTCAGAACTTCAGGTGGGAGTGACTAGGGCAGGTACACTTTCCTTCTCTCTCATACATATAACATCAAAAAGAAGTAAGATATTCTAGCTGGCTTCCTGCGCAGATGTGCAGAAGTGAGCTCTTAATTTGTACAGAGGTCTAAGTTTACCTACAGGAAAGTAAGCCTGGCTCCCCTTGCGCCTCCATTTCTTTAATCAATTCTTCCGTCTCTCCCGCAACCAGAGCAATGGGGGCAAGGACGTGAGAAAATGTCAAGGAGGTGTATCATTTCCAACTCTCAGGATAAATAAAGACAGTAGCCATGGAGTTCTCAAATGAGCCAGGATGTGCTCTGGGCAGTCCAGCCTTTGTCTGGAGCTGTCTAAAGGCAAAACCGACTGGCTGCCATTGACTCGAACTCTATGAAGAGACACCAAAGCCATGTAGGCACAGAAGTCAAGGTCCTACAGAAATGTTATCAGAGCTGCACATGGGCCTGGATCCCAACCCTCGGCCCAGAGGTTTGCATTCACAAGAGACTGGAGGGAAGGTACAATGGGAAGCTCGCTACCATCCAGCCATGAGGAGTCAGGTGCTCGCTCAGGGCATCCAGTGAGCTCCTGTTCTTCCAGATTACTGAAATCACATGCTTTGCCGTTCTCTAATTTTAAATGCAGTACAGAGAAGTAGTTTTTCTTTTAGAAAAGAGAAACGTTTGGGTTGACAATTCATAGTTTGGGATCTGAGAAGGCAGCGGTGGGAAATTCCAGCAAAGAACTTCAAAGGTGTGGGTGGTGGGCTCGCTGTCATGCCCATGTGGCCTTTCTGGAAAAGGAGAAAAAGACCTTTAAAGCACTTCTTTTCAAACTGCTCAAGTACAACAATAGAAAACACTGGAACAACAGGAAGTGGTTTGCAAGCAGATCTCTCAGCTCTGTGGTTCCCTTTTGAGGAATGCACAGTGTTTCTGGAGTAGCTGTTTGCTCATGAGTAAAAGGAAGTTGTAAAATACTTTGCTTATGGGCCATTGAGGTACCTTCAGTTGGGAAAGGTGCTTGCTGCCAAGACTCATGGCCTGAGTTCGATGTCCAGAGCAGATCCCTCATGGTGAAAAGGCAGAATAACTCCCACAAGTTGTCCTTTGACCTCTGCACATATTACCATGGTGTGAGCTTATGCATCCACACACTGAATAAATAATTACATGAAATAAAAACAGCCTATTTAACATCCAGGGTAAAGAGAAGTGTTTATAGAAAGGGGCTCTGGATGCTATGTGCAGATTCAGCTCCTGACTTGACTGAGAATCACCTTAGTCCTGCCCACAGTGGCTCACCCCTCTCACTGTCCACATGTTGGTATCTGTCACCTGTTGTCTGCCATTTCTGTCCTGTCCAGTTCTCATAATCATTAAGTCCCAAAGAAATCACACAGAGGTCTACATTAGTTATAAAACTGATTGGCCCATTAGCTCAGGCTTCTTATTAACTCTTATAGCTTATATTAGCCCATTATTCCTGTCTATGTTAGCCACATGGCTTGGTACTTTATTCAGCGAGGCAGTTACATCTTGTTTCTTCTGTGGCTGGGTCATGGACTGCAGAGAAATGGGCTTCCTTCTTCCTAGAATTCTCCTGTTCTCATTGACCCTTCTCTACTTCCTGTCTGGTTGTCCCTGCCTATACTTCCTGCCTGGCTACTGGCCAATCAGCATTAATTTAAAATATAATTGAAGAATATAGACGATTGTCCCACACCAGTCACCTCTATGAGTGCTTTGGATGGAATGTGATGGCATGAACAAAGAGATTTATCCCACCTGTCTGTTGACCACATGAGAGCAGTTTCTCTGAGGGCTGCACATGTCTAATCTACCCTGCCTTGTGTTCCCTGAAGGCTGCACACATCTAATTTACCCTGCCTTGTGTTCTCTGAGGGCTACACATGTCTAACCTACCCTGCCCTGTGTTCTCTGAGGGCTACACACATTCTAACCTACCCTGCCTTGTGTTCTCTGAGGGCTACACACATCTTACCTACCCTGCCTTGTGTTCTCTGAAGGCTGCACACATCTAATTTACCCTGCCCTGTGTTCTCTGAGGGTTGCTCATGCCTCACCTACTCTGCCCTATGTTCTCTGAGGGCTACACACATCTTACGTACCCTGCCTTGTGTTTTCTGCGGACCTGCACTGCAGCCTTGTGCACTGACATTTGTTCACAATCAGTAGCAAAAGATCCTGACTTGTTCTCATTGCCATTGCTTTTTTAAAATAAGATACGGAAGGAAGAGGAAAACAGAGAGATATCCAAACAGCTCCTGGGTGCCAGTTATCAAAATTCATCCCTGAAAAAGTAGCACCATTTGTCCCACTTTACAGATAAGGAAAATAACATTTGAGTGGGAGTGTCATAAGGCTAATAGGTGGCAAAGCCAATATTTGAATTGGCCTGCATGATTCTAAAATTCCAAATTTTTGGTTACTCTGTCATGTCATATCCGTAACAAAACAACGGCAACTCCATTTTATCTGCTTGTAGGTTCAACCAGCTATCTCTGCTCAAATGTATTCATCCAGGAGGTGGGATTAGATTGATCCATCTCCTAGGAAGCTATGGGGAAAATGTTATCCATGATGAAAAGCGCTTTGAAAAGAAGGGATGCTGCCTGGTATCATATTTTGCTAGCCTGCAACAAATTAGCTTTGAAAACCCTCCATCCTAAAATATTTGGATTAGAAGTTGACATGTTTTCCATATTTCTGTTAATATAAGCTCTTCTGACAGAGGTGAAGAGCCGACAAGCTGATGAACTATCATTACCAACTTGTGGGATGAGATCTTTTATGAAACCAAATCAAAGATGACAAAAACATTGCCTGGAATTTTCACATGAATACCTACCTGTCATATAGGCAGATACAGCCACAACTGGCACCAGCATATTATTAAACTGTAAGAACATACAATGACTAGAGCAGATTCCGATCTGACACCTGCTAATTTAAGTGAATGGCTTTTCCAAATACCCCACCCTGCAGTCAGGCAATGGGCTTGTGTTCTCTGTTAGAGTTGTCCTCCTCATGGTCCTGTTGCACACTTGGTCTCTTTTGCATTCCTGGAATGCAGACAATAGACAGAATAAGCAAGCTATTTGTGCAATTATACTTAATTTTACACAAAAGTTTCACTGGGCTGGACACTGGAATATGCCTATCATCCAGTACTCTGGAAGCAGAAGGAGTATGAGTTTGAGGTTTAGCAGAGTTACATGACAGTGTCTCTGTAAGGACTGCACATTATGTCACCAAAGGGGTAATTATTCCTCCCTTCTCCTTAGCATGTCTTCAGAGAGTCAGCCTTCCTGTTGGATGGACTCCTGATCATGTCTAACTAATTCAACCTGAGAGAGAAAAAATAATAGTTTGTAATTTTTTAATGTTTGGAGTAGAGCAGAATGTCATGTCTCCACCCTGGACCATTGATAGATTCTATTTTTTTTTTTTACCACAGCTTTCAATTGATGGGCCTCAACAGAGATCTAGTGTCCACCTTTGATGGCTGCCAAGACTACTGTAAACCCCTAAGAGTTGAGACCTTAATAATATTTTAAAAAATGGGCTGAAATTTGGGAAAAATAAACAACCAATTTTGATGTGGGAGGTCCTTCTGTATAGGTGTTGTTTTTATTGGTTAATGAATAAATTTTCACCATTAAAACCTATAGATTCCGTTCTAAGGCTGTTCACCAAAAGGGACTAACTTCAGTGACACCTTCATGTCCAGGCAGGGCTGCTCATTCAGAAGAGACAACAAGAAATAAGAACTCTCCTGGCATCCCTGACCTCTGGCCAGGACGGAACCACCAGTGTTTGCTGCTTTGGAACAAGCATGAGGACAAGAACTAGAACTGTTTCCTTTCTGACTCAGTCCCTGCCTTTAAATCTGTCCAACTTGTTTCTGCCTCCTGTTGTCATTGCATATACTCCAAGAGGAACCCTACCGTTAGGGAAATGGTAGACCCACCAATGTGGTTTCTGCTTCCTGGGTAGGGTTGCTGAGTGTGACAGTTGAAGTATGCTGTTGTTCTCTTTAAGTAAGATGGTGGCTCTGGAGCAATGTCTCTATAGTGTGATTAAATGTACTTTATGGAAACTTTTTATTTATAAGATTAATGACCCAAGCTACCTACCTTTGAGGCTTGAGTCAGTATACAGAATAATGTCTGGACTGGTTTCATAAGCCAGATTTTTGACTGGTGATCGACGATTTTTATTTTTTTCATTTAAGAGATTCTTGGGTTTGCTCATATATTACTGCCCAAAACTGTTCAAATATTTTCTATTCAAGATAAAATAGAGTGGACCAGAGAGGCGTGTAGAGCTAAAGCTGGAAGTGCTATTTGTAACATTCTCAGCAGCTCCCTGAACACTTCCATTGGTATCTGAGAGCTCTGTCACAGAAAACATGGTTCCCAAATCCTGTATCATTACTTTGTTCTTATCAAGTAGACTTTTTTGTCAGGTCAGGAAGTATTTGTGGTGGAACACAGCATTTCTCTTCCTAAAATACAGATTTATAGACAGTCTGTGCTATAAGACACCTTCAAGTCTACATTATTTACTTCTACAGAAGCCAGCTTTGCTTCCTAGGTAAGAGTTATGAGTGCTTGGAGGGTCACTGTCTTTAACCAGGTCATTGATTTCCAGATTGATCAACACACCCCAAAGGTGACCAGTGAAGCAGTACATTCCCATTGCAGTGAAGCAGTACATTCCCATTGCAGTTTTGCTGGTGTCTGCTGTCATCCTTCTGGGATTCATTTACAGGTGTGACTCTGAGGTCTGGGGCAGAATCTTGATCAGCACAGCTCTGCGACCCGTAAGCCTCAGAAGCAGTGTGTCTTGGAAGATTTCATAAAGTGTTTTTGAAATGCCATGTTATTACACTGTGTAATGGTGGATTACAAAATGAACTAAAAGACCAAATCAAATGCCTTCTTTGGCGTGAGATGAATGCATTAAGAAAATTTTAAAAAATGTTCATCCTTCAAAACCAATTACACTTCTATGGGTTTATTTGAAGGAGAATATCATTAGTGTCAGTCACTAATTTGTCTTTTATAGACATAAAGTAGATTACAAAGAATTTTATTGTGTGTTTTTTTCCTCTTTGTAAATGTATTATATGTATCCAATATGAACAGCTATAAATATACATATATATGCACACACATATGTGTGTATATATAGAGAGAATGTTGGAAATGCTTATCAAACTGTTAACTGTCTTTAGAGAATGAACTTTTTAAGATTTTATATTGAAGTTCTTCTCTGTTTTGTTTTGTTTTTTGAGACGGAGTCTCTCTATGTAGTCATAGCTGTCCTGGAGTTCATTGTATAGCCCACACTGGCCTCAAACTCACAGGGATCTGCCTACCTGTCTCCCAAATGCTGTGTTCTTTATACTAATGAATTATATTTTATATGCAAATAGTGCTTCCAGTTAATGATTTATTTTTGCTTTTTAGCTTGTAAACAACAGAAATTTATTTTCATAGTTTTGTAGTCTCAAGTCAAATACCAAGGAAGCAGTATTCTGCCTCTGATGAGGGCTTAGTGTCTAGTTAATACATAGGCAAGGAAGCTCTGTGGATTCTATCAACAAAGCATATTTTTGCTAATATGAATTTTCTAAATGTTCTGTTATTACCATAAAAAATCCTAATAAAATTTTTTCAAAATTGAAATCATACTAAGCACATTTTTCCAGGAATGAACTGAACTTAAAACAAGCACCAGTGGTCTGGAGAGATGGCTCAGAAGTTAACAGCACTGGCTGTTCTTCCAAGGTCCTAAGTTCAATTCCCAGCAACCACGTAGTGGCTCACAACCACCTATAATGAGATATGGTGCCCTCTTCTAGCCTGCAGGCAGAACACTGTATATATAATAAACATATCTAAAAAAAATACCCACAAGTACCAGAGAACCTGAATGGGCAAAGAGACAGTCCGGAGGAAACTGAAGCAGTTTGAATGGAATAAAAAACATCAAACTCTATGGGATGTACCAAAGCCATCTTAGAGAGTCATTTGTATAATAAAATACTTATGTTTGAAAACTTTAGATGTCTTGATGATCTAAGTTCCTATAATGAGAAAGTTAAAAAAGAAGAAGAAGAAGAAGAAGAGGAAGAAGAAGAAGAAGAAGAAGAAGAAGAAGAAGAAGAAGAAGAAGAAGAAGAAGAAGAAGAAGAAGAAGAAAGGAAAGAAACAGATTTAAAAAAAAACCTGAAATCAAGTAGAAGACCAGTAAAAATGGAGATAAAGTTGAGCCAGACATGGTAGTAGAGGCCTCTGGTCCCAGCATCCAGTAAACAGAGGTAGGAGAGGCAAGAATTCAAGGCCAATTTGGGCTAGCCTACAAGCACTTGCTTCAAAACCAACCAAACTAATGAACAGAATTTTAAAAACAAAGCAATACAGAAATAATATTAAAGTAAAGGAAATCAAGTAAACAAAAAACTGATTCTTTGAAAAGATAAAACTAAAAACAAGTAACATTATCTAACTACATAGATAAGATGGACAAATAATTTGAATGGCGTAAACTACGACTTGATAGCTAGTGGTTTGAAACCCATCACATAACTAGATGTAGGGGAAATGTTTGATTTGAAAAATTGCTGTATGCTGACTTGAATTTCAGATTAAAATATCATTGAATAAATTTTGACTTGGGTTTAGCCAGAATTTTCAACAATTTCTGAAATGTCCTTGCTCTGTTATACTACATACATATTTATGTGAGTCGTGGTCTCATCATTAAGGATCATAAAATCAATGTTTTTCAACTTTGAAAGAACATTGAAGATGCTCTTCATCTTATTGCATTTAATATACAATCACAATGTAATTCCTTATATAAAACTCAACTAGCATATCTTAGTATGAAAATTTGCTTTTATCTTTAACAAGTAATAAAATTATATGTATACCAAAGAATTGCTTTAAAATTAATTTGTTTCTGATGTATTATCAGTGAGTTCTTGAATTGTATAGTATTTTATGTGCTCATACACCCAAGCCATACAAGACTTTCTCAGACCAAAGGGAGTCATGTGTGGAAAAAAGTTTAAAAGTCCAGACAGAGAACCGAGATGAAGGAAGAGGAAGCAGAAATGGGGTTGTCTTGTGAATATGAAAAGAATTTAAGGTTCCCTAGGTCCAGATGATCTCAGTAGTGAAATCTGCGCAATGTCTTGTAAAATTAGAACTGTAGAGAGTGATGCCCTCTTCATCCTATGAGGGCCAGCGCCACTCTGCCACTTACAAAAAAAAATGTAACAGTAAACCAACAAACCAACACTCGTCATTTGGGAAACTGAAGTTAAAAACCATACTGGGACCCTGTGGAAGAGATACAGCACAAATATCACAGTAATAAGGAAATGTTTGAAGCTTTCATCCACCCTGAATAGGAAATCAAGAGTTAGGCAAAGATATCCCCAGCATTACTTCTGTTCAAATTATATAAAGTCTAAAGCAGTGCAGGGAGAACAAAGGAAGGCCATAGAAGATCGTTTTAGCTAGCTTTCCTCCACTATACCTAATACATGAGGTCATAACTTTTAATGACAAAAAGTTGCCATGGGGAGATAGCCCAGTCAGCAAAATGCCTGCCTTACAAACATGTAGGCCTGAGTCAGTCCCTAGAACCCATCCATGAGTTTTGGTTTTGTTTTTTCTGTTCTTAGTAAACTAGGTATTGCATAGTGAGCATGTGTTTGTTCATAAAGGAAAGAAATGAAATATCCATTGAAAAGATAGTAGATAATCAGCTGTGTTATATTCATGAAATTAAAATGAATTCACTGAAAATCCACAAAATGTTTACAGGAATCTCATCAACATTATATCAAATGAAGAAATTAAGACATTCAAAATATAATCAGTGAACCGATTTGTACAAAGTTCAAGGAACAATTTGGTAATCAGAGGATTTATCTTTGCACACATGAGTAGCCAAACCAAGGGAAACCAAGGATGCTTTTTGGCAACACCCAAGAAGTCCTGTCATGTTCTATCCTAAACCACAACGTCCCCCCATAAACACAAACACATCCTTGTTTCCCTCCTGGTTGGCTGGAAAGCTGCTGTTCCCTCTGGTTCTGTGACTTTATGAAGGAGCTGAGCTATTCCAAACTATTTTATTGGTGGCTTGACTCAGCCCAGGTATCGTAAGTGAAGCAAGTTTAAAATTCTTGGGAAAAGATTCGTGTCTGACCTGTGCTCAGGTCCTGGTCAGGTTCTGATGAGCTCTGCTAAGCCCGTGTAGGCTTCCCCAATGGAGGAAAGATTCTGGATCCAATGTGTATCGATGGAAAATTCTGTCCTAAGGAAAATTTAGCTTTAAGGCCTAACTCATTTGGTCACTTCAACTCTTTTCAGAGAAATGTAATTAGTTCAAGACTGAGTTGTGTGCAAAAATAATTGGGCCACATTTACAATTTCTTTTGAAAGTCTTTTCTGTGGGACTCACAACAGGCTCTCATACTCTTTGTTGAAAGGCCAATTAATCAAATAGCTTTGGAATAATGAAACAATAGGGGTTCCTTTTTTTCTATGTTTAAAATTCTTAAATAGGTAAGCGTCAAACACTGTACAATGAAGCAGATGTGTAGGTGATAGAAGGAAGTATTAATTCAACCAACCCCAAATGCACATTCATGACTTCCTAGCACACTGGCTCCACCTGGAGGGGCAGGCTTACACACAAATTATAAAAATGAGAGACATCATTGCACTGCTGAGTGGTGCTTAGCCCTTAACTTAGTGAGTGAGGGCTCTTTGGGTAAATCATGTCTCCTTGTTGGTGTGTTGTTGTTCCAATATGAGCAAAGAGAAACCATCCCTCATCACAAGGATTTGTGGATAAAGGAGGTACACATGGTCCTGGATTTGACTTCCAGCACAGAAAGAAAGAGAAACAACAGAGACAGAGACAGAGAGACAGAGAGATGCAGTGACTTACTGCTCGGAGTAGGCATCTGCAAACCAAAGTGTTTACAGCAAACCTTGTTCTACTGGTGAAAAACTAATACAACAATTGCACGTAAGTGTCAACAGTCCACAAAAATGATTAAATAGCCTTAATTAATGTTTGCTCAGACAAAGTATTTCTAGATTTGTTTCTGAGACATGAACACAAATTCTTTCCCCCTTCCTTGCCCCTCCCTCCCCCTCTGCTACTTCTTCCTTTTCCTTCCCACGAGCTCCTGTCTCCCTCTTTTCTTCCCTTTACACATTCCTTCCTTCCTCTCTTCCTTCCTTCCTCTCTTCCTTCCTTCCTCAGTCCATCCTTTCCTTTCTTAAATTCTCTTATCAAACATATATTGGTCCCTTACTGCAAGCCAGACACTGTACATTAACAAATAATGTTATTTGTTAAGTAGCAAATTACTCACATACATTAACAAATAATATTTCATTGCTCTTTTGTGGGTCGAAGTTAAAGGACACCAAAGACAGTTCTCAGCTCCATGTGTCTCTGTTAGATTTCTGTCCCCATCTCACTAGAGGGACTGTTCTTTCTGTTTATTGACTAACTGGATCACACAATTTGAATATTATTTCCAGAAAAATATGATCTTATCTCTTTCCTGATACTATATTCAAGCACACAGGAGGTACTTAATACTTATTGGCAAGTTGCTCACCCACTGTAAGAGTCCACAAAGTGCTCAGAGGGAGACACGATTTATTCCTCCCAAAAGATGTGGGCTTAACTGGGTTGGCAATGTAATTTTACACTTTCGGTTTGTGAAAGAATTGTTTATGGTTAAAACAGGAAGTGCAGAAGGATATTTTAGAAAGAGGGCGTAGGGTGTAGAACCAAGAAAAAAAATGAAATTCTCCAGTTTGGATGGGGATAAATTGGTTAGAATTTATCTGTTAATGTGATAGGAAATGGCTTCTGTTGTGGCAATGGGGCAAGGATCCCAGGACAGGGGCATTGTTGTTCCTGCTGCTGTTTTGCTTCAATAACTGTGTCCTATTCCTAACAACAGCTGAGCAGTTTGGGCCACACTCCCCTGGGAGATGTTTGGAATTCTACAACATATAAGTAACCTAGTGGATTAAAGGATGGTAGGAGAGACCCACAAGAAAATTAGGAGGTGGGTGGGTGAGTTAGGGTAAGGAGAAAGAAGCTGGTGATGGAGCGAGATTATCTAATTTGATTGGATAATGATATTGTTAACTGAGGTCACCTGAAGCCAGCACTTCAATGTCAAGCGAGGGGAAGTGATTTCATCTTGAAAAGTGCTGAATTTGAAGTCCATAAAGGATACTTGGGTAGGAAAAGATGGGGCAGAGGAAATCTATGGCTTCCTTGGGTGTTTGTATTTAATATCTTTATAAAGAGATCATTACTACAGTTGTAATAGCAACGTAAACATCATCTCAGCCAACTTCCCTATGCACGGCTACTTTCCCTGGTGCTGTTAGGGAGTTTGTGACCCCTGGGAAAAGACGGTACACCTGATCTGGATTACAGTTTGTTAAATTTCTTAAAGCTGCTAGCAGGACAGCAATCTCTGATCCAAATCAGAGATGCCTCATGCGAAGCAGGGTGAAGGGAGGGTTTTTAAAGGCAAAAACCTCAAGAAGACCTTGAATGTCTGTGCAAACAAGCCAAGGCTGTCTGCTCTGCCAAGGGTGGATAGTCAAGGCAGCCTCAAAACAGCCAAATGTCTGCATACGCAGGTTACAGCAGCCAAACGGCAGTTAGCAGTATCATAATAAAGCTAATGGTCAAGGCTGTACATTTCTGGGTGAGGGTCACTGGGAACTTATCTTCGCAGGGGCTGGAGTCAGAGTCATATAGCTAGTGGGTACCAAGATGGATGCCTAGCATAAAGCGGGATTTCTTTAGCCGTCACAGTGCTGAGCCTCATACTGTTATGGCACTATTCTAACGTGGTTATAGACTTTGTTGATACGCTTAACCTTGATAACTATATTAATGTATACATACATACTCATGTTTTAGTCATAGGCTGTAGGTAAGTTTCCAAATTCTCCTTTTCACCTGTTTAAGCATGTAGCCTGCCGCCTCTGTTGTAGAAACTATCTGTTGTTCTTTACCGCAACAGTCCCCGGCTTTAATGCTTTGTATTAACTTATTATTAAGAAAACTGTGAAAAAAAGAATTAGATAAAGCATTGAATGTTAAAAACTAAATACTAAAGTAATTTGTTAGAACTAAACTTTACTGTACTTTATGTCATTCTTCTCTCCTATTAATGAACATTACTTTGCCTGCCCATAATCTGTTGGTCCATTAGTTACTAAAGAAAATAGTTTTATTAAATTACCTAATTGATAAGCAACATGATGAAATTATGAAGTGTTTTTATTTTTAGTTTCTAATAATGTTTTTGTTTTTTGAGAATTTCATGCAATGTCTATTGATCATATTAATCCCCTCCCCTAACTCCTCTAGTGTTCACCCTACCTCCCTACCAATCCAATTTCATGTCCCATCTATTTATTTTTTTGTTTGTTTATTTATTATTTACTTTAAAGCCCATAGAATCTAACTTGTGCTCCCCAAATATTCTTGAGGGAGCAATGTCTACTTTTTAGGGATCACACCCTTAAAGAAAACTGACTCCCTCTCCCAGCTGATACCAGTTGCCAGTAGCACTACTTTAATCATGTTCTTCTTTTTTTAATCTTTATATTTTTTCCTTTTTTATTGATTTTTATTGAGCTCTACATTTTTCTCTGCTCCCCTCCCTGCCTTTCCCCTCCCCTTCAACCCTCTCCCAAGGTCCCCTGCTCCCAATTTACTCAGGAGATCTTGTCTTTTTCTACTTCCCATGTATATTAGATCCATGTATGTCTCTCTTAGGGTCCTCATTGTTGTCTAAGTTCTCTGGGATTGTGGTTTGTAGGCTGGCTTTCTTTGCTTTATGTTTAAAAACCACCTATGAGTGAGTACATGTGATAATTGTCTTTCTTGGTCTGGGTTACCTCACTCAGTATAATGTTTTCTAGCTCCATCCATTTTCCTGCAAAATTCAAGATGTCGTTATTTTTCTGCTGTGTAGTACTTCATTGTATAAATGTACCATATTTTCCTTATCCATTCTTCGATCGAGGGGCATTTAGGTTGTTTCCAGGTTCTGGCTATGACAAACAATGCTGCTATGAACATAGTTGAGCACATGTCCTTGTGGCACGATTGAGTATCCTTTGGATATATACCCAAAAGTAGTATTACTCGGTCTTGAAGAAGGTTGTTTCCTAATTTTCTGAGAAATCGCCACACTGACATCCAAAGGGACTGTACCAGCTTGCATTCCCACCAGCAATGCAGGAGTGTTCCCTTTACACCACAACCTCTCCAGCATAAATTTCATCAGTGTTTTTGATTTTTGCCATTCTTACAGGTGTAAGATAGAATCTCAGAGTTGTTTTGATTTGCATTTCTCTGATGACTAAGGATGTTGAGCATTTCCTTAAGTGTCTTTCAGCCATTTTAGATTCCTCTGTTGAGAGTTCGTATTTAAATCAGTATTCCATTTTTCATTGGATTATTTGTTCTTTTGGTGTCCAATTTCTTGAGTTCTTTGTTTATTTTGGAGATCAGACCTCTGTCTGAAGTGGGGTTGGTGAAGATCTTTTCCCGTTCTGTAGGCTGTCGTTTTGTCTTGTTAACCATGTCCTTTGCTTTACAGAAGCTTTTCAGTTTCAGGAGGTCCCATTTATTAATTGTTTATCTCAGTGTGTGTGCTACTGAGGTTATATTTAGGAAGTGGTCTCCTGTGCCAATGCGTTCAACTGTATTTCCCACTTTCTGTTCTATGAGGTTCAGTGTGACTGGCTTTATGTTGAGGTCTTTGATCCATTTGGACTTAAGTTTTGTGCATGGTGATAGATATGGATCTATTTTCATTCTTCTGCATATTGATATCCAGTTATTCCAGCACCATTTGTTAAATATGCTTTTTTCCATTTGATATTTTTTTGCTTCTTTGTCAAAAATCAGGTGTTCGAAGGTGTGTGGATTAATATCCTGGTCT
The DNA here is from genome assembly GCA_004026605.1 of Ondatra zibethicus. NCBI lineage: Eukaryota > Metazoa > Chordata > Mammalia > Rodentia > Cricetidae > Ondatra > Ondatra zibethicus. Next base: position 148,947 of record PVIU01001455.1, on the reverse strand, counting down.
TTGATTTGGTTCCATTGGTCCTCCTGTCTGTTTTTATGCCAATACCAGGCTGTTTTCAGTACTGTAACCCTGTAGTAGAGTTTGAAGTCAGGGATTGTGATGCCTTCAGAAGTTCTTTTATTGTACAGGATTGTTTTGGCTATCCTGGGTTTTTTGCCTTTCCATATGACGTTGAGTACCGTTCTTTCGAGGTCTGTGAAGAATTTTGTTGGGATTTTGATGGTCATTGCACTGAATCTGTAGATTGCTTTTGGTAAGATTGCCATTTTTACTATGTTAATTCTATCTACCCAAGAGCATGGGAGATCTTTCCACTTTCTGGTGTCTTCTTCAATTTCTTTCTTCAAAGATTTAAAGTTCTTGTCATACAAGTCTTCCACTTGTTTGGTTAGAGTTACTCCGTGATATTTTATGCTATTTGTGGCTATTGTGAAAGGTGATGTTCCTCTGATTTCTTTCTCAGCCCTTTTATCATCTGTGTACAGGAGGGCTACTGTTGTTTTTTGACTTAATCTTTTATCCTGCTACATTACTGAAAGGGTTTATGAGTTGTAGAAGTTCCTTGGCAGAATTTTTGGGGTCACTTATATAAACTATCATATAATCAGCAAATATTGAGAGTTTGACTTCTTTTTTTCTGATTTGTATCCCCTTGATCTCCTTTTGGTGTCTTATTGCTCTATCATGTTCTTCTTGTTGACAACTAGAACAGTTAACAAACAAGATTATATTCACTTATAATGGAAGACAGTGGAGAGCCTTCTGAACAACTTGCAGTCCTACTTGAGTATTTTATGTATTTACCATTTGAACAACTCAGTGAGATCAACAAACTCCTCTTAGCAAGTAGGCAGAAGCTGGGCTGCAGCTAGAGGGCAGATGACTGGTTACTTCTAGATGGAATCGTGCTCACCTTGACTTCTAACCACACTTGAGCTGTTGCCAACTGCATTATGAAGCAAACGTGCTCTGGAGATGCAATCTCCATTAATTTCTTCTCGGTCGTCCTTAAGGGCTTCTTCAATTGAACTATAAACATACAGAGTTGTATTCTGTTATTATTCCTGTCTGAGTAAGCAATACAAAGAACCCACAATCTCATCAAAATAACCCACTGTACCCTGTAATTTATAAAGCTGTCTCATGGTGATGCTGTAGTTAAAGATAACATCCATTCGCAATGCAACAATTTGACTTGTTTTTCCAAGGCTGTATTATGAAGCTCTTAGCTGCAATCAAACCTAATTTATTCCACATTTTGCTTTCAAAGGCAATGCTGGGTCCCACATGTCTAAACACAGTAGTCAGGAACAAAATAGATCAATGTCATTTTCCCTCCATTTATCTCTCAGACTCTCACAATCTCTGTGTCTCTCTTTTTTCACCAGCCCCACCCTCTTCCCTCATCCCATCATTAAATTCCTGGTATATTTTGGAAATGCCAAGTAATGCACCTCGCTCCATACCAATTAGCTTAGGCTCCAAGTGAAGGCTGTTAGAATCCTGAGTGCATTCCTTGGGAGATGCTAATATGTACCCAGAACTGAGCCACCCTGCTATTAGGGCAATGCATAGCAACAGCTCCATAGTCTTCAGTGTGACGACTCACCTACTGTTGCCACACTTTTAACGAGCACACATGATCTTCACATAGTATTGAAATATTTGCCCCAAATTAAGACTCTCTCTTTATATTCTTCAGAAAGGACATTTCAGTGTGTTGATGAAGTTCCTCTTCCTACAAAAAGGGTCACCTCGGTACAGGTTGATTGGTTTTTAATAGCCTGTGTTAAGACAAAAGAGGATAAATCACAAGGTTTTGAAAGGCAGTACCTGAGCTGGGCGGTGGTGGCACATGCCTTTAATCCCAGCACTTGGGAGGCAGAGGCAGGCAGATCTCTGTGAGTTTGAGGCCAGCCTGGTCTACAGGAGCTAGTTCCAGGACAGACTCCAAAGCCACAGAGAAACCCTGTCTCGAAAAAAAAAAGAAAAAAAAAGGCAGTACCTGCCAAGGCATCCCTCTTGTAAGAGGGGCTCCTCTGCCTTGTGGGAGGGGCTCCTCCACCTTGTAAGAGAGTCTTCTCTTTTCTAAATGATAAAGGAATACAGGAGTTGGCTCCATAGAGAAGGAAACATTGATTTTGCTGGCACACAGTTATGAAGGAGTCAACAAGGATATAAAGCCTGCGATTGCAATGAACTTATCACATGCTAGAAGGTGAAAATAATATGTGCAATTGGGAAGACATTTCATGTTTGGAACAGGACAGATAAGGGCTACCTACTGGGAAAATGCTACACGTGATTTTATTCTTTTGGTTATTTTATTTTATTTTTTGAGACATAGTCTCATGTATCCCAGGCTGGGCCTCAACTTGCTCCATATTTAAAAATGACTTTGAACTCCCAGAGCCTTGTGCACGCTAATCAAGAACTTCACCAAGTGAGCTATAGCCCAAGCCCCAGGTAACATTTAAATAAGTTCAGTTGCTGAGCAAAATATATTCCCAAATTATAACTCAAGTACTCTCTATCCTTGGTACTCCTGCAGTTGTATGTGTTGATTCGTTTTCTTCTAACTCTTTAGTCTGGGATGTAGATTTCCAACCAGTGAAATCTTGTCTTATGGACTGGCAAGATGGCTCAACTGACACCAAGACAAGAGGCCTGATCTCTGGACCCTCCATGGTAGTAATAATTGATTCTCTAAAGGTTTTCTGTCACCTCCACGGGTGCACCTGGCATACAGTGCCCCCCATAAGTAAACAGAAAATGTAAAGAAAAAATAATTTTAAAAGAAACTTTGTATTCACTGGCTATAAGTATCATAACAAAACACTACGAACTGGATGGCTTACCCAACAGGAATTTATTTTCTATCACCCCTTGAGGCCAAAATTCCAAGGTGGAGACACATCAACAGACTTGAGGTCTCTCCTCTCAAGTGTGTTAGTGTCTGTCTTCTCTCCATCGACTTCACAAGGTCTTCTCTCTGTGCTTACCCAATTCCTTCCTAAGGGTGTTGGTTATACTAGATTAGGCTCAACCGTAATGCTCTGGCTGACTTCTGAGACACTGGAGATGGTAATGGATATGAATTGGGAGAGGGAAAGAACTCGGTCATTTCATGGGAGAGGGTAATCCCCCGTTTGGCGGAAGGAGGTGAGATGGTGAAAACAGAGCAAGATACTTAGAGTAGCTAGGCAGGCAGGAATCATTTTTAATAAATCAGAAATGTTATTGGACAATTGCTTTAGTGATTATTTTTCTCCTTATATTGTGGGATCTCTGTTTTACAGTCTTAAAATTGGTCTACAGCCCCATGCGCCAGCCAGCATATTTGAACACCCCTGGCACATGACAGAGGAAACAGAACTCTCCCTTTGGCTTTTGGAGCAAGATCAACGTCACTGTAAAACTTTGATTCCCGATGCACTTCCCACTACGTGCTCACCTGCCTGCAGCCCATGCCAAAAGCAATCAGAAAGGGGGCTCTCACGCTAAACATCATTGTTCCAAGGCAAGAGAGTTCAAAGAAGAGGGAGCTGTTACCAAGAGAACTGAGGGTTTCTAATGGCTCTTGGTTATTGAACCAGCTGAACTAATTTGATTTTTTTTTCCTGAAAACCCCAAGATACTGCCCTGAATGGCTTATGCCTGGAAATAGCATCCTTTAAAGTATAGGTCTAAGGATAGCTCATGATGCATAAATAGCTTTAGGAATTAATTTCAAGATATGGGGCAGGCAAGTAACTGCCTCTTTAGTAACAGTAAGACATTTCCTTAGGTCTCCAACTCTCCGTGTGTCTTAAAAAAGAAATAACCCAGTGCTGTAAGAAAAAAACGCCTCCTCTCTGCACCAAGTTTAATTCTAAAAGTTAAGTAAGTTGGTTCCTTACTTGGAACTCAGGTTTCTGGTAAACTTGCCCATCTCAAACACAGCCAAGAACCAGGAAAAATAAAGCTTGTGCAGCAAACCTAAGCATGAATTGCACTGAGGGTCACACATTTTATGTGTTGGAGATCTGCTCAGGCACTGTCCTGTGAGCTTATTAACTCTTCCTACTCATGAATTTCAAATGAATTCGGAGGTTCTCTGATCTCTGGGTCCAGTGAGCATCAGATTGTAAGACTTTTATTGGCAAGAATACATCAGTGAGGAGGGTTGCCTGGTTGTAAGGAAAACATTTCTGAAGACAAGTTTCTAACAAGCAAATGATTTTTAAAAGTGGATAAATTTGAAGGTTAGTGTATGGATCAAAAGTGCCTGTTCTAGGCTTTTGGGACCCTGCTCCTCATACTGGGTCACCTTGCCCAGCCTTAACACGTGGGGAAGTATTTAGACTTATTGCAACTTGATACGCCATGTTTTCTCGATACTCATGGGAGACCTGTTCTTTCCTAAACAGAAACAGAGGAGGAGTTGATTGTGGGGTGGGAACAAAGGGGTGATGGTGGGGGGAGGGATGGGAAACTGTGACCAGGATGTAAAATAAATAAATTATTTTATAATTTTTTAAAAAGTGCCTGTTCTTGTCAAAGGTCCTGAACACCAAATGCAATTTGTAATGATGACCTTGAATTAAAGAGACTGAGGAGTCAAGGAGAGTGTGATGTTATTGACAAACTTTGTTTATGACCATACAGAACTACAATGGTCTGGACTCACATTCTGAATAAACTGCAGAAAAACTTAAAAACCTTAGTATTGAAGAAGATTTTCACTTGCAGGAAATTACACATCATTGCCAAAGAAGATTCACTATAACTGTCCATTTCTAGCCAAGAGACCTTCTCTGTATGTCCACTCCTGCCACGCGGCCAGGCCCAGGGACAACCCTGCTCTTTCTGTGAGGCCATACCTAACCATGCTTCCTTTCTTACATTACTTTTAATCTGTAGGCTGGCACAGACGCATCAGTCCCTGCCACCGAAGGTTGGGAGGCCTAAGGTGCTTAGAGTCAATGAGATTGCTTACCCTTATTTTCAATAAAATGTAGGTAGCCCACCTCTCCTGCAGAACAATGAGAAGTGGATTCTTCTCACATAAATTGTATATACAAATCCATTTATAGTCTTATATCCAGGTTTCTAGAATAGTCAAGTCATGTGGTAATATAAAATGGGGCAAGTCTCGGGATTCAGATTTCCAGGTTAGGTGTAAAACTGGAAACAAGAAGGGCCTCTTAGCCCACCAATCACCCAGGACTAGGGCTGGCTGATAAGGAGCTACATACAGTATCTGCTTACAGGCCCTGTTGTGGATAAGACAAGGGACACTTCTCTTCCTCAGAGCCCAAGTTGGTGAGGAGACTCCCGGAGGATGACCCATAGCGGTGAAGGCACCCTCTAGACTGGAAGATTGTTCGTTGTGGTTGTTTAAACTCAAAGACCATTTGCCAAGAGAAGAGCCATGGGGAGCGAGTTCTGACAGCAGGGATGGGGGTTATGATCTTAGAGACTGCTGGTGCTTTTGAGCTAGAGAGGTCCTAGAGGAAAGCCTCTGGCCCACTGAACTGTGGGATACTGGAGAGAGGCTGAAAGCTACCCCATCCCCACCTTCTTCAAAATTAGAGTGGAAGACCGGCACTGCCTTTCTCGGGGTTCCTTCAAGAGAACAGAGGAAAATGAAGGGGAGACGTTCCAGAACAATACGAATGGGGGCTTTTCTCACTGATGCAGGGACCTTAGAAAGAGCATGGCCTCCAGAAAGTCATGCAGACCTCCACCAGTATGAGCGGTGAGAGGTGCAGCAGAGCCAGGACAACGCCCTCTACCAGCGCACCTGTGACGGAAAACAGAACTTCTGCACAGGCTTTTTCCTGCTCTGATCTCGTGCACCACGCTTCCTGTTTGACTCTCTGTGACCCCAAGGCTAGTCTGCAAACCGGGCCAGGGGGCGGAGGCGCTGGGTCTAATACTGGACTCACATATTTAGTGGTGGCAGAGAAGTGATAGGAAATGTCCCTGGTGCAAAAGAGGAACCTGGAGTTGAAAGCACGATTTGCAAGTGTCTTAACTCCGGGTCGTATTTCTAGGGGAAAATGTATCACAGTTTGACGTTTGCAGCCTTCAAACGATATTTTTTAAATAGGTTTTCATAGAGAAATCAGGGATTCTTTACACAAGAAGATATACTTATCTAAAGAGCGTCTGTTTTTTGTTTTTGTTTTTCCATAAACATTCCACTGCGAATGTTCAGTTGGGGCTCAGTTAGGGTTGCCTTCTGACCTGCACCTGAACGTAACTTATGGGGTGGGGTGGGTAGAGAAGTCCTCTTAGCACACAATTAACAAACGCTATTGATCTTCCGGGTTAGAGATAAGGATGTTGAGACACGGTGAGGTTAAGAACCTGCGCGTCTCATCTGTAACCTGGAGGCACTGGATTCAAGCTCAGGCATCCAGACTACTCCGCCAGCCTCAGTTCACACTAGCTCTGTTACAGTGAGACGGGCTCATATGAAATTGCTGTTTCCAGTTCCTAGTGCTGATGTGTGAGTTTACATCTTGGATTGTTGATGATGCCCCTCATTTTGTTATTGTATTGATATTGTGTGCCTTTTTAATTAAGTGCTTATTTACAATCCTTGCCTATAATGGTAGTTTGTCGGATACAGAGTCTTGCTACATAGCCTTGGCTGGCCTGAACCTACCATGTAGCCCAGGCAATCCTTATGACTCGGCTCCCTAAATGCTAATATTACAATCATGGTAATCCTTGCATTAATTGGAATTAATAGTTTTCTGTATTTTTTATAAAAACGCTTTTTCTTAACAACTCAACTACTAAATAGATGTGAATATTTTCCACAATGTCTTTTAATTTTGCTTATGTGCCAAAGGTGTTTTAGATGGTTATATAATCTTATAATTCTATTTCCATCTATAGAATTTCTCTTATGGCTTCTCATCTCTTAATGTTCATCAATGTCTTACTATTCTTACAGATTTTCTTTTATTTTTAGCATCTTAATTATGATTGTTTTCTTTCTTACTTTTTTATTTTTGACGTGGTTTCTCTGTATAGCTTTGGAGCCTGTCCTGGCTCTCACACTGTAGACCAGGCTGGCTTCGAACTCACAGAGATCCGCCTGCCTCTGCCTCCCCCAAGTGCTGGAATTAAATGCGTACACTTCCATTGCCTGGCTAATTATGACTATTTTCAAACAAGCACTCAGACTGAATTTTACATGGAATCCTTGTATACCCATCACCTAGATGTCCACCGCAAACATCTTATTGTACTTGCTCTGAGCACAGGCATGCATCTACTCATCCCTTTGTCTATCCATTCTCCAGGCTTACTTTTGATACTTTCCTACAGAAATTATAGCACACTTCCACTCTAAGTCGACACTGTTGCAATCTGAAACTTCTCATACTGCAAACTCTGCTGCACCAAGGGCCATGTGCACCTCTGCTGGTAAGAGGCGAGCATCCCATGGAGAGCTTACTCCAGCACTGTGGAAACCTCTCTCAGTCATATAATTAACTAGACCCTAATGTTTGCCTACACAACTTTATGTCGCCAATTTACTAAAGATGAAATGAGCAAATTTTAAGTGCATTTCCACTGGGTTTTGACAACTCTATACACCTATATAAACCAAAGTTCTCTCAAAGAGTTCCCTGCCACAAGTGCCTCTCTAACAACTACACAGAAAACACTGTTCTAGAATCTTGTGCATAAGTGATTTGTCATCTATAGAATTTCTTCACATCTTGCTAGCTAAGGTGCAAGCATAGCTCTTGGCGGAAACATTTTTCAAGGATATGTGCACGGTGAGGGGCTTTGTAATATGTAGATGCTGTCTCCTGGAGGAGCAAAGGGCAGGTGTGCTTAGCACTGACTCCAAAGATGGCATTAAAATGTGGTGGGCTGTGTGGTCGGCTTACAGGTAAGCTAAAAGACTAGATCCTTTGTGGCTCTTAGCACACACTTGTTCTGTTTTCGTCATGGGGAAATACCCTACTGTAGCATAGTTTATTTCTCTGTTCCACTGGGGATGGATGCCTGGGCTCTGTCCAGTTTTGTTTTCTTTCTATTTTTTTGTTTTGTTTTGTTTTTTGTTTTATTTTTTTTTCTTGTGTGTTGCTTGCTTGTTTGGGCTACTATGGATTAAACTTCCGTAATCCTTATGCAAGCCTTTATATAAATATGGTTTCACTTGGGGGATGGGGCTTATCACGGGTGAAGGAGAATTGTTAGGTTACAAAGTAGGCATATGTTTAATTTTGCTAAAAAGCCAAACCCTTTCCCAAAGAGGTTGTGTCATTTCTCATCCCTACAAATGTGCATGAGAGGCCCAGCGGATCAATAGCTTTGTCAGTGATTGATGCAATCCACCTGCTCTATTTTAGCTGTTTCCATGAGTACAGAGTAGTATCGCTTGTGGCTTTCATTTGCATTCCCCCAAGGACTAATAGCATCAGGTGTATTTGCAAGATAGACCATTTACATTTTATCAGAGCAGACTGTACAAGGTGGCCCTAGGTCCGCGTGTTTCTCAATAAAGAAAAGCAGTACTAGTCTGTTCCCTTCCCAGTGTAACAGCAAGGTGGTTGGAAACAGCGCTCAACTTGACAGTCCATCTAACAGCACTTGGGGGCTACACCCACATGGTTCAGCAGTATTACCTTTTCCCTTCTCTCCTCTCCCTTCCCCTGTATGTACACCATTCCCACAAACATTAAGAGCATAGGAGCCTCTGTGTGTAGTGCTATTATGGGTGATTATGGGTTTTGCAAAATCTGCTCTGCTCTTCTACATTGGCCTAGGTTATTCATCCTTATCCTGAAAGATCTTAATCAAAAATTTGTCTTACTTGCCACCCACCCCATACTTCCTCCCACTGCAGGCTTCACGGCTCCAGGTCTTGCTCCAGACCTTTCCACATATTTGTCCTTTCTAGAACGTTCCACACTGAGGCTCCTTGCTTGTAATCTCATAGGGATCCTGTTTTACAACCCAGCACTCGATTATTTAATTCTCTCAATTCTAAGATTCAGATAATGACTGTACCTACCTCAAAGGTGGTCAAGAGGATTAAATGAAGATATCTTAAATAAAGGGCTATATAATCCATCTATCTGTCCACAACTGTGTGCCTTGCTCGGTGATTGTTAACTGTTATTATTGTTATTTAAAATGCAAAGTTATGGTGCATGTGGGTTGGACTTTGGGAATTAAGAACTCAAGATCCAAGCTAAGGATAAATTGTTCTGCATTCAAGAGCATGTCTCTTTCTCTATAAACTTGTCTTTTCCCAGCAGAAGTGGTGGTGGTAGGGAAGTATGGGGGTGGTTTACATGTGTAAACCATAAAGGAAAAGGGGAGGAAGAGGGCTGAGAGAGGATCCCAGGGTGTTTCTGCTTTGCTAGGATGTGGAATCAACATGGTTGAAACAAGGAGCACATGGACCCTGCTGGACAACCTTTTGGGAAATATAGCAAATCAATGTCATTTTTTGTATCTCCTTGTTTAGTTGTGCTGTGCGCAAGCCCAGATCTCTTCTGTAACCATGATCTCATGCATGTAGGCCAGTGGGACTGGCCTTGAGGTCAGAATGGCCTAGTTTTCAAAGGGACACATCAGGGTCACTGTTACATTTACTTTCATTGAGAAGGAAAAACACAGGCTCATTCTATACTTGCAGCCCATGGTTCAGAACTGGGATTCTTAGCATCCTACCACACTCCACATGCTAAACGGCTGTTTGTCATGGTGAGAGAAGAAGTAATGTCCTTAAACAGAGCCGTTCCTTAGAAACTTTGAAGCCACAGTTAATACAGTTGAATGCCAACCTAAATGTGCATTCTCTGTGTGTCCCAGTGGCCATCACTGGATCCATGGCTAACACGTCTCTAGGCTGTGGCAGCACTAAGTCCTCCTCATGCCTTAGTCCCTTAGTTTATACCATAAATATTTCCATCAGCTAATCAAATGTGCTGTCGTGTGTACAGGGTTGTATTGCTATGAGAATTTTGTTTTTAATAAAAATGAATATCTACATTTTTATATAAAATCTCCCACATTCTAAGTGTTGATAACCAATTTTTAAAAATGAAAATACCCTTTGGGCCAAATGAACCATGTGTGTGGCTTGTGTCAATTTTCAGTCATGGCTTTGCATGGTGACCCAGGGTGTTCCCTACCTTCTTTTCGTAGACATAGCACTGACCTGTCATTCCTGCTGAGGGTCTTTCCCGATGTCACCAGCAGACCTGTTTGTGGAGACCTTCAAGTTCCATTTATATTTACCCATGGTAGTTTCTGTCGCTAGAACCCCATGGAGCTGGGTTTGACACTTGTCCCAGGTGTGTCACTGACCCCACCTGAGCCTCCTGAGCAACTGTGTAGAGGTCACAGGCATGGGTAAGTTCACCCTGAATCACGTTCCCTGCAATGTCACGACAAGTCACTTACTCAGCAGCTACCGTCACTCCTTCCAGAGCTGCTGCGTCCTGTGATAGCAAGAATAAGTCTATGAACCTCCCAGGAGGATTCTTCTAGACAGAGTCAGTGTTGTCATTGTCTGGCTTCCCTCTGAACAACCTAAACTCCGGTTCTAGAACTGAATCACTGACCAGCAGTCAAATAAAAATGTTAATTCTGTGGTGCGGGAGAATTGTCTGTATTCTGTCAATCATGATTTAAATAATGGCTGATTGGCCATTAGCCAGGATGTATAGGTGGGTCAACCAGACAGGAAGTAGAGGCAGGGCTATTAGACCAGGAGAATTCTGGGGAGCAGGAAGCTCTCTCGGCATTCCTGTCTGGACCACCGAAGGAGCAGGATGTGACCTGCCCCGCTGAGAAAGGTACTGAGCCATATGGCTAACATATACTAAAATAATGGGTTAATATAAGCTACACGAGCTAATAAGAAGCCTGAGCTAATGGGCCAATCAGTTTATAACCTAATGTAGACTCTCCGCGTGATTTTCTTTGGGACCCAATGACTGTGGGACCTAGTGGAAGGACAGAAACCAACCAGGCCCCTCATGCAACAATTCTGTAATTAAAGCAACATAGTGTTTGATTTTACTGAAAGACAAATTGCCCATTCTTCTCCTGTGGTTGCTGAGTAGACTGCATAACTCCCATACTGTTACAGCAGAGTCTGCCTGTTGGGCAGTAAAGCTGTGGATTGGATGGGGTCTAGGGAAGGAACTTAGGACACACTTAAAAGACAGGACTGAATCTCCAGGGTGATGGGAGTAGCTGCTGAGGGCTGCTCAGAGTTAAGGAAGAGCGCCTAGGAATGGGAAAACAAGGAGCTATTGCCATCGTTAGACAGGAAGTGACCAGCCTAGTGGTGGCTTTTAGGGCCAACTCCAGTTGTTGACTCAGAGGCGCACAGGCACTGTCAACCGGGGCTCAGGTCACCTCTCCAGCCCTCTCCCCCACCATGCCTCACACTGGCCAATCCCAGCCAGAAATAGCTCACTGGGTCAGACTTCCACACAGGTGTTGTCAGGGGTGATACCTGTGTTTTATGAAGCATAGCTCACTGGGTCAGACTTTCACACAGATGTTGTCAGGGGTGATACCTGTGTTTTTATGAAGCATAGCTCACTGGGTCAGACTTCCACACATTTAGTGTTTCTTCTGAGCAACCTGAGCCAGAGCCCTCTCTGGTTTAAAGCTAGATCTCACTGTAGGAATTGTTCAGGTTGAGAATCAGGGTTGAATCCTCGAATTTGAAACTGAAGAGTGAACGTAGCAGGAGGCCTCTGAGAACCCGAGAGAAGCTTCTGCTGTCCTGTCTGCTGTCTCATTTGCGCTACCAAAACATCTTTGCTCTCTAGTTAATTGTCGAGCATCTTAAGCACCTGCAGACCCAGAAAGAGACTTACTGTAGACCTGACAAACGCTCCTATCACAGTGACAAGCACTGAATCAGAGTTGTTTCAACACAGATGTTTTTGCTTGATAAAGAGGCACTTAAAATAATGAATTGGGACGTTTGGAAGTGTACACACTCAGCACTGGTCTTATTAATGTAGTATCAGGAAAGCAAATATTTCATGGTAAACCATGGAAAACAGCTTCTCTGAAAACAGTGTATTTTTTGCTTCACAGAGAGGCTTTTATCCAAGACCCATCTGAGACCAATCCTTAATGGATTTTACACTTTTATTGGGTGACACTAAGTGACAACCGTGATCTTTATTTGGGAGAAGAATGGTGTCTCCAAGGAGAAAAGCTTGCCTGAGTCTTCATAATCCTAATCATATCATGTAGTTACATTTTGTGACTATTTTTATTTGATTCACGGAACTATTATATGAATAGCGATAATACTCGAGACTCAGAAAGGTTAAGGAACTTCCTCAAAGTGATACAGTAACTCTCTGTACTCATAGCACAAGGCTAAATCTAGTCAATTGATGTGGGATTATCCTCTGTATGAATAAAGAACTGCTTTGAGCCTATAGCAGAGCAGAGTGGGGTGGAGCAGAGCTAGTGGGGAGGACTGGATTGAATGCTGGGAGAAAGAAGGGCAGAGTGAGAGAGAAGCCATGGAGCCCTGCCGGAGACAGATGCCGGAACTTTGCCGGTAAGCCACTGCCATGTGGCTATACACAGATTAATAGAAATGGGTTAAATTAATATGTAAGAGTTAGCCAATAAAAAGCTAGAGCTAATGGGTCAAGCAGTGATTTAATTAATACAGTTTCTGTGTGTTTTTTGGTTCTGGGTGGACGGGATGAATAAGCGACCTCTTTACTACAGTCAATTAGTGGGACTCAGACAAATTACCTTTATGGTACCCACCTAACCTTAGATTTCTTTCTTTGAGTATTTTAGAATGTTTAAATCTGTTTGTATTGTTGTGTTAAATAAATCACGGTGGCGGCCTGGTTCCTGTGTAGAATCTTCAGCCTGTAGGGAGAAAAGCCATCCAATCCCGAACCATAGCATGGACTTCCATAGCCACAGCATGTCGGGTGTGATGTTACTGGGTCATTGAGGAGAAGAACCAGAGCCAGTGCAGATCCAGGATCTGAGAAAGGCTCTCTCTCTCTCTCTCTCTCTCTGTGTGTGTGTGTGTGTGTGTGTGTGTGTGTGTGTGTGTGTGTTACTATGACTGTCTTTCCAGAAATGTGTCAGCTTCATATGGAATGTGAGTCCCTTTCTTATGAAGGGACCAACCGTATGAGATGGCTCTCAATTCTGATTCACAACTTACATGGCCATATCAGAAAAAAAATCTGTGCTGGAGAGTGTCCTCAGCATATTCTACAAACAGGTGGCAGTCACAAGTGGGAGCCACTCGCCTCTTCCTTCTTTCTTCTCACTTCTGCAGGAAGATAGAAGGCAGAGGGCAGACTTGGAAGCTGGTGTGTATGGGAGAGATCTGTCAGAGGAGAAATCTAGCAAAGTAGAGAGAGAGAAAAGCAAGGAGGGAGAAATTGTAATTTGGGTTTATGCTTTGGGGTATTATCTATATTGAAACTTGGTTACAGGTCTATAGCCTTGCTGCCCCCAAGACCACACTCTGTCAGTAGACGCCTGATAAAGCTGCCCTTGTCCCATCCTAAATACACCCTCCTTCAGTGACAAAGAATCTTAGAGCTGGTTCTCACGCACTGAGACTGGTTTTGCTGGAGCACCAGATTTTTCAGCAGTCCCCCTGACACAGCATGTGCGCTGTCCGTCTTGCTCCCCTCCATGGCTCTCGGCACAGTGGTCTGCCCTTCCTCAAACAGGGCACCAAACTACTTGTTGAATAATGGCACACAATTCTGTTACTCCTCAACAGAAGGTGTTACCAAATTAAAATCACACCTGGACAGTGGATTTCAGTCAGATTTTACCCAGCACTGTTACAATAAGGGAATGGACACTCTATGTAGAGGTGGACTTGATTTTGAACACAGAATGGATAAGTAGGGATTGATATCCAAGGGATGGGGGAGGAGCTGGGGATAGAAAAATCTGTAAGAGTCAGTCTTTGAGCATTTCTTCTAAAGTGAGCTGAATGCAGGACTAGCGGTCCGATGCCAGGCAGGGATGGCGGGGCATGAAGAGCTCCAGTAGCTTTCTGGGATGGTCAGATATGGAGAGTGGCTGGTACCTACTGAAAAAGTGGGGAGGTTTCTTGTTAAAACTGAATCTTACCAAGAAGTGCAGGCAAACTCAGGAAGAAGCTCAGGAGCAGTGACTAAAATTTAGCCAGTCAGAGAATCCTCATTAGGGTAAATGAGAAATTTCAGACAGTATCCACAGTGCTCTAATGGTCCTTAAATGATGGACAGACTCAAGGACGACATCAAAGGATTAAAATTGTCTGGTAATGCAGCTAGAGATTACCACAAAGTACACACACTCAAAGACATTGTCATTAACCCTACAACAGCCCCATGGCTAACAGCAGTTCTGAGATCATTAGTTCTAAGACAAAAGTTGATCTGGGAGATGTTAGAGCATGAGGGGAAGATCTGCATCTTATGAAGTATAGTGATCACCATTTTTAGGGTGCTCTTAAATAGTCCAAGCACCCTGAATCTTGCAGGAAAGATTTAAATGACTTAAAACAATGTGTGTGAAATCAGCTCCCAAAGAGCCCCCAGCATTCAGTTTGCTGTGCCTTTGTGACCAACAGTGGAAGTTAAGCAAAGAAACACATGGCAATGGCAGCTGAGGTTTGAAAGTTTGTCTAGACAAGGTCGAAAATCATCTTCTCATTTCACCCTAGAAAGTGACTCTACTGCTATTTTATTTATTAATGGACAACTATGGGACCAACTAATAAGATGAAACTAGGTAATTAAGCTCCACTGAAGTGCTAGGGTCAGGAAGTGCAGATACACAGACACATCTCAGGAGCTGCATTTGTGTCAATGCAGTGGATATATATTTAGAGATTTGGGTTGATTATGACAGGATGTTGGATTTTGTCAAAGGCTTTTTTGCATCTAATGAGATGGTTTATTTCTTTAAGTTTGTTTATATGAAAGATTACATTTATTGATTTTCATATATTGAGCCTTCCCAGAATCTATGGGATGAAGCCTACTTCATCATGGTGAGTGACTTTTTTAATGTGTTCTTGGATTCAGCTTGTATTTGAGTATTTTTTGCATCTATGTTCATAAGAGAAATTGGTCTATAATTTTCTTTCTTTATTGAGTATCTGTTATTGTGTTCCCCTTTTCAGTTATGATTTTGTTAGTTTGGATATTCTCTTTCTGCCTTTTATCTAGTGTTGGTAAGAGTTTGTCTTTTTATTTTCTCAAAGAAGCAACTCTTTGTTTCACTGATTCTTTGTATTGCTCTCTTCTATTTTATTGATTTTAGCCCCAAGCTTGATTATTATTTGCCATCTACTCCTCTTTGTTGTAGGAGGGCTGCTTGGTCATTCTGGCTACTTGGCAGCTTAGACCCAAAATAACCACCCAGAAGCTGTATTAATTAAATCACTGCTTGGCCAATTAGTTCTAGCTTCTTATTGGCTAACTCTTACACCTTAATTTAACCCACTTCTATTAATCTGTATATCGCCACGTGGCTGTGGCTTACTGGGTAAATTTCCAGCATCTGTCTTTGGCAGGACTACATGGCCTCTACTCACTCCACCGTCCTTCTCCCAGCATTCAGTTTAGTTTTCCCTGCCTAGCTCTGTTCTATCCTATCAAGTCAAGCCAGTTTCTTTATTAACAAATTGTATTCACAGTATACAGAGGGGAATCCCGCATCACCTCTTGTGTGTGTTTTCTTCTTTCTGTTCTAGAACCTTCAGGTGTGCTGTTAAATTGTTAGTATGAGATCACTCCAATTTGTTTATGTCGATACTTGGTGCTATAAACTCTCCTGTTAACACAGCTTTCACTGCATCCCATAAATCTGAGCATGCTGTGTATTCATTTTCATTGAATTCCATGAAGCCTTTAAATTCTTTCTTTATTTCTGTCTTGAGCCATTTTTCATTCACTAGAGAGAAGTTTAGTTTCCATGAGTTTATAAGCTTCCTGTTGTTTCTGTTGTTGGCGATATCCAGCTATAGTTTGTGGTGGTCTGATAGAATGCACAGTGCTGTGTCTATTTTCTTATATCAGTTGAGACTTGCTTTATGTCCAAGTATGTGGTCAATTTTGAAAAATGTTTCATACGGTACTGAGAAGGTATTGTGTGTGTGTGTGTGTGTGTGTGTGTGTGTGTGTGTGTGTGTGTGTGTGTGTGTTTGGATGAAATGTTCTTTTTGGTTTATTATGTCTGTTAGCCCCAGCATTTCTGTTTTAGTTTTTGTGTGAATAATCTCTCCTTTGATGAGAGTGGGGTATTGAAGTCTCCCACTACCAGTGTGTAAGGGTCAATATGTGATTTAAGCTGTATTAGTGTTTCTTATACAAACTTGGGAGCCTTTGTATTTGGGGAATAGATGTTAAGAAATAAAATATCATCTTGGTGGATTTTTTTCTTTGATGAATATGTAGTGTCCTTCCCCATCCCTTTTGGTTCGTTTTAGTTTGAAGTCTATTTTGTTAGTTATTAAAACGACTGCACGATCTTGCTTCTTCAGTTTATTTTTTGATATATCTTCTTCCAACAGTTTGCCCTGAGATAATGTCTCTCCTTGATGTTGAGATGTGTTTATTGGATGCAATAGGAGGATAGCTCCTGGCTTTGCATCCATCCTGTTAGTCTGCGTCTTCTTGGGAAATTAGGACCATTGATACTGAAAGATATCAATGGCCAGTGATCGTAAATTCCTGTTATTTTGCTGTTGTCGGTGATGGTGATGGTGATGGTGGTGGTGGTGGTGATGGTGGTGGTGGTGGTGATGGTGGTGGTGGTGGTGGTGGTGATGGCAATATGTGTGTGTGTTTCCCTTCTTTTGGTTGTGCTGGTGTGAAATTATTTATTTCCTGTGTTTTCATAGGTGTAGTTAACCTCCTTAGGTTGGAATTTTTCTTCTAACACTTTTGATAGGACTGGATTTGTAGATATATATTGTTTAAATTTGACTTTATACTGGAATATTTTATTTTCTCCATCTATGGGGATTGAAAGTCTTGTTGGGTATAGTAGTCTAGGCTTGCATCTGTGGTCTCAGAGTCTTCAGCACATCTGTCCAGGTCCTCTGGCTTTTATAATCTCTATTGAGAAGTCCGGTGTAATTCTAATAGGTCTGCCTTTTATGATGCTTGGTCTTTCTCCCTTGTAGTGTTTTTCCCCAACATAATATTTTTATTAATTATTTGGGAATTTCATACAAAGTTTCCTGATCACAAATGCTTCCCATTCCTCCCAGGTCCACCCTTGAACCCTCCCCCCACCTCACCCCCAAACCTGCCAAGTCCAATTTGTGCTGCCAATATATTCATTGGAGCCTGGACAAACTCCCAGTGACCATCCCCTTAAAGAATATGAAGTCCTTCCTCATCCCCCCACCGCAACCATAATCCATCAACTGTTAAAATTTTCACTTTGACATCTTTACCACAATTTTTAAGAACTCTCTTCAGTAGCTTCCTGTTTGAACTGTTTCTTTTGGAGATGGTTCACAGATACCTACAATGTCTCTTATTCTCAATATGAGTCTGCAGTTATCAATACCACTGCAGTAGAAGCTTCCTTGCTCATAGCAGCCGGCAGCACCAGGAATCATAAACTTCTAAATGGTTGCCAGCGGCAGCATATATCATGGACATCAACATAGTTTCACAGACATAACCTAGTCCCTGGTGCCAGCACTGATCACAGACATTACCATGGTATCAGGCAGCAGAACAGATCCCTTGCAGCTTCTAATATCCTTTCCTTGTTCTGTATGTTTAGTGTTTTAATTATTATGTAACAAGGGGATTTTCCTTTCTGATACAGTCTATTTGATGTTCTATAAGCTTCTTGTACCTTGATAGATATCTCTTTCTTTAGGTTAGATAAATTTTCTTCTGTGATTTTATCGAAAATATTTTCTGTCCTTTTGTTTAAGTTGGGATTCTTCTCCTTCTTCTATTCCTATTATTCGTAGATTTGGTATTCTCATAGTGTTCAGTTTTCTTGGATGTGTTATGTCAGGAATTTTTTAGATTCAACATTTTCTTTGACTGATGTTTCTGTTTCCTCTATCATATCTTCAGCACCTGAGATTGTTTCTTCCATCTCTTGTGTTTCTGCTGCTGAAGCTTGCCTTTGTAGTTCTTGGTTGCATCCCTAAATTTCTCTTTTCCAAAATTCCCTGTTTGTGTTTTCTTAATTGCTTCTGTTTTCATTTTCAGGTCTTGAACAGTTTTATTGATTTCCTCTAACTGTTCATTTATTCTTGACTTTCTTTAACTCATTTCCACCAAGAATTTGTGTTTTCCTGGCTTTTTTTAAGGATCTCCATAATCTTTATCATAGGTCTTTTTCTTGTGCTTCGGCTATGTTGGAATGTTCAGGGCCCTGCTGCAGTAGGATAACTGGGCTCTAGTGGAGATATATTGTCCTGGCTGTTATGTCTTCTTACACTTGAGTCTAAGTATCTGGGTTTGGGATGATTATATAGGTCTAGGTGCTGATTTCTGGTTTTGTCATTGGGTGGGTTTTGTTCCTTGGTTGCTGTTTCTTCTCTGGATTCTTAGAGAATATGATGGGTGTGTGTTGCCTGTTTTATGAGCCTGCTCAGCTGGTGTGTTCGCAGGGAATGCCTGATGGTGTTAGATCCTGGCATACACCAAGGAGTCAGGGAGGGAGGTCAGAAGTGGAGGATCTGTGGAACCCACAGGAGATGTGGGCAGAGGGAAAGGGAGGCTGCAGCTGGTTGTTCTGTTGCCGTGCTTGTGACTAGTCGATGTGATTGGGTCTGAGAAACAGCAAGGAGAAGGTCTGCAGAGGGCACACCTGGCTTCCTGGCTGGCCAGTCCTCTCTCTTTTTCAATCAGTATGTGCATGACCACCTTTCCTCTGAGAAAGCCATTAACACGCAGCCAATGCGTCTACTATTGACTAGGAAAGGTCTCACCTCTTGTAACTGATCATCTTTATTTCCCCTTTGTGCTTGCTCTATTTGTTTATATAAAATCAGTTTTTCGGTAACACACTATTGATTTTCAGGTATGATGATAATCCCTTATAGTATGAAAAATGAGTTGATGAAAAGACCAGCAAAGCATTGGTACCCTAACCAAGTCCTGTTCACCAATTAATTCACAAGTGAGCCAACCTCCTACTGACATGCATCATAAATTTCCTGTTATCTCAGCTATCTGTCTTCAATCAGTTCTGCGTCAGTTCTATTTTTATTTTAACATTATTTATAACACTTTGGTTGATTCCTTTCCTGTCCCAGACGGCTTTTTTGAAGAACTGAAGAAAACTATTTTTCTAGACATCCTTCTAATAAACATAATGTGCAAAATCCAAATTTATGAAGATTGTGTTGTCCATCATGATGTATCAGGGTTACGTGATTTTTATACTGGCTATAGAACATTGTATTTGTTGTACTTAACATCTCTGAATCTCAATTTTCCTCTTCATAAAATAAGGATAATGCCTTACTGAGTGAATAGCAAATGTCTTTGAAATGGAATTTGGCGTATGCACAAAGTTGTTACTGGAATTTGTTGGGTGCTGAGAACTAATCCTGGAATAAGCAGAAGAATTACTCTGACTCAAATTTCAAGAGGCAGAAAATGCTTGAGTCTAGAGCTGATTCAAGCCCTGTGTATCTGTATGTTTTCTTGACTTGAAACTGTCTGGCATCTCCCACCCTAAGATCTGGAGGCATTTCGTATTTAGTTTCCCTCAGCACTGGATCTAGATGCATAGGGGTAGATTCTTCACTGTGTCCTCGTTTGCTCAGTTGGATTTACAGAAGTTGAGCTGCCATGCTGGGAGGAATACCAGGAACTCATGATACTGAGGGCAAACAGATCCGTCCGAAACATGTATAGGGGTTAGGAGGATGGCTTGGTGTTTAAGTATGAGGACCTGCATTTAAATTAGCAGCACTCAAGCAAAAAGCTTGAAGTGGTTGTGCAGTCTGATCAGTTCTTTGTTTGTTTTGTCAGCTTTATGTAAAGGCTGTGGCCATCTGGGAAGAGGAGAACTCAATTGAGAAAATAGCTCCATAAACTTGGTGAGGGCAAGTCTGGGGCATTTGCTTGACTGATGATTAATGGGGAGAGTCTAGTTCACTAGAGTGGTGCCAGTCCTGAGCAGTGGCCCTGCCACCGGTGGATAGGAAGGCAAACTGGTAAGCAATGTCCCATAGCGTCTGCTTCACTCCCCGTCTCCGGATCTCTGCATTGAGTTCGTGTCCTGACTTCCCTCAGTGTCAGACTATGAACAGGGCTCAAACAAACTCTTTGCTCCCAAGTTGGTTGTGGTCAATGTTTTATTCCAGCAACAGAAAGCAACCTAATGCAGCATTTATGATCTTGTAAGTCCCCGTGTTATAGGGGGTGAAGACAGAGGACCCTGGGGTTTGCTTTTCACCATACTCACTCCAGGTTTGCTAAGAAGCCTCATCTCAAAGGACTGATGCAGGAAATGATAAAGCACACATCTGACGTCTTCCTTTGTGTGTGTGAGCACCTTGGTGTGCACATATGCACTCTGTGTGCATGCACACCACACCACCGTTCTGTGTAGTACACAGAATACAATACAATAGCCATACTTTTGGTTTTGAAAGAATGAGTTTATTAAATATAGATCAAACTGAAGGAAAAGCATAATAAGAGAGAGAAGAGGGGAGGGAAGGGAGAGAGGTAGAAGGAAGGAGGGGGAGAAAGCAGACACCAAGTGGGAAAGTTGCAGCAGTCAGCTAGAGGTCTCAGTTGAGTTTTCTCTCCATAGTGAGCTTCCCATGGCTGAACTTCCTGTTTCTGTTTCTCTCTATGGTGCTTTTATATCGTGGGGCAAACAGTAGTAACCTCTGTTGGAATGGCTCACTCTCCAGTTTTTCTGGTCTTCTCCTCCCTTACTGTTACAAAGTTAGAGGGGACAGTCCATGCTAGATAAGGGTCTTTGAGAAAACTTGGAGATAAGCAGTCTAGGCTCAAATGTATTGGGTTTGGGGGCAACCCTGGTTCCACAGCCACCTTCTCAGTGAGCTCAAAATACACCAATCTGATGAACATTTTACAACTATACGCACACACACATAAAACTCTCTCTCTCGCTCTCTCTCTCTCTCTCTCTCTCTCTCTCTCTCTCACACACACACACACACACACACACACACACAAAGCTAGAAGAGTTCCCTCAAGAGAATCCTTAAGTAGAGACCCTTGGAGAAGAACTTGAACCATTCCTTGTCTCACCATTCCTTGTCTTTTGGGACTAGGGACTTGATGATTTGTTGGGAGAGGTAAGTTGTCATGGTCAAAGGAAGGGATGCATTTTGAGGGGATTTTTTTAAAAAAGAGTTGGCTTTGAGGGAAGGTTTAAATGTCAGGTCCAAAGAAAACTCCAATTCACTAAACTCCAAAAGGCAGCCTAGACACCCAGACTGGACTCTACCTGCACTATAGGAGGATTTCTGGAGGTTAGATAGAAGCCAGCATTCCTCAAAATGTGTGAAGCCAACTCCCATCTACAAAAAGGAGTCGTTTCTCTTAGGTCTGGCCAAAGAGACATATGGCTCTCCAGTTAACATATACCTGTGGCACCTATCGGTATCAAGGTCCACATTGGCCTCCAGGCTTCCTCAGTCCCTTCTCCCAATACTTGTTAAGCATTTCAAGGTGCCCAACCAGTCTCCTCTGCATTCTCCAGCCTCTCCCCTCTCGCACAGTTGGCCCTGGCCCCTGGCCATGCTCACTCTACTTCTTTTTCTCTCTGCTCCGGACTCTTATGGATGCCTCTGACTGCTCGCTCTCTCTCCCTCTCTCTCTCTCTTTCTCACCGTGGGGAAGTCATGTTGTCAGTTTATACAATGAGATGATACCTCATATCCCCATGATGTTAATGGTCACCACTAGAGAGAAACATTTTCTAGGGATCTGTGAATCAATCAGCCTGTCGTCCCCTTGTTTTTCCAGAACATCAGAAAACCAAGTTTCCTGAGGCAGGATGCTTGCTGGTAGGCTCTGTCTTAATAGTAGGCAGTTTTCATCTATAGAATACGTTGGGATGACACCTGTCCTCTGCTACATCTATAATAAATGATAGAGCCCGTTATCAAGAAGGCAGACATGTTCCTGGAATCATTTTTATATGGATTATGACAGCTTCAAAATGAAAGCATATTTCAAAGTTTTTCTGATGCCAATAAAACAAATAAATGCGTTGTTTGATTGATTGGATGTTCTATGGCCCTGTGTTTCCCTTAGTCAAAAAATAAATGTCATGATGAAGCCACATGGAGCCATAGAGACCCCACTGATCTCAAGTAAAGAAATGCCTTTTTAACATGAGAATGCAGAAGAGATGGAGACATCTCAGTGACTCTTATTTCTTGTGGGGTGTGTGTGTGTGTGTGTGTGTGTGTGTGTGTGTGTGTGTGTGTGTAAAAGGGAATGAGAAAATGACCTCAGAAAAGAAATATGAGAAGCATTGTGACATTAATGAGATGAGATGGTGATGTGTGGCTCTCTCCTTTTCTCCTATCAAGCCACATTCTCTATAAGCATCTTAGCTTTCTTTATGGCTAATGAGCCATATATTCTAATTGGTTTCTAAGTGCTGGCAACAGCTGATTAGGTCAAATGTCACCATCACTAGCCTGCCTTTCTGTGGGGCCATTGAAATGATAGTATTGTCTTTATTTACAAGTGACAAATCCCTAACTCAAATACACCCACACTGCACACACACAAAAAACACACACACAGACATACACACAGAATTTATTGCTTCATGAAACTAACGAGTGCAGGGAGACCTGTTGACTTGGGTAAAGATTGACAGGTGTCCCTCCATCTTCTGGGACAAATATAATTCTGACAAAACCACACATGTATTCTACTGATATAAGCAATCCTGAAAATTAAAGAGTACCATTCGCAAGGATTTAACCCAAAGTCCTGGGGTAGCTCTTATTGGTTTAACTAGAACTGTATGCAATGAAAATACAGAACTGTACCTCAAGCTGATGTGTGAGTGCATCCCTACCTGGGAAGAATGACTTTACAAACTCTACAGTGGACCAGGGCAGGAATTTCTCCTTGGACAGCCTATCTGTGATCCAGAAGAAAGCTTTTGGTGCAGACAAGAAGAAAATTTGCTCCCTCCAGTCACCTGCATTTCTTTGCAGCAGACTGACTAGCAGCTTAATCTCACTTGACTCCAAAGCACCAACCCAGCTGGCCTCATGCCCTCATCTTCTCAGGAAGCGTTTGAAACAATGCTCCTGTTATTAAACCAGTCATTTGGAATGTGCTAAGTGGTGTAATCTACTGGCGGCAAGTCCTTTAGGAGGCGACTTTCAGCCTTTCGATCTCTTAGTTTAGGAGATGGAGATAGATGTCACTTTGATTTCAGTAGTCTTAGCAAAAAACCCCTCAGAGAAGATTACATTTCATTTATTCATACCTTTGCGTATGTTTCCATATAAACTACATGGGATTAAAGGCTCTTTATACATATTTTTCTTATGTAAATTAAAGTTAAATTTTCTTTTATTTCTTGTCGCTTCATTTTTCACTGTGTACCTGCCTCCAGACGCTGGGATACAGTCCAAGACTGCACATAAGACCAGTAGTTCTGCAGTGTGACTTTACATGGCTCTGTCTTCATTTATGTTATCTGTGAAATGGTCTCTAGAGCCTGTGGGGGTAGGAGACAGGGAATCTGACCATATGCTTGCATAACTGGGAAAAAACATTAGCATGTCTCCTTCCTTAGCACCAAGTCGGGCAAAATCAAGAAAAGGAAAAGTCAATCTTTGTAACCAGACATTTCTCTCCTGCCTGCCAGTTCCTGAATAACCACTCAGAGGCTTAATGGTATTTAATTCTTTGACTGATGACTCAGGCAATATTTAAATTAACCCTTTTCTGTTAATCTATGTATTGCCACGTGGTGTTATCTTATTTTCTACATGTCTTGCTCCTCAGTGGTTGGCTGGTGTTTCCAGGCTCCGTCTTTCTTCTCCTGTCTCTGTGCTTGGATTTCCCACCTGGCTCTATCTTGCCTTGCCATAGGCCAAAGCAGCTTTATTTATCAACCAATGAGAGCAACACATATTCACAACATACAGAAAGACCATCCCACAGCAAATCCTTGTGAGTGCTCTTTGACCATGTAAGTCAATTGTTAAGAACCTTTCACCTCATAGTTTATAGGCATGAATAAAAATAATTGTAGGAAATGAAATAAAGTAAGGATCTAACGAACCATCTCTGGACTACACTTCTCCAGCTCCAACATTGTGAATTTAGGGACTGTCCCTCTGTACACAGCTGGGTTTCCTTGGCTATAATGTAGATAAAATATAATCCTAGTGGTTGGTTCTCAGGGCTGTGGTGACAGAATTAGTGGCTACGAGGTGCTTCAGAGAATCCCCAGGAATTGCCTCTCCCCACACCACAGAGTGGGAAGGTGTCCCCAACTCTATTCCCACCCTCCACGTGGCTGTGTCGCCACGTGTGGCACTCATTATCTTGAGTAAGATCCCTCTGAAGACCTCCAGGCCAGGTCCCTCGTGGGTCCCTCACACAGACGCTGGTCATCAGGAGAGCCACTTGCTTCCTTCCGGTGTTGCTGTTTATCCTCTGCTCACCCACAAGGCCATCTTAGAAATGAATTCTGCTTGAGAGCTTCTCCTTGGGAGGCTCATCTCAATAGCACTGATGAACTTGAAACTTCGGTGGGCACACACCAAGTGCCCCAAGTGACCATGTGTTGCACCTCCATCGTCATTGAGAGGGGAGCACTCATGGAGGTGAAGGAGCTGAAGCTCAGCACAGAAGTGGCTTCCCTTTCTTTACAGTGTGGTTAGAGAACGCGGCCTGACTATAGGGTCTGAGGAACACTTGATACTTGCACTATTATTCTCTGAGCCTGGGGCTTCATCCAGAACTGAAGGAATAGGAGTCTAGTTTTAAGATCCTATGTTAGCAGCTCTTATTGGCACCAGCATCTATCTTTTGGGAAAAGAGGCCTTAGATCTGGAAATTCAAAAACAGGTTCCGAGCTTAGGTGTATTGTTTCCTCACAAGCCACCTGGTCTCTCCTTCATCAGGACTCGGAAATCGGTATCACTCACTCTGTCCAAGAGCCCATGAGATGATGGCTAGCTCCTCATGTAAAGGAAAAGCATTTTACATGTGATGAATTAAGAAGGAAACTCTCATTGACTAAGGTCTTCTTCTTTCTTGCCTGCTTGTGATGTGGTTTACAAATGCCCGCTTGTGTTTCACATTTTGTCAGTAGATAGAATTAAGCACTTGGAGTCACCTTATATCATGTAAAACATAATAGAGGGCTCAACTAGCCCAGCACTTCGTTAAAAGTCTAGTCTTCTCAGAGATCTATAAAGTTCTCCAACTTTATAAGCAAATAATAAAAAGAACGTTCAGTTAACTTTGAATCCAATAAACAACAAACTAAATCTAACCGGCACATTGCAGGAAGTTTTGTCTAACAACTCTGAGAATTTATCAGTAGACTGTGAGCAGAAATCATCCAGCTAACTTCTTACTTCACATTTTCTGCTCTTAAGACAATGTCTGACCCCACAGAAAATATATAGCATAGGATTCTGAGATAAAAGGATTATTAGATTATTTATTTGGAAAACAGTAAACCGAAAAATTACTTCTATCAACTCCTTTGAGGTTTGCTTGTTTGTTTGTTTTGATCTGTAAGCAAAAGTAAAAATGGTCTTCGCACTTATTAACGGGTGAGTGGCAAGAGATGGGCAACAGGAGCCGTCTTCCTGAGCTGCTGAGTTTTCGGCAGATGTGCTGTAAGTGTGCTGTAAACACCACAGGAACAGAGGGACGGAAAAGTGAGGGGCTTGGGGCATCACGCAGTGGTAGGAGCTCTCCTGGAAGGCATGAATTGTATCCTCAAGACTGCAAGAAAGGGGGGGGGGCTAGTAAGTAGGTCTTTAAATGTGTTAGTACAATGGGCTTGTGTAGCGGACCTCTCATTGTTAAGCAGTTCCTGCCCTGCTGTTCCCATTTGTTCCTGGAGAGGGCAGCATTTGGGCTTAAGCAAACTGCCACGAACAGAACTGCATCTTTCTTTCCTAGAAGTGGTTTTAGAAACATCTTAGGTTCCCTAGGATGGGACAGTTTTCTTGATGCATCTGCTAAAGTCACGCGAGACCTAGACTAGCCAATCCGCAACCAGGTCATACAGGGAAAAGAAAGCAATCCTACATTTCCGGGCAGGCGTGGCCAGGGTGCTCTGAGCTGGGCCCATCTTCCCTGGCATTATATTCACTTTTGCACACTGTGGAATTACCAAGCGATTTTAGGAACTGTCTGTGCTTCTATAGTTGTACACATTGGCGTAAATTGTCTAAGGCAGTTTCTAGAACTTATTTAAATTTGTTCTCAGACATCAAAACAGCTCATTGGCTTCCAAGAATATGTTTATAATTCCAGGAAAATAGTTCCTTGTGACATTTCGTCTTTTTTTTTCTTTTTTCCCTTCCTTTTCTCTTTCTGCGCCCCCCCCCAACACTCTTTCCTACCCGCCTCCCCCGATCCAATCCTCAAAAAGGGTAAGGCATATCAAGTTGAGGCAGGACCAAGCCCCTCTCCCTTGCATCAAGGTTGAACAAAGCATCCCACCACAGGGAATAGGTTCCAAAAAGCCAGCTCACCGTGCCAAGGACAGAACCTGGTCCCATTGCTAGTGGCCTCAAAAACAGACCAAGCTACACAACTGTAGCCTACATGCAGAGGTTCCTTGTGACATTTTAAGTGTGGCATAAGTTACTATCTTTGAGGGTCCCCTGAGCTGAGGGCTTACAGATGCTAAAAGATGCTAACCTGTTAAGCACAGATGTCCCTCATTGGTCCAATCTCAACCTCATTTCTCATTTTTAAATATATTTTTTAAATATTTATTTATTTATTATATATACAATATTCTTTCTGTGTGTATGCCTGAAGGCCAGAAGAGGGCACCAGATCTCATTACAGATGGCTGTGAGCCACCATATGGTTGCTGGGAATTGAACTCAGGACCTTTGGAAGAGCAGGCAATGCTCTTAACATCTGAGCCATCTCTCCAACCCTCATTTTTAAATATTAATGAGCTCAGCAGTCAGCACTGGTTCCTCTTGCAATCCTGTCTAGGTGTAAGCTCATCTCACCCAAGCTTGTAGCTGCTAAAACATCTCAGTGGGCAATTTCATACTTCTCCTTCCCAGGGTTATCTCGCTAGCAACAGAGTGTTTATGCCAACAGTCTCTACTCAGTTCTCTCATAAGCTTCTCAAGCTTAACACACTTACACCTGCATACACAACGCATGCACACACACACACACACACACACCAAAAAACAAAACACAAAAACAAAAAACAGATGACTAAGTTCCCTTGTACCTGTACTGAGGCAGCACTGAAACCCAGAGCTAGGAGTTGGGGGTTGTTATTAGCATGCATTCATTCATTCTCAAATGGCTTGCATGAAATGCTCTGTCCCCAAACGTTGTCACACTCGTCTCTGAGACTGCAGTCTTCTTGTGGCTTATCTCCACTCTACCACTAAGCACAGCCACCGTCGCAGCTCACCTGAGCGCACCCCTCCATCCTGTCTACTCGCCACAGCTACACTCATGGACTTTTCAACCCATGTGTATGATGAGCAGAGTTGTTGGTACCCCACATCAGACGTCATTAAGGAAACGCATAGTAAAGCCAATGGAATGCCACAACATGATGTTAGGTGTGGGAGCAACAAGAGCCCTTATTCATTTCAGTGGGCATCCTAATGGTAACAGTTTTTCCAAAGCCCAACATAGTCTTTCCATACTACACAACATTCATGCTCCTGGCTACTCACTCACGGAAACTGAATACTTATACCCACCCCAAAAAGGATGCACTTGTGTTTATGGTGGGTTTTATTCATAATTGCTCAAACCTAGAAATAATAAAGATGCTCTCCAGTATGGGTAAACAAACACCAGAATATCAGTCCATGGCTAAAAGAGAAGAGCCGTCAAGTCGTGAGACAGCATAATGGGAACCACAATGGAGTCCACATCATGAAAGCAGCCAATCAGAGAGCACCACGTATTGAGTGGTTTCAGCTATATGATGTGAAAACATCAGCACTGCCTCAGAGTTGGGGGCCGGGAAGAATGTGTAAGCAAAGCACAGAGGCTCTCTGCTCGCTGTAGTTGTTAAGATTTGAACACGAACTGTGCCCCTACAGGCTCACACGCTGACCCCCTGGCCACCAGCTGGTGACCACTATTTGGGGAGGTTCTGGAAACTTTAGAGGGCAGGGTCTTCAAGGAAGTGGATGACTATGGACATTCTTTAATTGAAAGGTTGTCCCTAGACTCAAATCCCTTTCCTGTCTGTTTCCTATCTACCATAAAGTGAGGAATTTCCTTTACTATAGACTGTGGCCTCCGGTGTTCAAACCAAGCAGAAACTGTGAGCCTGAATGCATCTTTCTCACCATGAGTTGTCCTGTAGGTGTTTTGCTCCAGACACACTGAGAAAGTACCCAGTGCAGACACTATTGGGAAGGACACTATGAGGAGGGCTACATGCCATTGTATACATAGCAAAGGTTTGCAGATTGTCTAGCAGCAAAAGAGAAGCCTACCGTTATTGCAAACTGTGGGCTTTGGCTGATAATAATAATGGGTCCTGTAAGTGTGTCAATAGAAATGTACTTACTGTTGAGAGTTGATGGGACAAAGCAAGAGAGATGTCGAAAATCTTTGGAATCTCTGCCCAGTTTTGCCGGGAACCTAAAACTTCTCTAAAAAACGTAATTGATCTTAAAAAGTATTCTTGAAGGCAGTGTCGGCTCTCTGCTTTTCTCTCCCTCCAGTAAGCTCTAACTGGAAGTCTTCCTCCAGCAGTGGATTTAACCCCTCTCAGATGCTCTCCACATCTGCCTCTGCTTCCTGACTCCGGTCTTATGTTCCCAGATGTACAGCAACTAATAGATCTATTCTCTCTGGTTGTGAGTAAACTGGAGCACATAAAGCAACTGCTTCTGTCATCCCTAAGTGAGAACATTGTGTTTCTTGTGTGTATGGCAACTCTTCCATCCGTCTGTATGGTCCGAGCAAACCCATTTCATCATCATCAGAAGAAAGAACACCATGGTGTGGCAGTCATTGCATGTGCCAGGCACAGAACACTCAACATTTTCTGGTAGTGCCATGGGCATTCCGCTCTTGGGCACACCTACACCTTTAGGAAGGAAAGGCTTCAGGCTGGCTACTCTCACACTCTACCAGTAAAACAATCTTGACTTCCCCTTTTATTTTTTGTATAGATTCTCACTCTGTGTAACAGCTGATTTAAAAAAAAATTGTGGTAGAGGTCAAATGGTGTTTGACTGTGTGGCAAATGGTTTCCAAGGAAACAGCAAATTAGCACTTGTAGCTCTCAGCGGCATCTCCAGAAGGGCATCGGGACACCAGCTGCAGCGCGCTGTCTCCTCTGAAACAGACTCAGAGCAGTCAGAGGAAGCACCAGGAAGGAAGTTATCTGTCTCTGGAGAAAAGGCATACTCTGTAGGAGAAGTCTCTTTCACCTTCCTGTGTTCCAGCATTTGTACACTTTTCCTGGACATCTGCCCACCTCCCTTTGGGTGGGCTTTAGTTCCTGTGGTCAGGGTCATGGTTCTCAGTGGGTATCCATGAGGCATGACTGGAAGTCTGCTGGTTAAATTAGTTTTTATACAATTGGAGGTTTGGAAATTACTTCAGAGAAATCTGACAGACGCCTCCAAAGAGGAAGTGTTTTGAAAGTTGCTTAGAATTTGTTTATTTAGGCACCAGATTGTTTAGAATATGAGCTCTTTTCTTAATTCTTATTACAGTGATTTCTGTGTCTTTTTAAAAGATTTTACTTTTTAATTTAATTGTGTGTCTGCACATGTGTGTGCATGTTCATACAGTGCCCATGGATGCCAGAAGAGGGATTTGGATCCCTTGTAGTGGGAGTCACAGGCAATTGTGAGCCATCCAATGTGGCTTCTGGGAACCCAACTCCAGCTCTCTAGAAGAGCAGCTAATGCTCTTAACCACAGAGCCATCTCTCCAATCACCAGGCTACTGTGGTTTTAACTTAAATGATATTTTAGTAATTTACCTAGCTGTTGGTAGGTAAAGAAAAGACATGAAGTGGAATCTGTAAGAGCCCAGCACCTGGAGAAATAAAGGAATACAAACAGAATCAAATAAATGTTTGCTTTTCTACATTTGAATCATCATTCTCATGACACTGGCAGGTATTCCAAGTGAGTCTGGGCTGACCCTGTTTCTAAAGAATGAAAGAGAAAGCAACAGTATTAAGATGGAACTCTTAGTTTTTTTGAGTCACATAATAAATAATTAATACTGAATTTTATAATACACCAATTCATTGAAGGCATTTTAAAGGAAGAGAATTAAAATTCTCACTTGTTAGCAGCAATCACTTTTATTAATTGAACCATCTTGTTTTGTAAGTAAATAGTGTATTTAGTAAAGGAATATTTTTGAATTGCTTTTACTGAAGCAACTGTAGATATATTTGAGAGCAGATAATAAGGTAGTTTTTATATTACTCATAGGGTTCATTTAAGAATGAATATTTCTTTCATATTTCCATGATGAATAACAATAATATAAAATAACAAAAAGATTGTGTGTAAAGCATCATCTTTAAGAAAAAGAAAGCAGTTGAATATTTAGCTAATTTGCTTTTGCAGTGAGACAGTGCAGTACGTATGTCGTTCACTGGTTCTGGTATGTGTGTCGAAGTCAGATGACATCTTCCCCCTTTAACCTTTAAGAGGATTCCAAGACTGAACTCAGGTTGCCAGGCCTGCATGCCTAGCACCTTTACCCTTATGAGTGAATCATCTCACGAGTCTGAACACTGAAACTTTAGAGATGAATACAATCTCAAAAGGACTAACAAGGCTGATGTGGTTAGTCTAAGGACTGGATGCCAAAACCAGGTGGCATTTTAAGGCCTTGTGCTTGATATGTCTGTGGGTGCTTGTGAGCCTTGCAGGTGACGCACGGTTCCCCAGTGTCATTTCTGCTCTGAATGCTTCTATTAGACCCATCGGAACTGACAAACCTAAGCGCCAGTCTGAACAGTGTGCAAATGGTTATACAATGTAGATTAGTTGGAGTTTTGTTTCCATTCTAGGACAAGTCACAAGGCCTGAAGTCTTCCATTACCCTTTGCTGGAAATACTGGGAATACAGATACATCATCTCCTGACCTGTGGCTTTCATATACATGCCATATGCGCAGTGGTCTTCAGATGGGCTTGTACTTTTGTTTGCTGGTGTGTCACTAAGACACCTGTGAGGACTCTGTGTCATGCTATCTACCCTCTGTAGCTAGGAAACAATACAGTAGATAAAAACCACATTTTTTAATAAATATATTTTTAAGAAGACGACACACCTACTCACAAACACTCCTTCATTGCTGTTTTGATTTTTCCTGTACTCAGCTTTATGCTAATCCGAATCTTTCCTGTCATACGGTGGGAGCTCATTTAGTGTGACTATCATCCATGGTGCTTGTTTCCTAGTATACAAGACTAAGTCGTTCTGATCTTCAAATCCAGGGAAGCTCTAAGAGTCTTTCCAGTGTCCACTTCCTTGTGGAGTGGACACTGAAAACAATGGAACTTCTTTCGGTATGTGGCTGAGTGTGTAAATTTTAGATATAATTTCACAGTTTGGAGGCTTTTTAAAACCTCCAAATTTCCTAGACTCCAGATAAGGAGCCCACACTTCTTGCCTATGTGAACTTTAAAGAACAAAGACCTGGCTGATATTTCAATACATGGCTGTATTTCGTGGTGTGTGTGTGTGTGTGTGTGTGTGAGAGAGAGAGAGAGAGAGAGAGAGAGAGAGAGAGAGAGAGAGAGAGAGTCTGTATGTCCATCTGTCTGTCGGTGACTGTATATGTCTGTGTCTGTGTGTGTGTCTGTCTATGTCTGTGTGTCTGTGTCTATGTAAAGGCCAGAGGACAACCTCAGTTGTCATACCTGAGGTGCCACCACCTTGCCTTTCGCCTGTCTAGAACTCACCAAGTAGGTAGCTGACTGGCCAGACACTGAGGTTACATCATCTGTTTCCAATGTGAGATTGCACAGGTGTGTCTGCTACCCAGGCTTTTGTGACCTGCGTTCTGGGGCTCAAACTTAACTGATTGCGCTTTTAATTCAGCCCCATGGATGTAGTTTTAAAGTCATATATACAGGGCATTTTTAATCCAAATTATTAATAAGGCTGAGCAATTGGTAATTTTAATCCTTATGCAAGACGAGGAAGGCATTGTAGTTGAGGAGTAGAGATCTGGCAAATACAGGCAAGGAAAAATATGGAAGCCAGGATAAGCGAAACGCCATAAAATAGATGAGACGTAGAAAGAATGAATAGTTAATTGAAGAGACAGTTAAGACGCAATGAAGAGATCTATCCAATCTACCCAGTCCCCCAGCTTCCCGTGAAGGCTGATCTGTCAGCTTTCACATGTTTTTTATTTATGTTTTGCCCTGTATTGACTGAGAATCATGTTGGTGTATTCTTCAGAAAGGGTCTGTGCAACTCACAAAGTTCCAGCATTCCCCGCTTTGAGTGTAGCCCAAGGTGGGATGGGGACTTTTAATCACCACGACTTGCTGTGCAAGCCCTATGACACACTGGCATCAAGCTAACTAATCTGAAAACTCCACCTCCTCATACTCCTGAAGAATTATATTCTTAGCACCACACTTGATGTGGCACATCCAGTGAGATCTCGCAGACTGATTCTTTAAGTAAATAGAGAAGAATGCTATTAAAATCTGAGGACAGGAGTGGAGTTTCAGTTTGAATAGATCAAAGTTCTGAAGGTGTGTGGTAGTGATCCCTCCACAGCAATGCAAAAGCATTCGATACCGTGGCTTCAAGTGGTAAAACTGATGAGCCTGATGCTGTGTGCCATATGAACTTGATATGAGGAAATAACCTGGAAAAACCAAAAGACAGAGACGTCCGCAGGTGGATGGGATCCTACTACCAGTGGCCAAACTGGCCAGGAAGCCCTAGAAACTCCAATCAATTTTTTGTTTACTTTGTGTGTGTGTGTGTGTGTGTGTGTGTGTGTGTGCGCGCGCGCGCGCATGCATGTGAAAGCCAGAGCGCTTTCCCCGGTTGCTTTTCTGCTTTCTTAGCGTCTTTCACCAAACCTGGAACTGTCACTGTGTCTAGAGTAGCTAGCAAGTCCCTGAGATCTGTCCTGCCTCACAACATACCCAGCACTGAAGTTACAGGCCCTGCGCTGTGCCAGGAATTTACATAGGTTCTGGGGATCTGTGATCAGGTCCTCGTGGTTGCATGGCAAGTTTTTTACCAACACCCTGAACCCCAGAAATCCAGTTTCTGATATAATATTCTTTCTAGACAAAACCCTCAAACCCAAACCTGTATGCACAAATGATATTCTGAAGTCTTCATGTTTTACCATATGGCGAGCTTCACAATGTGTATAATGGATTTTAAAAGCCATGTTTTCTGATAGAAGTCCTTAGGACTAACTTTAATAATTTTAACTTATGTCCCATTGAATTTTCTCAGGATGATACACTCTTTAAAGTAGTTAAGACTGCAGATTATACACCATTTATATACTAACAAAGAAATTCAGCCTCTTCTTCCTGCTGCGTGTGGGATTTTTGTGTATGTCTTTGGTTCCAGGGAAGGCTCTGTTGCACTGGAGTTGTGTCCAGTGACTGGGTATAATTCTGAATGCGCCCTTCCTGGGATGGAGCATGGGGTTCTTTCTCAGCTGCCGTGCTGGGACTTGGGGAAGACCCCTTTTAAGAAAATGAGGCTGAAGAATTATTTTGGATGCACAAGCAGTCTGTGTGCATTGCTGAACTGGAAGCAATGACACCAAGTATGAAGTCATGGTTTCCTCATCAGTTTGAAATATTTTTAGTCTGCACTTTCCTAAAGAGTTTTTCATGTCACCTTCTCAATCTTCAGATGAAAACATGCAAATCTGGAAAGCGGAAGTGATTTTTCCAAATTCCCCCCACCTCCCGACTTTACAAGTCCCTCCTAAGCGTGCCTTTGAAAGAACAATTAACCTTGCAGCCGAAAGTGCTTTCGGGGTGCTCTGCTCTGAAATCTCTTCTTCAAGGCCATTTCCACATCAGAATGTTCACATGCCATTTTCATCTGCCATGACAACTGGTTTCTTCATTAAAATGATTGCCTGATGTAGAATTATATCATACACATACGTGCACGTGCACACGCGCACACACACATACACACACATGCACACCTACTTTAAGTCCTTATGCCCAACCTTAAGCCCTTATGCTTCCAATTCTTTTTCAACATGCCCTTATTCTTTTTAAATGTTTTACTTTATTTTAGTTTATGTGAATATGTGTGCCTATTTGTCTATATGTGCTCTGCACGTGTGTAAGTGCTATGGATGTCAGAAAACGGTCGGGTCGTTAGGAACTGGGATTACCAGTACATGAGAAGCCGTCCAGTGTGGATGCAGGGAACAGACTCCTGGTCCCCTGAACCAGCATCAAGAGTTCACAGGCACTGACTCCTGGTCCCTTACATCAGCATCAAGAGCTCACAGGGCACTGATTCCTGGTCCCCTGAACCAGCATCAAGAGCTCACAGGGACCTGACTCCTGGTCCCCTGCACCAGCATCAGGAGCTCACAGGGACCTGACTCCTGGTCCCCTGCACCAGCATCAAGAGTTCACAGGGAACTGATTCCTGGTCCCCTGCACCAGCCTCAAGAGCTCACAGGGACCTGACTCTTGGTCCCTTACATCAGCATCAAGAGTTCACAGGGACCTGACTACTGGTCCCTTACACCAGCATCAAGAGTTCATGACCACCAAGCCATTGTCTTAGTTACTTCTCTTTTGTTGTGGCAAAACACCATGACAAAGCCAGTTTATAAGATAAAGTATTTAATCTAAGAACTCACAGTTCCAGAGGGTTTTGTCCTTGACCATCATGGTGGGAAGTGTGGCGGCAGGCAGGCAGGCATGGTGCTGGAGTAGTAGATAAGAACTACATCTGATCTACAAGCAGGGGGCAGAGAGAGCGCTAACTGGGAATAGTGTGGGCTTTTGAAACCTCAAAGCCCACCCCTAGGGACACATCTCCTCCAACAAGGCCACACCCCCTAGTCCTCCCCAAATACCAACTGTGGCCCAAGTGGCCCAAGGATCAAACATAGGAGCCTATGGCGGCCATTCTCATTCAAACCACTGCAGCCATATCTCCTGCCTTGGCCTTAGTTAAAGTCTGTGCTTGCTTTGCTCCTCTTTCACCCTTTATTATTCCTGGACGAATAATGACTTTCCTCAACTCTGCCAATTATGAGCTAAAATAAGTGTTTGTCATCACCGAGGGAAAAGAAATTGGTGCCGGTTGGGGAGTGTGTTTCACAGAAGGCAGCTTCAGGGGTTCAGGGGAACGGAGCAGAATTAAGGTGCAAGGTGTCAACACTGAGGACATCTGGAAAACACACGAGAGTTTCTCTGAGGACCCTCTCCAGTAACTACCACAGCCTCCTCCTTAGATCAAGCGGGCTTTCCCTCCACCAGGCGCTTTCAGAAGAAAAATGAAACCCCTTGAGTCAATGTGTTCTTACTTATTTTTACGACTGGGTCGACTTTACATGATTTTCACTTACAAATATACAGGATGTCAGCACTAGACCACACTGATGAGGATTTAGTGTTAAACTGTAGTCAAACCTCAATCTGCCCCTTGATTTCTGTGTGGAATTCAGTCCCACTTCAAAAAGCATATGTTTGGGGCTGGGTGTGAACACAACAGTCTGTGCGTCCACAGAATTCCCAATTGATTACAAAAAAGGAAGCTTTCGAGTCAGTTATCACCTGTGCCTTGATGTCTCAGTAAAATTTAACTAGTAAAGATTGATCAGAGCCAGCAGTCCACATGCTATAGCATTCTGCAAATAAAATAATAGCCAGCATGCTAGATCATTGAATCTTTATAACAACCTTCCCCTCTGCCAATGGACAACCTACAGCAAGGAGAGGGAAGACAACCTGCTCTCCAGAGAGAATTGAAAATGATATTCAACCTAGGTCATGTGACTCCCAAGTCCAGGCTGGTCAATATAAAGAATTTATGATCTCAGTAGACAGGGTTGGACCAAACTACACATTCAAACCCCCTAGAAACTGCTGTGGGCAAAGATAAGCCTCGTTCTAAATTTCAGACGAAACACAGTCCACAGTGACTATCGCTGTCCTAGGAAAGCATTCTCTTACCAAAGTTTCTGAGGTTGAGAAGTATCCTTAAAGTAACCAGGACTTCAGAAGGACAGGGAGACCCTGAACCCTGTGACTGTGAATTGCACATTGTAGGAAAAAGAACTGTAGGAAGGGACAAAGTCCCACCTTTTTTTTTTTTTTTGAGACAGGGTTTCTCTGTAGTTTTGGAACCTGTCCTGGAACTAGCTCCTGCAGGTCAGGCTGGCCTCAAACTCACAGAGTTCTCTGTCTCTGCCTCCTGAGTGCTAGGATTAAAGGCATGGGCCATCACCGCCTGGCCAAAGTCCCATCTTCTAAATGAAATGATTGACAGATTCCTTTGCCATCAGAAAGACTTCTTTTCTAGTCCATCATTATAAAGTCACAGATATTTCACTTTCATCTAAACCCCTAATGGAGCCAAACACACAATAAATTATATTATGACCGTATTAAATTTGCCAGAACTCTTTGAGAGCCAATCTGTTGCACGTATCTGTTGATCAGGCCTCTCTACTTATCTTTTAATGGACTCCATCCAGAAGGTGGAAACTCGGAGACCTCCCAGACAGAGTGAGCACATGCATGCACTCAGCTCCCCTAAGAGACGGGAACAGAGGGGCAAACAATTCCACCTTTGTGGTGGGCACACAGGGCATCGCTGTGCAGCTCTAGCTGCTCTGAAACTCCCTATGTAGATCAAGCTGGCCTCGAACTCATGAGCTCTACCTGCATCTGCTCCTGAGTGCTATCACTGAAGATGGACAGTACCAGCCCTGGCTTGCTGCCCAGATTCAGAAGGATCTAAAAGCAGCACAGCATCATTAAGTGTCTACCTCCCAAAGAAAGAGATATTAGGTGACACTTGATTGTATCTGAAGCTTGCTCGCTTTTCTACGAAGGCCAACTTCATAAACATTTACTAAATATTCAGTGAGCATCCAATACCCTTTCACAGAGACGTCAAGGACCCAAGAGAAAGAGAAACTGATGCTGGGCGTGGTAGCACGGGCTTGCAATCCCTGCACTTTGGAGGTGGAGGTAAAAATGAGCAGGAATGTGAGGCCAGACTCTGGCGCACAGTGAGTTTGAAGCCAGTCTGGACTACAAATGCTATTTTTTTAAAGTAATAATAAAATAAATGCATAAATAAAAGTAAAAATTGGTCCTTATCCTTATTTACATCATGTATAATGTTGTTTATTTATTCATTAGTCATTAGACAAATGGTCCTTGAGCATGCGTGGTTGGGAGCTATAAGAGTAGACACATGAAAGCCAATGGACGTTACACCTAATATTATCTTTGTTTCCCCCACCCCGAGAGTCAAGGTGCTACAGGCAGCCCACCAGAGATGATCACTCAAACACAGTTTATAGTCAACTGAAAGTCTTTATTTCGGCTGGTTGTGTCTGCACACAGGTATTTGGGCACATAAGTGTAGCCCCAAGCGTCCAGAACACAGGGATTTTGAAGGCAGAAACCATGTCCTGGCAACTTGGTCAGCAGCTGAGGTGGGGCAGTAGAAAATTAAGCAGTTTGATAGCAGCTAAGTGGTCAACTGGAGGGGGAGGTTCGCACAAGTAGGAATTTAACAGAAGCTAAAATGAGTTAGCTGGGACACCCTGACCTTGGGTTCCTAGAATAGAGTACGGCAATTTTTCCATGGGATTCGCTATCAACATCAAATTCTAGTTAAAGCTGAAATAACCTCAACAAGAATACAAGAAGGAGGAACCTTTTCACTGTCCTGCCCTGTCACGTTCCCCACTGATCCTACGGGAATGGGTCAAATCATTGACTCCTCCTGTCTAGGATGACATATTGGTCCTAGGGACCAGTAGCTTATTTGGCCTTGCCAATGAGCATGCAGGATCCCACTGTTAGCTCGATCAGAATAAGAACCAATGATCTGGCTAATGCTGACAGTAAGATGGTCAGATAAGGGACCAGATAAACAGAGACTGACACCAATTATCCGATCTTTGTTTTCTTTTTTCCTTTCTTTGATGCTTTCTCTCTCCATTTCATTCTCTCTCCCCTTTCTCTTCTCTCTTCCATTCTCTTTCATACTCTTTTTCTCTTCCTATCAATTATTCTTTTCCCCTTTCTTTCTCCCTCTGCCTGCTTTCACTTATCATTCCTCGTAACTTCCTTCCTTTCCTTCTTGAAACAGTTGCCCCGTGCGTGTTCTCCAGAGCACTGGCATTCAGTCCTCACAGCACCTCCATATCTTCCCTCCTACCTTAGAGCAGCAGGTTCAGAACCCCCAGGAAGCCGCTGAGAGCCAGACTTGGCCCAGGCATTGGCCCGCCACCTCCCAGCAGCCTCATATCCTATGAACAGAGGTCAGAGGATGATTTCCAACATCTGGGACTGTGGTGAATACCCGCTGTCTCACATCTGGGACTGTGGTGAATACCCGCTGTCTCACATCTGGGACTGTGGTGAATAGCCGCTGTCTCACATCTGGGACTGTGGTGAATACCCGCTGCCTCACTTCTGGACTGTGGTGAATACCCGCTGCCTCACATCTGGACTGTGGTGAATACCCGCTGCCTCACATCTGGACTGTGGTGAATACCCGCTGCCTCACATCTGGGACTGTGGTGAATACCTGCTGTCTCACCTCTGGACTGGGGCAAATATCAGGGCTATAATAAATACCCAAGAAGCAGGGCTGCTAAGCTACAGCAGAACAGGCCCGGGGTTTTGAATACTTTCTGTCTGTCTCTGGGTTGTGTCATGTGGTAGGATTTGCCTCTCCTGAAACTCTTCTCCTAGACTCTCTCCTGGCCTCCATGAGTCTGCTTCTGGCTTGCCTACTCTTCCCTTTTGGTTGAAGGCCTCAGTTTCTCTCATATCTTCAGAACAGCATTCTCCAGGGTGTTCCTCTGGACAGTCCACAGCTTTACGTGATTCACTTCTGGTCTTGGTCCCCATGGTCTCTTGTATGCTAATGAGAACAACTGTATATGAGCAGTGCAAACTTTTTCCATCAAAACTGATGGTTTCTTTAGCTTGTCCTTTGCCTTTCTGTTGTCTATAATACTTCCTCTACCCTGACATGCATTTAATTCTTAGTGAATCTCCCCTAGTCACTCAGCTTTCATCTGTCACCTGCTTACCCTCGGAAGCCCCAATTGATTTGCTCCGTCTTCAGCGAGACTTTCCTTGCACCCTGTTCTCCTCTTCTCGTTCACTCTCTCCTCTTACTCTCCTCATAATACACAGAGCGTAGGTTTCCTTATTGGTGCATTTGCCTACCCATGTTGTACCCATATGTCCATCCACTTACTATACACCTTATTAGCTGAGACTATGTCCATTTTATCAGCTTGGCATAATGGCACCTATTATGGTGCCTGGTCACAGTGGGTACTCTGTAGCTATCCCTTGGATGAATGGGTGAGCTCATAAGTAGATTCATTATCTATTTCTTCCCTTTAAGAGAGAAGAAACCCACCCTGGGCCTGCTGTCCTAGGTGCTGATGCTGGAGACAGCCTTGCAGACTTTGGTTTATATACTAATAAACCAAACATCCAAAATCACGGGAACACTGATCTGAGAGAAACTGAGAGGGTGGATTCTGCAGGATAAGGCTTTCAGGAAAAGAGATGGTTTGTGAGAAATTTAAAACTTAAAAACCTAATTTGATCTGAGCTCAAACTCTACCTCGTGGTGAGCTGGTGTGTCCACACCATTGATGTCTGTGGCTCACTCTTGTTTCATCTGACTGGCAGAGTTGATGCCACAGACACAAGAAACTGACAGCTGTTTTCCTACAGACTTTGACCACTTTCTCAGAAAGCCTTCGTTCCCTAGGGACTGTTCTCATTTCTAGGGTCCTACCATTTCTTCTCCTTTCCAGAGCCAGGAGCCTACAGATTCTATTTTCTTTAAAAACCAAGATTGTTATTGCATTACCACGTTGCATGATGAGTTATACTTCACCTTTTTTCCCCCAGTTTCTTTACCTCAAGAGAGTGTGAACTGAGGCACAAGTGTGTTCTTTGCTCTCTTTGGAGGCCAGAGCTTGGTTTAGCACTGGGTGTAAAGGAGAGCTGTATTGGTTACTTTTCTGTTTCTATGATAAAATATTATGGTCTAAAGCAGTTTAAGGAAGGAGTCTATTTTGGGTTCCAGAGGGCTAGAATCCATAATAGTGGAGTAGTCATGGCATGCCTAAAGGAACAGGAGACTGGCTATGTGGTAGTCCACAGGCTCGTATATTTGAATATGGGGTCCCCAATTGGTGGAACTCTTTGGGAAGGATTAGGAGTATGGCCTTCTTGGAGGAGGTGTGTTACTGCGAATGGACTTTGAGCTTCTAAATGTCCATACCATTCCCAGTGCCCTTCTGCCATGCTGTCCACCATAATGATCATGGACTCTAACCTGAAACTGTAAGCAAGGCCCTAACAAACTTACCCTTCTATAAATTGACCTGGTCATGGTGTCTTTATCACAACAATAGAAAAATAACTAAGATACTGGCTGATCATGTTTTCAACTATACACAGGAAGCAGAGAGTTGCATAGATTCAAGGTCGGTTAATTTTGGTGTGTAAGATGTTTTTATTTATTTGATTTTTATAATAAAACCTATAAAATTCTTTTTTAAAAGGAAGCAGAAACAGAGAGAGAACAGGAAGTATGATGAAGCCTCAAAGTCCACCCCAGTCATGTACTTCCTCCAGCAAGGCTACACCTCTTAACGGCTTCATAACCTCCCCCAAACAGCGCCACCAACTGGAGGCCAAGAGTGCAAATGCATGAAGCTGTGGGCACAGTTCTCACTCAAACCACCATAAAAGCCCTCAATAAATGCTCACAAGTGAGCAGTGCTTCTGAACCATAGCAAGGAAAATCAGCCTGTTGGCCATAGGTGTGAGTGACAGAGCCGACCCGCTAGCTCTCCAATGCAGGCTAACATAGTACACAGTAGTTTCTCTCTACAGTCATGGTCCCTGGAATGGTGGGCAATTGGTTATCCCAAACAAAAGCAGCAAGAGCCTAATGGAGGGAAGTGGAGGGTTAGGGCTAGAAAGAGGAACTAACTTCAAGGGATGCTTCGAAGATAAGATGAACAGTACCTTTTATTCTGTTCCAGGATCACTGTTGCAAATTTAAATTGTCTCCTAGACACTGTAAACATCAGAAGAATTATCTTTCACTCCAGCAGAGAAATGTAAGGTTTCAAGAGGACAGCATGCGTAATGACACTGTGAAAGGAAACCTCTATATTGCACTCAATTGTCAGCAACGGCA
The DNA here is from genome assembly GCA_004026605.1 of Ondatra zibethicus. Taxonomy (NCBI): domain Eukaryota; kingdom Metazoa; phylum Chordata; class Mammalia; order Rodentia; family Cricetidae; genus Ondatra; species Ondatra zibethicus. The sequence continues at coordinate 107,311 of PVIU01001455.1, read as the reverse complement.
CATTAAGCATCCTAACACTTGCAGAGCTGCTGTAATTTGCCTCACATGACTGGCTTACACTGCTCCCAGGAGATAATTTACCCCTGTTTGCTTACCAAAGGAACAGAGCAAATCCTGTAATATCCTTTCCCCTCATCTTCAGCCAAGAAATGATCCTAGCGGTGAGGATTTTAATGAAAACTTTGCAACAGCCGTGGGAGCCGAGAGATGGCAAAACCCCAACTCATTCAAAACCCTGCATTCTAGGTAGGAAACTGTTAAAGGAGTTAAAATATCCTATACTGTCTCCTGTTAAATCACAAAACCATGCTGTTTTCCAAAAGTCCCTTGCACTGTGGATGTGGATTGCCTTTCTTCTAAGAAAGCTACCCTGACTTGCCTATCCCTTTCCATCTCTTTATGTGTCCATCCATGCCTCCAGCACCCACCCAGGCATCCATGCCTCCATCACCCACAGGCATCCATGCCTCCAGCACCCACCCAGGCATCCAGCTTCCCATCCTCTTATATGTTCCTCTTCCCACATCCACAGAGCAGACGTAAGATTTCTGGGCTTGACGTCATTCCTACATGTCCAAAACCCCGTATGCTCTATGGACTAGTTGTTCTCTTCTTTCTGCACCTGTGTGCTGTCTCTACCGCCTGTTTCTTCTCATCTTGAACTAGTCCAGCTGTGACTCTTTCTACCAACAGTGCTCTTTCCAAAATGACATTAGCTGGCATGCTACTAAAGACTCTCTGCATACCGTCACTTTCTCCTGTTCTCTTCTATTGTCTTCTAGACACTTATACAATGTGCTCCCCCCTCCTGACCCTTCTGGGTGCTTTTATTGGGTTTGCTGCTGTCTTAGTTAGGATTTTTATTGATGTGATAAACATCACATAGCCAAAATCAACTGGAGGAGGGGTGTTTCACCTTACAGCTTCAGTCCATCATGAAAGGAGTCAGGGCAGGAACTCAAGACAAGACCTGGAGGCGGGAACTGAAGCAGAGGCCATTGATAAATGCTGTTTAATGGATTGCTCCGTGGGTGGCTCAGCCTGCTTTTTTAGGCAACTCAGGACCACCTTCCCAGGGGTGGCTCTGCCCACAGTGGCCTGGGCCCTCCCACACCAATCATTCATTTAAAGACTTGTCCATGGGTTGGTCACACGGAGGCATTTTCTCAGTTGAGAGTTCCTGTTCCCAACTGACTCTCGCTGTGCTGCTGCCATTTTACCTTGGGCTTCTCGAGGCCTCACCCTTACTCATCTGCATCCTTCAGTTAACATTTTCCCTTCAAATAGCCTCATCTGCCTGTTTATCAATTTCCAGGACAGCCTACAAAGTGTAACTCAGTACATTAACCAGCCAAGATCTACGGTCTCACTGCTCAGAAGGCTGGAGGCCAAGCTGTTTACAAGTGGCGCTTTCTTCAGCGGCCATGAGGGTGGCATCCACTCAAAGCCACTTGCTTAGCCTCAGGTAGTTTCTTGGACTTTTGGGTATCCTTTGGCTTGTGGAAGCACCAGCTGTATGTCTTCCTTCTTCTTCACATGGGGTCTTCTCTCCAAGTATGGTGTGTACTAATTTTTTATGAAGTCATCAGTAATATGGAATGAGGCCCAGCCCTATGTCATTGTAATTTGGTTGCCTCTTGCTGTCTCAGAAGAAAGTCACATTTTCGGGTTCTGGAGGTTAGGTTTCCAACATGTGCCTGGAAGGAAGCAAGAATGGTTTAACTCATGGCTGTTCCCACAGCTATGTTCATGTGTTACCATGCTAGGGCTCCCACACTTGAGCCCAGATGTGTCTCATGGACTCTAGAGCTGTTGTCCCCCAGTCATCTTCCTATGGATGAGCTTCACGGAGTGTCTAAGACCACGTTTCAGCATCCTTCTTCAAAGCGGGTCCTCCGAGCTTTATGAATGGTGTTTTGCTGATTTAACTGTCTTAGACAGAAACTAAGTGTGTGTGTGTGTGTGTGTGTGTGTGTGTGTGTGTGTGTGTGTGTGTATGTGTGTACCCTCATGGCAAATGGGGCACAGCACAGTTGTGTGTGTGTGTGTACCCACATGGTAAATGGGAGTACAGCAAGGTGTGTGTGTGTGTGTGTGTGTGTGTGTGTGTGTGTGTGTGTACCCTCTGGTACATGGGGCATAGCACAGGTGTGTGTGCGTGCGTGCACGTGTGTGTATACTGACATGGGTGCAGGTACACGGGGCACAGGACAGGTGTGAAAGTCAGCAGGCACCCTCAGGTGTAGTCTTCATGTGTGTGCTCCCCATGTTTGTCTGAAATGGGATTTCTCATTGGCCTAGAACCTCACCAAGTAAGGCAGGCTCACTGGCTCTTGAGTTTCCAGGGATCTACCGTTCTCTGCACCCCCTTTCATTCTCTAAGACCATAAGAACACACCGCCATACAAGTGGTTTCCATGGATTCAAAAATCCAAATGCAGGCTCTCAATTATGTAAGGCAAGTACTTTGCCCCTGAGCCATACTCGGGAATGGATCTGCCCACCATTAAGATGTGTTTCCCCACATCCATTGACAATGTAACCAAGGTCATCCTCCACTGCCTTTTGAATGAATTTAGGATAGAAACGGAATGGTCATGTTTGGATTCCTAGAAGACTGTTCTGCAATGTGAAAAAATGGACAGAGTTAGAATGATTGGTGGGGCCGACGTCACAAGACAAGTCATATAGAGTGCCCCACGTAGTTGGCTTTAGACCTTGAGACCTATTTTGGTGGGGAAAATTGGTGGCGAAGAGTCTTGTGGTAGTCAGAGCTGCCACTTTACAAAACTCTAAAATTACACTGGAGACAGACCTGTGAGCATGCCTGGGGTGGGTTATCCTGACTAACATCTTCAATTGATATGGAAAAACCCATCTTAATTGTGTCAGGTCCATTCCCCAGGTAAGGGATTCTAGACTATATGACATGAAGAAATTAAGCCAAGTATGCAAGCTTACATCCTTGTTACCTTCTTCTATCTAGTTCTGAGTCCAGCTGCTTCAAGCTCCTAATGACTTGACTTCCCTGCCATGATGGACCGTAACCTGGGACTGGGAGCTGAAACAAATCCATTCTCCTTCAGTTGTCTTTGTCGGTGTATTTTATCACAGCAACAGGAACTGAACCTAAGAGAGAGTTTGTGTGTGTCAGACAGGGACTTGTCAAACGGGTTGGGGTTCAAGGGCAATTACTGCCTACCCACCTGGATGTGCAGGTGGCCATGATGATTATGAACATGGCCTAATGCTGGCTGTTTAGCTTTTCCCGTTGTCCCCAGTAGCAGAGCTGCAATACAGTTCTATTTCTATTGTGTCTCAACCCACAGAAGACCTGCCTAAGTAGCTGCCTCTGCCAGCTTCTGTCCTGCCTTCCTCCTCAGGTGACCCATGTGTGTAAACACCATTAGCTCCCCCCTGGCAGAAATGTCTGTCCTTTTCTTCCCCTGCTCATGAAAAAGACAAAAATATTTTGTGAACTGCTACATAGACTTCTGGCTTAAAAGCCTAACTCCTAAAGGAGAAGACTTCTGTGGACCATTAGCATTGGCAAGAGACTATGTCGTGAATTGGCTCCCAGAGAGTAGCTTTTCCACCCACTTGGCATTTGGCTCACTTTACAAAAATTGCTTCTGTAATTGGCTTTTCCCCTTCTGGACCATAACAAAATGAGGGCAAGTGCCTTGCCTTCTTGTTCTCCCCTACATTTAGCAGAGGGCTAAGGCACAGCCTGGCCCACAATAGGCATCAATCATGTTGATTACAAGGCCATCACAGAAACAGGCCAAGATACAAAGGTTTCTCTCGAACTGAAGTTTGGACTAACAATGAATGATGAGGCTACATTATTAATGTTCTGTCAAATCTGTCAATCAACAAATTTAATAGGGCCATTTGGAAAGGAAAGTATTCCAGAAGAACTCCAGGAATAGATTTGTAAGCAGAGGTTTTCTAGAACCAGCAGTAGGTGCTTCCCACAGTTGGTGGACAATGGTGACATTGCAAGAGCGTGGTAGTGATACTGGAAGGTGCGTAAGAATTGCAGGTCCCTTTAAATTGCAGGTCCCTGTGTGTGTGAATGAGCAGCCTGGTTTATATCACAAGGAAATCAAGACTTCAGGGGAGGGGAAACAGAGTCCCAGTCACTATAGAAGAAAGTTGGAGTGTCACCTAATGCAAACCAAGCAGGGCTTCACAGAGGCAAGCCTAGCTTGTAAGAATCTGGGCCTTCCCTATGTTGACAGCTCTTAAATCTCTCATCCTGTCCAAACCCTCCCCTATGCTACTAATGGCTATAATCTAATGCCCAGGCAGAAAAGGGTCTCTGTCATTTTTCCAGGATCACCAGCTTCTCGTGTATAGAAGTGGTTTAATAAAACTGATTTGATGAGATGGAAACTATACTAGAGAAGATGTGCTTTTTGATAAAGTGCTTATTTGTGCCTGAGCTGTTAGAAATTCACCAATCACATCTGTAAAATGGGGATAGTAAAATCAATCCTGCATTATTGTTAACACCTGGGGATCATGTGTGTGAAACTTCTTGGCACAAGGGGGTGTTAAGCATATGCTAGGCATTTTATTTTTCTGTCACAGAAATCAGTGGTAATGCTAAGCCTTTGGTAGTAAAGTCAACTGTAGATACACAAGATACATCATATTCTAGACAGAATAAATGAATACTGTTTTAGGCACTAGATATGTGTGGTTCGAGTATTCTATTGATTTTCCTCTCACATGCATATTTTAGGCAAAAAAATCAATTAAAATTTTTTTAATGTGCAAGTATCCAAATCTTTGAAATACATATCTTGAAAACCTAGCTTTTTGATTAGATGTTTAATATTTGAAATAAGATAATCAAGAAATCTTGAAAAACTTAAGCATAAAACGTAAAAGACTTACAAAATTACAATGATAAAAAACAGCAGGTGTTTTAACAAGGTATTTATCTATAAAATGACTAAAATCATCAGCTATAAGAGGTGGAGGGCGTGTAACAACTACAGTGGATAACGCTGGGGCTGGGTGGTTCGGTTTCTTAGAGAACAAAGTGCTGAGCTGGGAATGTGGCTTACAGTTAAAGCATTGGCGTACTATGCCTAAGGTCCTGGATTTGATTACCAGCACCACAAACATGAACAGCAAGTAAACAAACAAACAAATAGAATATATCAACATGAAAAGTTGTAGTCCTACCTGCATGTGGAGCACCTCCTGGTGGAGCAACTCCTGGGACAACTCTTCCATAGCTCTAAAGCTATATGTTTATGTCAGAGCAAGGTGACCCTCAGGCTAACCCCATGAAAGCTTTTATAAATGCCTTGCCAGTATAATAATCCCACTACAGTCAAATATTTTCTGTCTGTGAAATTCAACACAAATTATTTTTAAGATTTATTTTTAATTACACGTATGTATATGTGCTGGAGTCTTGTATAGATATGTGTGGTGGTGCCTGCAGAGGTCAGAAGAGGGTGTTGGGACCTGCGGAGCTGGAGTTACAGGCAGTTGTGAGCTGCCCAGCATGGGTGCTGGGAACTGAACTTAAGTTTTCTCCAAAAGCAGTACGACGTTTAAGCAGCTCTCTGGCACACAAATGGCTTTTTAATGAAATAAAGCTTTCCACCTAATGTGTTGTTGAATTATTATATCTTGCTGAGAAAAAAAGCCATATAATTATGACTATCAACTAACACAAGTAAACAGTATAGAATTCTATTTCCTCTTTCTGTGGTGCTTTGTTAACTCTGCCATCATGAGAAAGATCCCAGCTCTTCCAGCCACCGAAAATTGTTTGACAATCTGAAAGTCAGTTTCACAGTCAGCACATTATTTGAAAGTTTGTCAGAAGAATCCTCCACCAAAGAATGTAGTGTTCCAGGTAGACAATGGGCATGAGTGAGGTAAATAACATAATCCAAGGGGGTGCAAGTGAAGAAGGTTGGTGCTCCCTGGCACCAGATCTACACCAGATCTGCCTAATAATCTGAGAAAAAATGTTTCCAGATCTGCTCAGAGGGGTATTTGTGAGACCCAAGTTTTCATTGACTTTTTGTGCCCATGGGATATAAAGGCAGATGGTAGAGTCCTTGGTTTAGATAATGGTGAATTTGATCTGTTATCACCCACATTATCTTTGTCCACACAGAAACTGCCCTATTGCTTTGCGTTTCACTCACAATGCTTTCCAAAGACTCTTTTCCTAGTTATTCTTTATCAGCTTGACTTTTCCATTGACCTGAGAACACTACACATCACATTCAAAGCACTCAAGCAATTGCCGCACTCAGTCAACAATTCAGCCTCTTGTTCCCCTTGGCTTTGAACTCCCTAGAGCAGATCCCCAGGGAATCCCTGCCTAGCACTTCCCAGTCTTTCCTTTTTACAATATCCCCACTACCAGCCATGGGAAGTAGACATGAAGTCAGATAATGCAAAGACTTCCTCCCGATTATTTACTCATAACCTAAAGCTATGAGAATGAAAATCTGGACACTCGCTGTTTTCTGCACACAGGACAAGCCTCAGGTAATTGAGAAGCAATGAAGTCGGACCCTACAAAGAAAGCTAACACCGTGAAGAGATGGTACCAGAGCTGGGTCCAGCTGTTCCTGTTTCAGGGACGGCTTAGCTATTCTTCCCCTGGGTTGCTAAACCCTAAAAACTCCCCTTTTCCTAACCTAATTTAGAATGGCTTTCTAATGCATGACGTCAGTGTTCTTGACTTCCACTGTTGGTCACTGTTTTCACCTGCTCATTGTTAGTACCATCACTTTAACTTCCTGAGTACTTCCTGTGAACCATGTAATCTGAACAGAAGAGGAAACAGAAGGGTGGAGATTCCCAGGGTTGCAATGGGCCCGGTACCTACATGTCGATGTTGCTGAGCCCACATTCCTACCAGATCTCCCCAGATACAGGCTGCCTGGGCTTTTAACTACTACCTGCTGTTTTGATCTCAGTTGGGCAGAACTTCCTTTTCAGAAACAAGCAGAGGCAGAAAACCAGGAGTCCCATGCTCTTTAGAACTCTTATTTCAGAATCTTAGTGTTGAACATTTGCTGTAAGTCCCCACACTGTACGCTTCATGTACCAGTATTCAATCTCTTCTAACTAGATAGCCCAACCTTCAACTCAGAACTCTGCCTGCTAACATGTTGTCCGTTCTCCAAGGCCACTTTTGATGTAACCACAGAACTTTCCCTGCTCCATGCTTGACATGAGTTCATTCCCTTCTTGGTCCACAGTTCACATAAGGTTATGGCTAATTGGTTGCCTATCCAACTTTAATACTGAGCTGAGAGCTCCAGGTAAGCATGGATTGTGTATCCTTCAGTTATTTGACTTTGCCTCTGACACAAACCTACTTCATAATAGATGTTTAATAACCATCTGTTGAGCCAAATTGAATTTAGGAGCACGCGGAGTCCCATCAGTGAAGATAGAAAATATTTTCCAGCCTGGATAGTTACGAAACATGACCCCTAATGTCCCTACTACTGTGGCTCATGTCTGGTTTGTGAAGAACTGATGGCAGTTCATCAATTGGAGAATTTTAGTCATTAATTCTAAAAAAAAAAAAAAAAAGTGGGCCTTAAACTTCCGAGAGACACACTAGGAGTTTGAGCCATGAAACAGTCATCTCCAGTTTTGAAAATAAAGAAACCTAACAAATCCCACCTTGACAAAGTGGTCATAGTCAGCATCATCACTGATGTCATACAAGTAACACATATGACTGATAACAAAAAATGATACCCATCTCTCGATCATATCCCAAACACATCACCAACATTATCATGGAAAAAAAAACATGGGGCAAATATCACTTGATGGAAATTCTACAAAATAATTTATAATCACTCCTTGAAACTGTCAAAATTATTTCAAACTAGGGAAAATGAGAAGCCATCACAGACCACAGGTGACTAAGGAGATGTGGTGACTGGATGTAACAAGGCATCCTAGATGAGATACTGGACTATAAATGAGACATTAGTGATGAAACAAGTGGAATTCAAATGAAGGCTGGAGTCTCATCAATAGCAATGCACCAATATTTATCTTGCAGTGTTGCCAAAGGCACCATTTGGAATGGAAGAATCGAGTCGGTTGAAGCTCATCTTGAGCACAGTTGCTACACAGCTGTTCTGGCCCAAGACCCGTGGAGTCCATCCTATGTTGGAGATAGACGGAACATTGATGAGAAGAGGAATGGGAAATGGGGAGGGGGGATGCTGAAGGCTGAGTTTTCATCTACCACATTGGGTAAAGACTCCAGGTGAAACTGGACTCTAGCAGTCAAACTGGCAGAAAAGCATTTGCCACGTAAGGAAGAAAAGGGGGGTAAAAGCAAGTGTGACACAATGCTTTGCTCCCCTTAAACTAACTGTGGGGCTGTGGGGGCAGTTTTGATTTAGAATGCGAGTTTCCACCCAAGCATCATCTTCTAATATCGCCTCCAGTGAATGAATCTATCAAAGTAAATGTCTTTAGAGACCCAGAACCTCCCTCCATGTGTTTCCTTCCTTGGGGTTCCTTCACAGAGTAGAAATGAGTTCCTTGAGACTGTCATGGTCACGTGCTTGACTGCCAAGGATTTGGAAGACATTTCTGACTTTTTTCTGCTCAGAAGTTCTCAAACTGGTGTGCACTCTGTCTTTCCAGGTACCTCCAGATCATCAGTCACTCGATGCAAACCGGGATCCAACTGCCCCAGTTCCCACAGCAGCATCAGCAGGCAACTGTCCCCTCTAGCTGTCACTGAAGACTCTGCTGCTCCTATTCTTGAACTCCAGAGCCGAGGACCCTCTGGAGTTTGTGGACACAGGGTTGAGAGACAGAGCAGAGCAGGTATGTGTGTGACCTCCTCTTGAGCACTTACATTGTAGTAGCCTTCTAGACAGCCATGGAAAATGCTGCCGGGGGCACAGGAGGCAGAAATGTTTCCCAGAGCCTAGGTGCAGGGATGGCTCATCAAATGGGAAGAGGGAGAAGTTAAGACAAAAGACATGCAATTTATTAGGGATAAACAATGCCATAGAGAACCAAAATCTATTGTTAAAATGTTATATCATAGACTGTCAGTGACCTCTGGTGAAATTTACAAGGTAGTTCATTTTCTCATCTTCAAGTGCCAAATCCAGCATCATTTGGCTCAGCTCTGGGATCCAGTGATAACATTCTGTGTCCAGTCTAAAGAGAATGAAAACACTAGCCAAATCACACGCTGTGCTTTTGTTCTGGTCAGGACTACTAGTCCCTGGCACCCATTCAGTCTTCCCAAGTTCCTGTGCGGCAGTGAACTGTTCAGCCTTTTCTGCTCACTTGAAACCTTCATCCTTTGTCTGGTCACCACTCACTAACTCTCGGGTTGCTGGGCTGCTAGAGGGATCTCAGCCATGCCCATGAGCTTCCCAGCGAAGCATGACTTTCTAGATGCAACTGGATTCACCCAGTTGCTGCTAAAGACTATGATTCTGTAGTCTTGGACACATTATCTCCTGTCTCAAATAATGCTCTAAAGCCCCAAATTCATACTTGTTTCCTATCTTCTCAACAAATGACCACACATCTACCTCCCCAGAAAGGAAACATAAAACAAAATAGAGCAAAACTTCCCTCTCTGTGTGGGAGATTTTGTTCACCAGTTACCATTATCACAGGATCTTCCCTGGCTAGGGGCTGCCTCCCTGTCTATGTCAGATGCTTCTTTCTCCAATGCACACCCTCTCTCTGTACCTCTTCCGCTTGATTCCACCAAGCCTCCTCTATCTGAGCCTTCAAGTGCTGCCAACATACCAAATCTCCCTCAGATCTCAAAACACAGTAAGGATAATAGCAGAATATTCATTCATAATAACTGGCTAGTTAAAGAAAACAAAGCATAGAGTTAAGAAACTGTTTTTAATGAATAAAAATGACAGTTTGTAAGATTTAACTAGGGAGTGGGTGAATTTTAAAATGAGGCTGGAAAGGAAATTTAAAAAAAGCCTCTTCTGGAGCCCTCTGAACTTATGAATAGAGTGTTTTATATGAATAAAGCCTAGACTGAATGCATGCTCAGAATAGAAGGACCTAGAGTTCTACTGACTTCACCCAAGCCTCTGTTCTTTTTATCTGTACTGAGTTGGTTCGCATTTATTTTCTGGCCTCCTGACACAATAGTCTCTCATTCTAACGCCTTCGTTTATCTTCATTTTCCCTTCTTCTCTCGGCGTAAATCACAGGACATTTGCAGAACTGTTGCCAAGGCAGACCCTGTCTGGACATAGTCAAGTGAGCGAGTTAAATCCTGCTTCCTTGCTCACTTCAATGTCTCTGCCTTGGGGAAGTTTCTCCCAGCCACATTGCTTCTCCGCTCTACACAGCCTCATCTCCGTATGAACTGGCCCATGTCATCTTGTGTCCTGATGTAAACTCAAGTCTTTCACCTTTGAACCCCTGGGACACAAGGAAAGAACCAGATCTGAGTGTCTCTGAAGAGTCTATCAAATAAATAAGTCAGACAATGACAGTTTCCAACTGCAGTGATTCAAAACCCTAAGAATTCAGTACCATTTAGAAGACTAAGAAGTTCCAGAGTGATTTTTGTGCTCACATTTATATTCGGAATTCACTTTCAAAGATTATTCCTAAAAGCCCCCACCCAGGGTTTGAGGGAGAGTCAGTCTGACTTGGCTCACCAGGCAGTAGGAACATGTCCAGGCAGGTTCTGGAAAGGAAAGGCCATGTGAGAAAAACCACACCCATCACTGCTTGCACCCCAAGTATAGTCTTGGGTCTCAGTTAAGTTCCTAGAGACATAAAACAATCTTGCAGCAATTCTGTGTCCCTGTAGGAAGCTAACATGTGGCTCTCAGCTAGGGGGGTGTCCTCCTTCTCAGCTGCTGAGAGGTACACGAATTTACTTCTAACTTACTTATTCTATCAAGAGAAAGGACAATGATGGCTATCAACTCCAGAGAGTTTTGATGATTTTCAGGGGGAAAATGCTCCTGAATTCTCTTAGTAAATGTTAAAATTCAAGAAAGTCTGCTATGTTTCCAGAAACACGATTGAACAATAATCTGTTATAAGATGGGAAATGACTTTGTATAGTCACGGTTCACTCTGTTCTTGGCCCATACCCGTTTCAGTTTAAGAGTCATCTGGTTGTAATGGATTATTAAAAATTGCTGCGGATCCCCAAGTAGCTTGCTGCAGGATTCCCCGCGGCAGCAGGCAGTCCTAGGCAGGGGCTGCGCATGAGACCATGCCCCAGGTCTCAGGTCTCCGGCACGGTCCCCTGCGTTGAGCCATGTGGCAGCGGTGGGCGAGAGACAGACGGATAGGCACACCATACAGAGTGAGGTTGGATATTTATTTAGTGGTTATGGAAAGGAAGGGAGAAGGGGAGAACAGAGAGGAAGAGGGGGGAGGGGAGAGACAGAAAGAAAGAGAGAAAGAGAGAGGAGAGAGAAAGGGAGAGGAGAGAGAAAGAGAGAGGAGAGGAGGGAGAGAGAGAGAGAGGAGACCAAAGCTGCCTCTCCAAGAGGGAACTGGGAAAACGGGGAAAGAACTCAGACTGGAAGCTGAAGATCAGCTTGCCTCAGCCCATGGGGGAAGGAGTGGGCGTGGCTTGTCTCTTAAAGAGATAGGACAATCATTACACTGGTGCAGTTTGTGAAAGATCCCGGAAGACTATAAAAACAAGCATGTACTTCTCAGACTTTTCATGTTGGTGGGTACAGGGCAGCTTTGACTCAGTTGTGTTCATCCCCCCACATAAATTGAAAGAGCAGCTTGGTCTATGGTAGAATTTCTGTCTTAGTCACAGAGAGGAAGAGAAGGAGACCTGGTAGAGCCCCGATGCCTCTTAGAGCTTCTGCTATGGGGCAGCCACCACATGTGTCCCTTGGGACTATGTGAGGCCTGCCGCAGGTCTTTAGAAGCTGAGGTGTGGAACCTTCTTAAAGGCAAAGCATACCTATAATGTAACATACACCACATGCATGAGCATCTTTACCTTCTGGGTGGGGTCCAAATCTACACTGGACCCTGTCAAGTGAAGTCCATAGAGAGGATGAACTCGGGGTCAGGTGCTGGAGGTGGCTCAGCAATTAAGAGCACTGGCTGCTGCTCTTCCAGAGGACCTGGGTTCAGTTCCCAGCATCCACATGGTAACTTCCAACTGGCAGACTCTAGTTTCTGGGGATTAGACAGCCTCTTCTAACCTTCACTGGCCCTGCACACACATGGGGCACAGACATACATTCAAACACTTTATATTTATAAAATAAAAATGAGCAAAATCCAGAAATGTAAAAAACAAACCCCAGAGATGAGCTGGGGACCATTGTTCTCTTCCGATCACGCTGGTCATGCTTAAAGGAGCCAGCACATGTGATTGCTGTTTTATATCCTGCTCCTCCACATCTGTATTCCTCTCCTGTTTCCAGGGGATGATGGGACACAGACTCATCCTGAGAGCAGCGGCCAAGAAAGCAGACTCAAGGCTCGCTGCCTGTCCTGCACGTCCGTGGTCCTGAAGGCCGTCTGGGGACTCTTGATCATCTTCTCAGTGTCATCGTCTTGGGTTGGAACCACCCAAATTGTCAAAATTACTTACAAGAATTTTTACTGTCCCTTTTTCATGACATGGTTTTCGACAAACTGGAACATTATGTTTTTCCCAGTCTATTATTCTGGCCATCTAGTCACAGCTCAAGAAAAGCAGTCACCAATGAAAAAATTCAGGTGGGTTCCATGTTTAATGATCAATAGCGGATGTTTCAAAACCTGTGTGATGTAAATGTGTCTATACTCACTGCTTTGGGATATGAATTGACTTTGTTTTGAAGTGAAGAATCAAGATCTATGGTTGGCAGTGAACAGGAGGAAACAGAATTGGTCCTCTGAAAACACCTCATGAAAACATGGCAGGCATTGAGCTGGTTGGTGCTTTTGTGTCCCTTACCTTAGGTCGTCATCATCATCATGGTAGCAAACACCTTTCCAGGTGGTATTAATATCCTCATCTTAACCAAGATGAAACAGATTCCCAAAGGCTGAAAGTCTGCTCCAAGGTTAGTTGTGTATAATAGAACCCTGATTTATGTTCAGATTTATTTGTCTCTGAAGGTCATATGTTCAGAATGTCTCAAACTCTAGAAGAAGATATCTATATTAATACATCTAATTTCTGTGATACGCACACATTTGCTTGCTATTTCCAGCACTCTGATGTCTTAGTGGATGAAATGGCCTTGTTTCCTAAGATGGGAGGCTTAGCACGGAGCAACTCAAAGAAATGCCTGTCTCTGTGGTGGGAGCACATGGACCTTGTCCATTGCTCGGCAAACATACAGGGTGGTGGCTAGGCTACTAGTTGCGTGGTTCTGGTATTTGTCCAGTGCTAAGTCAGATCCCCTCTGGGTGCGCTCAGGAGCATGGCAGGGCTAGTGTGAACTTTGTACAGCACTCCTGGAAGGCAAAAGCAATGTTTGGGTCAGAGTTTCTTTGTGGACTGCAGCAGGTAAAGTGTTTGCCTTGCAAACATGAGGATCTGGTTTTTATCCCAGAACAAACCAGGAGGAGATAAAGAAAATCTAAGTATGGTTGGGCATACTTGTTATCCTAGCACTGGGGAAGTGGAGACAAGAGGACCCCTGGAACTCACAGGAAGGCCAGCCTACCAAGACCTTGTCTCAAAAGACAAAGTGGCTGGTGACTAAGGAATGACAGTCAAAATTGTCTTGTGACCTCTGCATTCACACACACACGATTCCAGAGCTAAGAAACAACATCAGCAACAAACATGCTCACTGCAGGGTCTCCGTACAGCACAGCAACTAGTCTTTAATAAGATGATAACAGTTTGTCATACAGTAGCTCAAACATCCCCTCTATTCCCCCTGTGCTCAACAAGAAAAAATGACTATTATGATTGGTATATTCTAAGAACAGATTTTAAAACAACTTCCATTTCTTGTCACCAGCTTGGAAGTGTGAGGGAATACTGAAGTCACACTGTGAGCTGGTTTTCTGTATGTAACCACAAACATTCAATTTTAAAGAAACAAAAATTAGACCCGGAGAGGTGGCTCAGCAGTTAAGAGCACGTGTTGCTCTTGCAGAGGACCTGGGTTTGGTTCCCAGCACCCACATGGCGGCTCACAGCCGTCCATAACTTCACTTCCAGGGGCTCTGATGCCTTCTTTTGACATCTTTGGGCACCAGGCACATAGTGTATATGCACTCAAAATAATCATACACATAAAATAAAATTTTAAAATCTAAATTTTCAATAAAAACCTAAAACAACAAATATTCTCGTTTTTGAAGAAAAGTCCTATGATTGTTTGTGATTGTGAAAAGAAATTTTATATTTGGTTGCCATTAAAATAGAGGTCATCTTTTGGGTATGATTCCCCCCCCCCCCAAGACAGGGTTTCTCTGTGCAATCCTGGCTATCCTGGAACTTCCTCTGTAGACCTGGCTGGCCTCAGACTCAGAGATCCACCTGCCTCTGCCTCCCAAGTGCTGGGGTTAAAGGTGTGTGCTACCACCGTCTGGCATTTGAAGCATTATTTTTAGTGATGGCATTTTAAAAAAAATACCAAGAAAGTGCGATTATCAAACTGTAATTGTCATATTTGAAAACAGTTGTGTGTGCCTGATAGAATAATACATGTGCTCTTCCCCAAAGCTCCTGTGTTTTAGATACACATGCGATAAAAACAATTTAAAAAGTTTAGAGGAAGGAGAGCAACTTCAGAGCATGTTAAACAAGCCATAGTGCTTTGTCCAAGACACAAGCAGGCTGAAACTCTGCTTGGGGAGTGAGCTGCATCTCTCCACATCCCTCGCCTTGGACTAGCTCTGAGCATTGCTTGGTCTGCACCTGAACAAGATGCCTCCACCTGTTAGTGTAGGTAGAGTGAAGCTGGCAATTTCTGAAATTGAATCAAAAGGTTTTTCCTATGAGCACTGTCTCTGAGAGGACTATCCCCTAGCCAGAACAACGAGAGCTGAACATTGTGAAGAAACATCTTAGCTCTTTGAACCTTTTTCCCTGCAGACCCATTAACGCCAGCTGCTAAGGAGGCACTCCCAGGGCATTCAGGGCTGAACAGGGAGAGATGAGTTAGTGTGCGAGACTGAATGCAGAATCCTCCCAGAGCGCTCCATATTTTTTTCTCCTGAGCAGCCTGGAAGAATTTCATGATCTTTTTTCTTTCTTAACACTAACATCAAAGGAATTTTCAACAAAGTATCAAATCTAGGTGATAAAACATGTCCCCTTAGCAGTGGACTTTGATGAATCCGTTGTTCCAATTAAAGACTGCCAGAATTCAAGTGCCCCGGGTGCATTTGAAATTTGCAGAGGAAAAAAGTATTCACTATAGTTTTAATAAGGATGCTTCATTAGTTCAAAAAAAATTTCTAGAAACAATGAGTTGGATTCAAAGAGACAGCAGTCTCTGATGAAGTACAGTTAAAGTACCGTTTGGCACAGAAAAGGTGCTCAATGACTGGATAGGGAGCTGCTGTTATACAGGAGGGCATGATTAGCTTATTGCTTCCCCCCAGCTTCCAGCTTCATTCCAAGCATTGCCACCTGTCAATGCCTCTCATGCAGAGATTCTTCTCCCATCACCCCCAGGGGAGGCACACGGCTCGTCGCTTCTTAGTGCACATCTGTTCTTCGGGTGTTCACATCCCTCAGTACCCAGGGCTTACCATACATATAGCTTGGCATGGATCACCTAGCATTTGGCTATAGAAGGGGTCAGAGGAAGAGTTCTAATATCTTCAACAGTAGTTTCAGACGGGGAGCTAGATGGCAGGGAGAGGGAGTGGGTAGAAAAGGAGACCAAGGAGAGGCTGAATACCTGGGGCACATGACCAGCCAGAGAAGAACAACCTTTGCTAGGAATCAGTCTTGCCGGCCGCTCTGCCCAGGAGCCTCTCTCTCCTCGATGTAGAATTGTGCTTCCTCCCTGCCCTCCTGGCTTTACCTGAGACTCTCACCCTGTGACTCTGGTCTCTGGGTAAGAACCATCACAGGGCCAGGGATAATAAGAAAAGATAAACTGTTTAATAAGAAATGGGTTTCTTCATGGTTTTTCATAAATGTGTAGTTACAAAGGCATCCACTGGTTGCGGATAAAATAATAAACCCGGACTCTCACTCCCTCTTATTGTCTAACCAGGCAGATGTCCTACCCTACCAAGAGTAAACTTTCATCTGGTACAGTCTGGAAACCCTGTAGCTTGCCCACCGTACAAAGCTGCCCCTTCCTAGCGCAAGCGGCTAAGAGCCCTTCGTTTTTCTGTGATACGTGAGACTTCTGTGTGCTTTCCCCAAGGCTTTAGCTTTAGGTATTGATTCCCATCGTTAAGGTCGTGTCTCTGTCAAGTTAAAAGTTCCCTTTGGGAAATTTTGTTTTCCTTTAATGAAAACTCCCAGCTCACGTGAAAGCCAAACCCCATGGGACACAGTGTATGTGGTGAAGTTTTGGTCTTCCTGAACCCCCAGCATCCTTAGCAGCTTGAAAGCAGAGAGCACCATGGGACTCGCCATTTGCGGCTCTTCTCCCAATGCTTATAGCCCTTGTCTCTGTTTCCTTCCTCTTGGAAGCCGGGTGGTGGTGGCGCACGCCTTTAATCCCAGCACTTGGGAGGCAGAGGCAGGTGGATCTCTGTGAGTTCGAGGAAAGAGTGCTACTTCATTTAGTGAGGCACACCCTGGCTAGAAATCCCTCTGCAGGAAGAACGGAACTAGTATTTGTAGTGTCTAGAGTCATAGAAAAGCATTCTACTATAAGCATGCTCAAACGTTAGTAAATTGTTGCTTTGAGCAAGATATCTATACAACTTTTAAAAATACCGAGTTGGTAAATGATAATTGTCTCATAAATATTGCATGTTCGTGATTGCAAGTAATGTAAGCTCCGAAAAGGAATCTTTCCAGTCCATAGTAGCAAAGGCACTACCATCACACCACTGCTGTCCCTGACTCTCTACATCACCAGCTTGAACATTTTTATTACAATGGCCCCAAAAGATGAGTAGTCAAATTAATCATAATTCAAACAAACCAAAGATTTCATTGAAGGAAGTGACTATTTTCATATACTAAATTCAAACAAGTCATCCAAATGCACAGCGTTTACTGAACATAAGTACAACCTGGGTTTCAAGCTTTCATTTTAAATTAAAAACACTAAATAATTTAATTTGAATAAATTATCAAGAAACGTTCTTCATTTTTCTGCCTAAAGGAAACTGACAGAACTCTTTCACTGAATAGAGATTTTTAGAAAGAAGCAGTGTCTCCAAAATAATCAAATCCCACGGTGTGTATGGTTTCATAGACACATGAGGAAGCTCCCTGTTGACATGGTTCCGGGAGCTGGCTGCCGCCCATCCACCCTACAGCTGCCCTCTTGGCCCTGTTGAAGCGTCAAGTTTTGTCCGTATGTCTGAGTTTCTCCAGGCTGCTCTGAGCATCTTCAGAAGCAGCAGAATGCCTGGCCATCTCAGGAGAATATGATGAAAGGTCCTGCTCTGTGCTGAGCATCTGTGGGCTCTTTCCAAGGAATCCCCCATGTACTTCCAGAAGCTCCCAGGTGACAAAGCTGGGTTCAGCACCTTCTAGAGAGCCCGCGCTGAAGGACCCCAGTGTTTGCGCTCTTGCCTAGCAATAGGCATAGAGTCAGCCAGACAAGATAAGCACCTGTGTCTCACCCTCTTTTTCTTTCCTAGGGAATGCAGTCGGATTTTTGGTGAAGATGGCCTGACGCTGAAACTCTTTCTTAAAAGAACTGCTCCTTTTTCTATTCTGTGGACTTTGACAAATTACCTGTATTTACTGGCTTTAAAGAAGCTGACGGCCACTGACGTCTCTGCTCTGTTCTGTTGCAACAAAGCCTTTGTCTTCTTGCTGTCCTGGATTGTGCTGAAAGACAGGTTCATGGGAGTGCGGGTAATGGCACGCTCAATTCCATGCGCATGCGCGGTGCCGCCCTGCTGCCTAAATCTTACCATCGCTGCTGCTGTCCCATGGAGTGTCTCTAAAACATCCCCTACCGATTCTGAGTACAAATTGAAATCTGAAGATGTGTTAGGAAGCCCCGGCAGTGGCAGCATCATGAAAGGAGAAAGGGATGTTTCTACTGGGAAGTCAGTTGATCACAACAGTAGTCTGAACCCGACTGAGAAATTCAGTTCCTTAGAATTAATTTGTAGAATTATTGTCACGATCAATTCCTTGTCCTCAGCAAAGAGGGGTCTGAGAAAATAAGCCACAGTAAAGATTGGGATTTGCTTTTGTCAATCAGCATATTTTGGAGCAACCCCCAACCTGCCCTTACCCAGATGGATCTAATTAATATTGGTGTAAGTAGATAAGACTACCAAACAGTAATTAAAGTCACTGGTAATGGCACAGCGCTATTAAAAGTGGCTATGTATCTAGCGTGACTAATCTAGGGATGGAAAGAAAAGCAACAACTTGTACTTTGGGATACAAATCCTTAACTGAACTATGTTAAATGTGCACTACCTCCACAGTTCTGAGTTTCTTCCTTTTAGTAGTAACATGGAATTTTAAATATAATTTAATATAATTTTGTGTGCTTATTCCATGTTAGAAAGAGATTTCTCAAAAACCTTGTGGATTTTAGGAGCTGGACCCCATTCCTATCTGACACGTTCTAATCCTTATCAAGCCAATAATACTTGACAAGGAAACCCACACGAGGAGCCTTTGTTTCTGAAGTATCAAGATTATGTAATCTACGCTTTTCTGGAAAAGCTGTCCAAGATTGGGTTTGAAATGTATTTTTCTCCCCAAATATTGTTCTAGTTGACAGTATGGCTAGGTCTTTGCCTGTTTCCAAATGCTGAAATTAACATCTATAGAGACACAAAGTGCCCAGCGGACATTGAATAAAAATGAATGTCTATGGAGAGACAAAGTGCCTGAGAGCCACCCACTAAAGCGACTTTCACTTTAAAGGGAAATTAAGAGCCAGGGGCACTGGTGCTGACTGCAGTAGAGGCTGAAAAAGGAGGTACCCTGCAGACCAGGAGTTCAAGACCAGCCCACTTAATAGAAAGACTCCATCTCTTTAAGGGAGGAAAACAGAAAAACAAAACAAAGCAAAAAAAAGTTACAAACTTTCTGATTGTGTTTGAGAGATAGTGGAAGCTTAACATGCGCAGTCAACAGACAGACTTAATAAGAAATAAAATAAAATACTCTTTCTTCCTCCCTTTTTTTCTTTATTTCTCTTTTTAGAATGTACATACTCCACTGAATAACCTTATATTTGACATCCAAAGGGCCCAGGGTTGTGATTTTATAGCAGAAGTACTGTTGTGGACTGTCAGCTATGAGGAAGTTTGACAAGCCCATGTGAACAGGAACCCTTCCTGCCCTGTTCACTGTGCCATCCAGGAAAGGCTACCTCTGTTTTTAGGCCCCGTGCAATATTCCAATGTGAGCACTTGCTTTAAAATCAACTGTTTTTAGGTGGCAACAGCAAAGTGTTAAGCTAAGTATAGGGACCCTCATGCAGTACCCATTTATCTACCTTGATCATATTCATCAAGTCAGCCACCAGCGTTTCCAGCACTAGAATAACATAGAACACGAAGTCCAACCTTAGCTGCTACTTAAAGATTTGATCCACACTTTATTGGTAATGATCATGAAAAAAAGGAGATTGTCTTAGATAACTAGGGTAAGTTCTAAATCCAAAACTCAGGTATCATATCCCTGTGAGAGACTCTGAGGAGAGGACACCATGACTCCAGAGAGGCTGGAGAAATGGATCCACGTGGCAGGGTGTCAGGGTGACCCATCAGTCTCTAGAGGATTCAGGGACTGGATTCTCTCTTAAACTTGCCTTTGGAAGTATAGCCTTGCAGAAGTCTGGATTCTGGGCCTCCAGATCTGTGTGAGACTTCATCTCTTTTGTTTCGGGTCACCGAGTTTGTGGCAATTTGTCCCAGCCATCTCGAGTGACTGGTAGAGAATAAACCTGGGAGAGAAAATTCTAAGTAGCCGACCTATGCTTGTCAGTAAACCTGCCCACAAAGTGGAGACGTTAGAGACGTCAAAGCAGTGTGGGTGTCGGGAAACCTGGTAGAAGTCTAGGGCTCACCACGATGTGTACGGAAGTGATCCATGACCCCACTCCTGAAGGATATCAGGATCCAGTTTTAACAATGTCCACAACCAAGCAGTAAAGTCGGGAAAACGCCGAAACGGATTCCGCATGTTACCTTTTGACAGATGAGCAATTCTTTTTCCTCTCAAGGCATAGAGAGCACACATATAATTAGATCATTTGAGAAATGAAAAGAGGTTGAACACACAGAACTAGCAACCTAAATGCTGCTCCAACTGTCCCATATGTAAACAATCCAAGGCTTTGTCGGCCCCTCCCACCCCACCAAGTCATTCTCCTCATCTCCAAAACACAAACACAAAGAGCTGTTTCCAGTCGCAAGGCTAACATTTCTCTTTCCTCCTCAGGCTAAAGCTTGGGAGTTGGTGGGGGAGGCTTGAGGGGGATAGGGATGTAAGCAGGTGTCTTTGAATTTAAGCTCTCATTTGCTTGGCTCCTAGAAAGATCCTGTTTAAGATAAATAATGATGGCTTTCTTTGCTTTTTTTTTTTTAATTTCAAAATAACACCATGGACAGAAGAAAAGATGCTTTCGGCTATAGCAGTATCAGTAAACACAGCCTATGTGGATCGCTGACAGGTAGCATTCATGTAATAACAGACATGTAAACACAGCCTATGTGGACTGACGGGTAGCACTCATGTAATAACAGATTATCCGTTATGAGTCACTTGCTCATACTTTGTCTCCTTGGACTACTGATTGAAGTACACATAGAAAGAAAAAAATTCACCATTTTTCTATTATGAAGTCATTTCATCCAATTTATTGGTAATCTGTGGTGTGTCAGACAGCTCTTTAAGGAGAAGTTTACAACTAATTAGATTGTCCCATGGAAATTTGCAAACTTCATATTTAAAAGATATTAGAAAGCCACAATCCACCTCTTGCAGCCTTTCGTGAGGCTGTTTTCCTACCTCTGAGAGTCTGTGTACTTAATTCTATTTCTTAAAATCACCACTGCAATTGCTCCACCAAAGAGTGCTGACCCTGGGCTCTGTCACCAGCAACACAGAAGCAAAGAACACAGGTGGGAAAGCCCTCTGATAGGGCTTTTCCTCCCTGTCACTGGCCCTATTCACTCCAACAAGAATTAGCTACCAGAATAGAAATTTAGAACCTTCTTTTGATGTCTTGATCCTCTCTTACATTTTGCATCATTATTTAATTTTTTCATTTTCAAATTAGTGAAATGGAGAGTTCTTAGGTAACTGATAGTTGGAGAATGATGAAACAGATTCCAACTTTCTTAGAAATATAGGGAATGAATTTATGTTCCTCCAACATGTGTTCCTGTGGCAACCAAACATACCCCCATTATGTTAGTTCCTAGCAAAAAGAAAGTGATCTCACTTTGGATGAAGTGGATTTTTTGTGGATAAAAATAGTCCTGGGTGGACTGGAAATGTAGAGGCCCAGCGCCCGCAGTGTTCTGTGGACTTTTTGCCTCTTCATAGTCCTGGGTGGACTGGAAATGTAGAGGCCCAGCGCCCCCAGTGTTCTGTGGACTTCTTGCATCTTCATGATGGATATAGATTCCCCACACTGCTTTGATTTCTCACATTTCAGCTCTTGTGCAATTTATGGTTCAGAATAAAAGATACAGTTCCTTCCATAACTTTAAATATAGCATTGTAGAAGTTTAAGGATTCAGTGGATCCTTGAAAATAGGTCTATTGAAATCCACCCAAAAGTTGTGTTCATACAACTCTTGATGGCTGAGCTCTTCATTGGTGCCTCAGTCTCAACCACTGATATATAGCCTTGAACTTGAGGGAAACATGGTCAACAACATAGTTTAGTATCTTCATTCTAGGACTTCTTGTTGGCTTTGAGGCTAAAGGGTTTCTTGTAAACCAGTGAAGTTTTCCACACTCATCTAACTTCAAAAAGCAGAATTGTCCTCAAGGAAACACGTTAAGATTACAGTTTCTCACTTAGACCTGTGAGCGTCTTATAGGAATTTTGTAGGAAAATTGTGGGGTGAAGGTTTATTTCAATGACTTGGATCCTAATATGGGTGGTTTTTCAAGATAGAATAATTCTGGGAACCATTTTAAAATGGGAATCAGAGAATGAGATGATACAAGGAAAATCAGATCCTGTGTTTTAGGGGAGCTGCACAGAAAAGGGGAAATATAAAGACACAGGAAAACACAAACAGCCAGAATCCAGATGCTTCTCTTGACTTTAATGGGTTTTTTGTTTTTGTTTTTATTTTCTTTTTGAAAAGTAAAAGAAGCCTGATCCTCCTGCAGGACTACAAATGGTATTTAGGATAGCAGACTTCAGAAACGGGGCTCAAATGGATTCACAGCCCCTGAAAGTTAATGCCCATAACTCTGAAGGATGGCTTGCGAAGAAGATGGTTGACTCAGGCCTGTGTCACTGGGCTGGCATGAGCACCAGAGGTGCTCAATTCAAGTAGTCACACCATCTATAACAAAACAGAGAACTCTGGGATGTTACAAATGGCAGCACTGACAGCTTTGTGGTCACAGTGGTGACTAACATCGTCACCCAAATCAGATAACGATGATGATGCTTTTGCTCGTCTCACTTAGATGCTTGTAGTTGGTTAGGAAACTGAATCCAGAATAATCTGTAATAAAGATCATGCTTTTCAAAAGCCAAACACGTAGCCCCACTAGATATTTCACTTTTTGGCAAAGGAAGTTCTAGGGGAGGTAGAGTGCCCCAGTTTTCCTGGATGGTCAACATGAGCGTGCGGAAGAGCTTGTAAGATGTAGATGACTTCCTGGGAGTTCCTGACTCATGCTAAGCAGAGTCCTTCTGTGTTCCTGTTGAATCAGTGTCCAAGCCTTTGAAGACTGATTTGGAAAATGGGTGTGGCTTACATCTGTGCTTAGGGGGTTTGTCATATGAAGGTTTGGAGTGTTTACTCTTTGAAGTTTAAACCAGAAATACCAGGCAGAGCGATTCTAGGGTCATCAAAGTGATCTCTCCAAATAGGCTTTCCAGCCAATGCATCCATCCCTTCATGCTCAGGATGAGCTGAAAGCCATTCTGCAGCTTCCAGCTCTGTCCACCAGAAATACACTGAGAGTCTCTTAAAGTATGAGGCAGAGAATTTATCTATTCAGATTACTACAAATTTAAACTTAAAATATAGAAAAAGTTTATCTCCTCGCTGGGAATGTTCTATATGCCTTATAAATCACCGCCCCTACCATGGAGATGGGTTTTCCTAATCCCTCATAATACTCAGATTTTATGCTTTCAGAATTTAACAAAGAGTTATCTGGCCCCCTAAGGGGAAAACCACCTCTCCCCATGCAAGCAATTGAAACAGACACTGGTGTAATTGACATGTCAATTCAAGTAGTTCAGGCGAATATTTTCACAAGCTCTTGAAGATGCTTGCTACGGCTATAATTCCCAATTGCTATAAAAATATGTCATCTTTAGCCATATCCAAGTCTCTTTTTTGAGAAAATTCTTCATTCACATTTATTTTTTTACTTCTGGCTAATGAGGAAAGGGAAACTCCTACCTGTGCTTGTCCTGGAATTAACCAAATAATCTGTTTAACAGTTCCTAAACAAGGGTTTACTTATAAGCCTATGACTTTTTTTTTGTAAACTGTCCCTAGTACTTTCCAATGTGTGTATTAATTCCTACACGCACACACACACACACACACACACACACACACACACACACACACACACAGGGGCAGGTGCTAATGAGAACGCATATCTGGCAAAGCCAGGCAGCTAGCGTTTGCTCACCTCCCTGGTAGCTTGTTATAAAGGTAATCTATCTCTAACATGATCTGTCTTCAAGGGTTCCTGCTGGTTTTTATAAAAGACTCTTAAACATAGAACTGTCCTGCGGCCACCATGTGCTTGCCAGTGGGTAATTAACAAAAGCATCACCGGGTTCCAGCCACCAGGAGCGCACTCTGAACTGCCTTCAAGGCTTTACTTCACTTCGGTATCATAATAATACAATAATAGCATTCACAATGACCCCGAACATCCCAAATGTGAAAGAGTGCCTTCAGAAGCACTGGTATCATAATAATACAATAATAGCATTCACAATGACCCCGAACATCCCAAATGTGAAAGAGTTCCTTCAGAAGCACTGGTATCATAATAATACAATAATAGCATTCACAATGACCCAAACATCCCAAATGTGAAAGAGTTCCTTCAGAAGCACTGGTATCATAATACAATAATAGCATTCACAATGACCCAAACATCCCAAATGTGAAAGAGTTCCTTCAGAAGCACTGGTATCATAATAATACAATAATAGCATTCACAATGACCCAGAACATCCCAAATGTGAAAGAGGACCTTCAGAAGCACTGGTATCATAATAATACAATAATAGCATTCACAATGACCCAAAACATCCCAAATGTGAAAGAGGACCTTCAGAAGCACTGGCTTTGAAATACTCAGAACTGGGAGGCTGGAGGGATGGCTCAGAGGTCCCGAGCTCAGTTCCCAGCAACCACATGCTGTCTGGCAACCATCTAGAATGAGATCTGGTGCCCTCTTCTGGTGTGCAGACATACATGCAGACCGAACACTGTATACATAATAAATCAATCTTTAAAAAATGCTCAGAAGTTCATCTCCCTACAGTTAAATCCCTTACAGATTCTCATCTTGAATTTAAAGTCAGTGAGGAAATGTCATGTTCCTCTTACAGGGTGCTTATTTTACTGTTTGCTGTAACTTTAAGTGCTTTCCAGTGGGACAAGTTCAGGAAAAGGGATAAAGCAGGTGCAAGCACAGGCCGCTCCAAATGAGCTCCTGAACAAACCCAAAACACACTCCTGACAACAAACCGTTTCAGCCTTGGTCAAATTATTCGCATTTCCATTTGTAAAGTTAAGAATGCTCTAGCAGGGTGATAAAAATAAAAGGTAATTAAATTAAATTATCTTTCTGTGGTTTATTTTTTTAAATCAATGAATTTGCATGTGAAGAATGGGAGAAGAGGCCTCAGAGGGCATTCCAAATGACCAATGCCCATTTAGCTTGTCCCGTCTATGTTGTTGAGAGGTCTTTCTGTCCTTCATCCAGGGCTTCTTCATCAAGCCTTGGTGATGTGGACATGTTCAGAAACACACACTAGGAGCTGGTTAAGATGTATACGGAATTATCTGAAGAATTTAGTAGATGAAAATGCTTAGATGTGACTTCCTGCTAAATCCATTTTACCAACAAGGATATTAATCTCCAGGAAGATGAACAGTACAAGCTCAAAGTTTCTTGCCCTTAATCAGCCCAGCTTTTCATATTCTATGCCTGTGGCATGAGCAGACTGGTCTCTTTGACACTGACCCTTCTTAAATGTAAGCATTGATGACAGAAGAGGTAATTAGCCTTAAGGAAGTACTTAGCTGCTTTCGGGGGGCTTAAATACCTTGATCTGGGATGTGAATACATAATTTTTTCTCTCTGCTTCTTTCCATTCTGTTTGACAGATAGTTGCCGCAATAATGGCAATTACGGGCATTGTCATGATGGCCTATGCAGACAATTTCCATGCTGATTCCATCATCGGTGTGGCATTTGCAGTGGGATCAGCCTCTACATCTGCGTTATATAAGGTATGTCCGTGTCGTCCTCTATAGTCAACTGTCCCTCATAGCTTAGGATGAAGCCACAAAATAGGGAAGTGCAATGGCAACCTTAGAAAAACACGGGTGTGTTAAATAATAGTAACTAAGTTCCTTTTTTTGTCAATACTTGTGTGGTGGGCATCTCACAGGAAATTTTACCGGTGTTGACATGTCCTTACGTACCATTGATCCTTATTCTACTTACTGGATGAAAGAATTGAAGCTTTAAAAGATTAAGTAACTCTCCAAGGCCATAGTGAGGTAGCTAAGTTGGACTGGAGCCAACAATGCATCCCCCAATCAGGAAGTTACAGCAAGAATGTAAGTGAAGCAACTCCTCACATCTATATTTTTTTTCACTTGAGTATTTGGTAATTGTGCAAACTCCATGGAGGTATTAAAAATAATAAGCTGTCATTTGAGAGGATGCTATTTGCTACATAGGGAAGCCACACTATAAAGAAACCATGGCATTAGCAAAATGAAGACACCATGCTCTGCTATGTGGACTTTGTGTACTTTCTCCCCCGGATTCCCTGTCATCCAGGAAAATGTCACCAGGGTCACTGCACCACACTTCAGAAGCAAGGTTTCTGACAGCAAATCTAAAAGGTTATTCTCCCAAAGCTCAGCTTCTTTAGAAGCCAACTTTCTGAGAAAATCTAAAGGGCAATGCCAATTTCACCTCTCTTGGAGTTTCAATAAAATGAATATCATAGATGAAACAAACTCTCTGGAAGATAGAAACAGCCCTCACTTCCCCTCCTGGAGGCTGGCTTTTTCACCACCACTGTGGCCCATGAACATTGACATATTTGGGGTAGAGAGGAAGGGACATTGATTCTGACAAGCATTGATATTCATTTACCACATGTGTCTAACTTGTTCTCCCATGGAAACTCCACTAAAATTGTTGATGAGGTCAAAGACCAGCAAGATTGTCTTCTAAGGAAAACACTAATACATTTATGAGGTTAAAAATCCAGACTGCACTGGAATGGCTGGGAAAGCAGGATGGCTATTCTACAGAGAGAATCCCCTGGCCAGATCACAGGACGCATTCACTCTAGGAGTGGCAACAGTAAACAATCCCAAAGTCATATCTGAGCCCAACTCCAGGCAGACAAAATCTGCTCCATTTGATAGTGTGTGTTTAGTGGGTTAGTAAAGGGAGAACAGGGTTAAGAAGCTAAGAATACAGGCCTCAGGTCTGGCTTCCTCCTTCCTTCCTGTGAGCTTACGTTAGCCCATCACTTCTACTTGTTATCTGCCTCTACACAGGGGCTTATAACCAGAAAAAAAGTAGTTTTAATCCAGAGAGCAACATGA
Organism: Ondatra zibethicus; assembly: GCA_004026605.1. NCBI lineage: Eukaryota > Metazoa > Chordata > Mammalia > Rodentia > Cricetidae > Ondatra > Ondatra zibethicus. Next base: position 80,188 of record PVIU01001455.1, on the reverse strand, counting down.
TGTTTGTGAAGACATCTAAAGCTCAGGAAGGATAGTGCTTTCAAACCTAAGGCCTCAGTATTTCTATTAACAAGCTAGGCGGTGGTGGCATACACTTTTAATCCCAGCACTTGGGAGGCAGAGGCAGGTGGATTTCTGTGAGTTCAAGGCCAGCCTGGTCTACAAAGTGAGTTCCAGGACAGCCAGGGTTACACAGAAAAACCCTGTCTCAACCCCCTCCCTAAAACATAAGCTAATAATGGGTGTCTGTCTACTTAGTTTCAGCATCTGTCATAATCGGGATACAACAAATCCTAGGGTTGCTGGAAAGGATTGATGGCATCTCAACACTACAGATTTTTATGGGCTCATTTAAGCTCTATTTATCCTTCACGCTGTGCCCATCTTGGTGGTTTTGGTTTCATACTGTTGAATACTCCTGGAAACTTATAACACCACAAGAAAACCACCTCGTGGCAGTCACTGTATCGTGTAAATGATACAGGGAATTTTCACGCCTCGCCATGCAAGCCCGTTTAGTAACACGCAGGTGGCAGGGCAGGAAGACACAGAGACTACTCTAGGCCAGCCCGTTCAGTTGGATTCATTTTGTCCTGTAGCAACAGCTCTCAATGTACGGCTGAAGAGTTTCTCTCCTTCCCAGGTTCTGTTTAAGATGTTTCTTGGAAGTGCCAACTTTGGCGAAGCCGCACACTTTGTCTCCACCTTGGCTTTCTTCAATTTGATCTTTATCTCCTTCACCCCCATCATCCTGTACTTCACCAAAGTGGAGCACTGGTCCTCCTTCGCAGCTCTGCCCTGGGGCTGTCTCTGTGGGATGGCAGGGCTATGGCTTGGTAAGTGGCCGTTGCCTGTACCTGCCGTTCTATTTCACTTGGTTTTTCCCTTGGACAGACGGTCATGGTAGGGTTATTCCCTTGGCTGCTTTTGTGTTCCATGACCCAGATTGCACTGGTTATAGACACTGAATATGTAGAAGATTCTTGCTGGGCTCTTTCTTGGTTATCTCAGGGCTGTACATGGTGTGACTGCCATGGATTAAAGTATCCAGTCAAAGCCCAGGTCACTCTTTCCATCATGACATGGTGTGTGACCTGGCATGTGGTGTGTGCTTCCTATGCATGTGGTATGACAGGCAGAAGTGAAAATGGATGATGCAGTCAAGTGTTCAATGTAGCCAGAGCACTGGGTTCAACTGAGAGGGAAGCGAGGAGGATCAAGGAGGGAAGAGGAAAGTGGGGAGGGAAGGGGATGGGAAGATATTCAAGAGAAAAGCAGATCATGAATAAATTGGAAAGCCATTTTGAAGAATCTGAGTTTAAAATCCACTTCATCTTGGAGCTGGAAATGACAGGCTCACACCTGATATTAAACCACTCACTCTATTGTGTATGGAGAACGGGTTTGCACCAGGAATCCCTTACCAGGAGGGTGCTGAGCTTGGTGGCCCTGGCTTAGTACACCATGTCCAGTTGAGGGCAAAATAAAGGTCACCTGGAGTCTTTCTCTTGGGCATCCTGGAACTCTGGGTATGTATGCCTCACCTACTAGTGCCTGATGTACAAGGAGTCTAATATCTAAAGACTCTGCTCCTCTTCTCCCGCCATTGAAAACAGCATAGCTTAATATGCCAGTGCTTCCTCTGAATAAAGTCAGCTTCATTCTGCTCCTTCCATGTTCTGCCCAAGGTCGGCCCCTCTATCGCCGCCACACATTGACACGCACTCACTCTGCAGGCTCCGCTGACCTTCTAAGCCAGGGTGACACTGAAAACAGTAGCAACACTGCAGTTCCAAGAAAAACAATGTCCTGATTCCAGGAAGATCATTGATTGGCTCATCTTTTCCTACTCTAGCCTAGAACCCTCAGGGAAGGTCTTAAACGGAAAACATTTCAGAGAAGGATCAAGCATTAATTGTTCGTCCCTGGAGTTGTGCTTTCCAGGGCCAAACTGTATGGTTATCATCTCCCGTTGCCTCTAAGTTGAGTGAAAAATCAATAACATATTTGGAAGTTCATAGTGTTGCCATAAGATCAAAGAATCCCAATTAACAGTGCTCAGATTATTTCCTAGCCAGAAATAATGTAACTGGGAACAATCATAACCAAAATGTTATGTTAGGTTAGCAACCTCTTTGCATGTGGAATTTGTGCCTGCTGAAAAGTAGCCCTCCCCCAATGAGAGTCGCTGGTCCATCTAGTGTGTCCTCCTAAGTAAGCCTTCTCAGGCTGGGCCACACCCGTGGCATTCCCCAAGCAGCATGCGCCCACACTGCACCAGGCATGGCACCGGCTGGCACTGCAGCTGTCCCCAGTGCACAGCAGAGTTCATTGTGCCAAAGCAGAGCTGTGACAGATTGAAGAGACAGCCTCTCTCCTGCACTGAGTACTCTGGGGCTTTAGAATCCGCAGCGCTTTGCTCGCAGTGTTTTCGTTCCTGGTCCTCTCTTCTCCATGGGAATCGCACATGGTCTAGCTAAGACCAGTTCGGGAGCTGGAGCCGAAATCCCAGTGTGTGCTCTGAACTCCCACATTTCCTGAAGCTATGGCTGTGGCCTACCCTCTAGGAAACTATCTTAGTCTCAGTCTCAAACATTCATCTGACCTATCAGAATTGAATTAAGGTGGGGCTGGATCCCTCACTATGGAGAGTGCATCCAATTGGGTATTCTTTCCCTTGGGTTATCAAAGAAGATGATTCCATCTGAAGAACTAAGGAAAATAGACAACACATCACACGGAAGCTTAAGGCTTCGTTCGGAAACACCATCACATTCACTCCTGTTGCCAAAATCCAATCTGTCAATAAAAGAACAATTGAGGAAGTCAGCAGAGTTTTGATGCATTTAGTAAATTCCTAACTTGTTAGAATTTTCCATAAACGACTCCCTGAGCTTAAGGAAAGACCTGAGGTGCTGGAATATTCATTCACAGTGAGCCTTGCCGTGACAAAGGAGCCCTTACAAACCTAGGAAGGACCTGTGTCTTTACTGCATGCTTGTGAGTCTCAGAAGGTACACCCCATTGCCTCTCATCTCCAGGTACAAATGACTCTACATTGCTAAGGTGGTGAGATTAATTATAGACAACAACATCCTCGTTGAAATAGTTCTAGAACTTTCTTTGAGTCTAGACTCTTCAGAAATATGGGCAACATGCTTCAGCTGTGTTCATAGAGACCATCTCATAATAAAGGACCTTTTGTGCTTGTGAATATTCATCTCTACCACCTCGGAAAGGTTTAATTTAACTCTATTAAGATAACAGTCTAATTTATAAATCTTGGAAAAGTATAATCTTGGTAATTTCGGATGGGATTAGGTGATCATTTTAAATAATGGTCTTTTAACTAAAGAAGTCCAACAGTATTAATTAAAGAGCATCAGCTTGCTCTATCAGTTTATTCTGTGGCTCTGACCTCTGTTGACCTGTACACAATCAGGGTGGGAAAATCATCCCTGGGCTCCAGAGAATTACCCTGCGCTCATCCTCCTTTGTTTACATTGAAAGAAAAGGGGGGAAAAAAACCAAAGGATTCGCTGACCTTGGACAAACTTTATTTTAGATGGCAGTACCAGAGTCTGTAAATTGCCCAGGTTTAAATAGCAAAGCAACAAAGAATGAAGCATTAAGACTTAGTCAACCACCTGTTTTTAGCCTCTAGCTAGCCCCAGACTGTCCTTCCAGCGCTACCATGTGGTGTGGGAGATTGATAATGTCACTCTTCCATATACCTTTGAGCTGGCAAGAGCTCAGGCAGAGTGGCAAAGGAGGACCAAAGAATTTGACAGATTTAAGCCATGCTCCCATCACCAAAATGAGAAAATTGAACAAAGGTGCAGACCCTTGAAAAAGTACATTTAACAAAAGTATTGGTTCTTGTATTTTGAGTGACTGGTATGCCAACCCCGTCATCCCGTATGCCTCCCTCATTTTACAGCATTCAATATCCTGGTGAACGTCGGAGTAGTGCTGACATACCCAATCCTCATCTCCATTGGCACAGTGCTCAGCGTCCCTGGAAACGCAGGTACTGGTACAACGTGCCCCACGCGCTTGCTTAATGCTCTGCCTTGTTTCTTCTAACAATCAAGAATTACGTCTCTTCCTTTGGAAGATGTTTTTAGATATCTCGAGGTGGAAGACAGCGGAGTGTGCAGCAGGTTTTAAAGCTGCGGCTACAGAGGCACTGTTTTACTTGGCGGTGGTTTTAGAATTAAATATGAAATGTATCATTTGGGTTTCATGTACTCTCCCTGACGACCTAATTTCATGGGTATTTTTAGAGGAAGTCCTATGGAAACAAAAGGCATTGCAGCATAGGGCTGTGAAGTCAGCATCACTAATGAAAGTGCAAGCAATGCACAGGGTGTTGACTACCCATCAGAGCATCCTTGGGGAGCTGTGGACACTCTCGTGAGGGCTGAGCAAGCAATGCACAGGGTGTTGGCTCCCCATCAGAGCATCCTTGGGGAGCCGTGGACACTTTCATAGGGGCTGAGCAGGTGGCCCTCCAGGAAAAGCCATTTGTCTCACTTCAAGGCCGAGAGGAAAAATCTATTAGTGTTTTTCTAGGACATTTCTAGTGAAACCTGCCACTGAAACTAGTCATGGAAATTAGTTCTCTGGGTGACCATTCAGTCATTTTGACTTTAAAATTCTGTGGTCCCAAGTCTCTAGTAACCATCTTTCTTTTCTTCAGAACAATTAGTCAGTGTTTATTAATCACTTACTATGTGATCAGGGCTGTGGACAAGAAAAGAAAATAAATTACATTGTTGTTCCCTTAAGAAACTTACAGATGAATTTAGAAAAGACAGTAGACATACACAAAACAGCTAGGATCGCTACAAAAAAAATTTTATTAAGTGCAAAATGGTGTGAGATAGACTCCAAGGGCTATAAGATATTCAGAGGAAAAATATCAGACAGAAACGGAGTTGTCAGGAAGTCCATTTATTCATCCATGGATTCGCTAATGTCTTAGCATATGTCAGGAGCCATGCTGGTACCGGTGACAGATCCTGACTATGGCATAGTTTCCACCCTCAGGACCATGAGAGTAGCACAGAGTGGGAAACCAGAGGGACTGAAGAACTCTAGCACGAAGAAACAATTGCTCTGGGAGATGTTTGCGCAGAATGCACTGAGCACACATAGGCGTGGCACTCTTGGCGGGAGCCCTTTGTACGGAGCTCTAAAGAACAGTTCAGCGGAATGAAGTGGGACACGAGGATATGGCGGTGGGGGGGGGTGAAGCCAGACAACATTGTGAGTGTACTAAATTCACTTTCTAAAGTTGTTAATTTTAGACTTTATGAATTTCACCTCAATTAAACCCGGGAAAAGTAGAGCATATTAAGGCCAAGACAAGAACAGGTTTGACTCATAAAAAAAAAAAAAACAAACAAACAAACAAACAAAAAAGAGCAGCGGCCCAGAACAGCAGAAGAAAGGTGAAAGCATGCCTGGGCAAAGTGTTTAGAAAGGAAACTGAAGACCTTCTGAGCCCACTTGCATGGACTCTGAGCTGAGCCTTGAACAAGCGCAGTTCACAGAGAAGGAACAGGACGCAAGTGTAACTAGCGAGAGAGAGTAACTGTGGTGTTTGGAAGTCTTGAGATGGTCTCTGGTTTTCAGAGACTCGCACAAACAGCCATAGACGACGGGTGTGACGGGTGTGACGGGCGTGGTGACGACAGGTGTGACGGATGTGACCTTTCCTTCCCTAGCTGTGGACCTCGTGAAGCAGGAAGTGATCTTCAACGTGGTCCGCCTGGCCGCCACCATCATTATCTGTATCGGGTTTCTTCTGATGCTGCTGCCTGAGGAGTGGGACGAAGTCACCCTGAGATTTATCAACAGCCTGAAGGAGAAGAAGAGCGAGGAGCACGCGGAGGACCTGGCAGATGTCAGCGTGCACCTGCGGAGCAGAAGCAGGGCCAACGGGACAGTGTCCATACCACTGGCGTAAAAGGAAATGACATCTAGATGCACATGTGTGTATATTCTGTGAATATAAAATTTTCTCACTACCTGTACTCTCAAATGACAGTATCAGCTCTGAGTTTGAATAAACCATATGTGAAATATTGCCAACAATAAAAAGTTTACATTTATATGCATATCAAGGAACTGATGTAAATAATCACAATAAATTTTTTATTAAAAATGTATTTCCTTGTTTTGTTTATCCTACTTGGAAAGTCATGGACTCTTCATCATTTTCTTAAGTGTAACTGAGACCTTCTCATTAAGAACTAGGTGTCAAATAGAAAAACCTGTGAAACAGCAGAGAAAAATAATGACATCTTGAAATTTTCAAGCAAATGGATGGAGCTAGAAAACATCATATTGAGTGAGGTAACCCAGACCCAGAAAGGTAATTATCATATGTACTCACTCATAAGTGGTTTTAAACATAAAGCAAAGAAAACCAGCCTACAAATCACAATGCCAGAGAACCCAGACAACAATGAAGACTCCAAGAGAGACATACATGGATCTAATCTACATGGGAAGAAGAAAAAGACAAGATCTCCTGAGTAAATTGAGAGCATGGGGACAATGGGAGAAGGTTGAAGGGGAGGGGAGAGGCAAGGGGGGAGCAGAGAAAAATGTATAGCTCATTAAAATCAATTTAAAAAAAGAAAAGAAAAACCTATGAAAGCGATAGATATTTTACATTTACTTCAGCCTGGAAATGTAAAAGCCAGAAAGTCATTAAACAATACCCACAGAGTCCTTCTGTACACAAGCCTACACTAGGAATGGCCAGGACTTGAAGACAGAAAAGACCCAGCTGAACTCTCTGCATGCTCAAGAAACACACTGATATCCTCATGAGAGAGACATTGCTCTGGTGAAGAGGGGTGGAGACCTCACAGGTCTCCACAGTCCCTCACGACCAAGTTTCCCAAGAGAATTTTCTATCCTTCCCGTCACTCCACTTTGTACCCCTATTCTTTCCTGAACCCACTACCCTTCACCTTCTGCCCCCACCACTGCTCTAAAGTTCCCTTCTTTCGAGTGGGTAAGGGACTCTCTCCAACAAAGTCATATTAGCAATCCCAACTCTTTACTCATTCAGAAGCAGTTGATATAGTGATCTTCTACCCCCTGACCTGCTAAAATAGTCTCAGTTCTTGGACCCACCACCTCCTTGTGGTTATCCTGCCTTTGTCTTCCTAGGCTGGTCCCATTGCCACCAAGGTTCTCTGGTCACACTTCTTAACTGTCTCCTCCGGGTTCAACTTTTTCCAATGTTGATGACTTTAAAAATTCTTTTTCTGCAAACCAAGTTTGTACTTTGAGCTGTAGATCCATTATAATCTCTTCATCAGCTCATTTGAACACCCCAAATGTAGCAAATGCAAAGTTAAGTCAATACTCCTCTCCAGACCTAGTCCTCCCTGTTTCCTGTCTAAGTCAATGACATCATTCTTTAGCAGCTACCCAAGCCAGGGATCCGTCTCCATGCTTGCCTCTTCTCTTCACTGCTACCTGACTAGCAGCCTTGCCGCTTTGTAATCTTTGTAGAGTGACTTTCTCCTACAAATTTGATTCTATCTCCACTCCAGAAAACACTTCAGTGGCATCTCATTGTACACAGAATCAGATCTAAAGATATTAACATATCCTCCAAAGTTCATTATTGCCCCGCCTTGGCTAGTTTATATTGCAGTAATTGCCACTAAAACGTTCTATGGTAATGGAAGATATCTACATCTTCCATACCTGCGAGGATGTTTTGTGATGATGGGCATTGTCTGTATCTGTCTATATAGTCTCTGTTTATGTAGGCATGTATGTAGCCTATCATGCTGTCTGAGACAGTAGCTATGAGTGGCTATTAAAAACCTTGAATGGAAAAAAAAAAACCTTGAATGGAGAAACTCTATTTTCCTTTTTATCCATTTACCATGCATTTCCCATTCAGTTACCATATTGGAATCTAAGCAGAGAGCCCACTTCTGCCCCACCGCCTTATAGTTCCCCTGGACACATGACGCTTCCATGGTACTATGCCTCTTGTGGTCATTCAGTTAAGCCATGCTGTCTTTCTTACACTCATTTCTTTCCCTCTCTCAGTGCCTGAAACATGGTACCTTGTTTACACCCCCAGATATTACCTACAGCTGTTTTCCTAAGGAGTCTTTTCTTACCCCCAGTCTAATAATGGGGCTTACTTAGCCCCGTTGTAGTAATGACTGCCTTCTTTGTTACTCAGCTCTCTTTGGCTGTGACAAAATATCTGACAGAATCAACTTACAAGGAAGAAAGGTTTCTCTGGGCTTGCTGCTCCAGAGCTCAGTCCACAGACATTTGGCCCTGTTTTTCATGGTGGCAGAAGCACAAAGGTGGAGGAAACCTGATCACCTCGTGACAGCTGGAAAACAGAGAGGAAGAGTCCAAAATTCCAATATCCCTTCGGAGTCAAAGCCCAATGACCTCACTTCCTCCAATCTGTCCCATCACCTATGGGTCTCACTACCTCTCCATAGCACCCCAGTCTGGAGACCATCAACCGCTGCGATGCACTTACTCAGACACTAGCCCTGTCTGTGATCACCGCCAGCCTACTGTTCTGGGTTTCCAGCAGACCGTGAGCAGGGCTATGTGGCAGTCATGGTTGTGTTCCCAAGTTTTAGCACCTACAGATATCCCTTAGCAGAATGTGCACTCAGCTCTGTGTTGGATACCCTCGTGCCTGAACTGTATGAGGTCAGTCCTAGTGAAGGACAGACATTAGCACAGATAAGACCGGTTAAGTTAGGGACTAAAAGATGGCAAGGGCACCACAGTCTCATTTTTCTATGCAAGGCTGCTGAACTGATAAAAGGGCCTTTGGCCCCGAGAGGCTGGTTCTTCCTCTGGCACAGAAGATAATCTGTGCTTCACAGGAAATTTAGGACAATAAGTCAAGCATTTATGGTCTCTGCCCCCACCACCTTCAAGTTTTCTAAAAGTGTAAGTGAGCCAATGTCCAGGCAAGAGAGAGAAATTCAGAGTGTCTTGTTGGCTGGGTATCATAATAAAAACTTTAATGTATCAAATCTTTGATTTTTCTGTTCCTTTTGGAAGAGGCACTGCCAGTGTCCTGGCATAGCTAAATGACACGGGATTAAATCAGATAACAAACATGTTAAGCTCCAGGACATGTTTTTAGTTTCGTGAAAAATAATACAAAGGAAATGTAACAACATTGTTAATACATTGAATTAGTTCTTTATCTACAGATAGTCACTTTGGGCTATTTAAATGCCACATTGATGCAAACATTGTTCTTGCCTCGTTAAATTACTGTTAAATCGTAGTAATCACTGCCTAACTACTAAGCTTGTGTAATATACATGACATTTAAAATTACATTTTGACAACTTTAAGCAATGAGTTCTTTTGGTCTTTAACATGGTTCCTTTTGAGAGATGATATCCACTGCCCTAGAAAGCGCTCATCCAATATGCGGTGAGCTCTTAGAACTCAGCCCATACGGATCCCTAGAACTAACCCAGCTACTTGAAGAAAATATTTCCATGGTGTTATTCACACATTTACTCACTCAAATGTTATTGTTATTTGAAATTAGCTCTTATGTGAGATGGTTATCAACTGGTCCCTGCTTTTCTCTAGGGCAGCACTGGAGGCTGGAGATTCCTGTAGTCTTAGCACTAATCTATATCTCATAGACAGGGAGGTGGGCACACAGTTGCACAGGGAATAGGCTGGGCTGTAGGCGCTTGCTACCTTTGCAGGTAAGCTGTCACCTGACAATTAAAGCAGTAGCTTCAAATTCTACTTAGATCACCCTTAGGATTAAAGGCCTCCCCTTTAATTCAGGCACTCGAAAGGAAGGATTCCTTGTTGCCACTCACGGTCATCATGAGAATCAAAGGCGATGCTGTATCTTCAGTAACTGGGCAAATAGGATTGTGCCTTAACAAGCCAGCAGCTGGATCGTAGAAGACACTAGAGGACTAAGACTAGCCCCTGCTCAGGAGTAGAGTTCAGGGGTAAGAGTGCCCACGTATGAACATAACATGGACTTCTTCCAGAGAGTATTCTGACAGATGAGTCTGATGGTAAATTCTCCCTGGGCCTCAACTTCACAGTCAGTAAAATAAGACAGTACTGTCGCCTGAGATTACTGAAAATTAAAATGACATGAGGAGATCTTAACAGAATGCCAGAGTCAGAAGCAACGACCCTGCTACAGCTTGTCTGCCTCCCTCTAGCTCCTTGTCAAAACCTTTGTGTACAGCTTGGCTCCCAGGCCTGTCCTTTGACCACTGGGCTCATGGCAGGCTACCCTCACAAAGCCACATAGCCTAGTGCTGAGCAGAGAATCTTACCAAAATAAACCAGACAAAAGAAGGCTGGCATAGGGCAAAGTTGGAAGAGGCAGAGCAGGCTCCTGCAGCATTCAAGCCTGGTCCCCACGGCACTTTGAGTCACAGCATTCATGCCCAGCCAGTGGAACTAATTACCTGACAAAAAGACAGACTAGCGACTTCGGCTCTGAAATTAAAATCACTCCAACCACGTCCTGATCTCTTCACAAACAGATTACAGGCGAATCAATTTTGCTCATCCAGGCTTTCATGCCTGTTAATTTCTTGCAGGCGCTTTGTCAAGATCCAGAGGACAAATGATGGGGAGAAGGACAATGTCTGAGATAAAAGAGGGAATGATATAACCAGCAGAGCATTAGAATGTCCTGATACTTAAGTACAAATCCTCTTTCTTGCGGATCCATAAACCCCTATCAGAAACACAAAGAGTGTCTGATGCAGGCCCTGCGGTTTATCTCTGGCAACCAAAACAAGAAGGCTCTGCTAACTGTGGCTCCGTTTAGTTTCTTGAATTTTCTCCTCCATCCCTGTGGCAACTGGAATTGAAGTAAAAAGAGAAATTATGGTGTACAATCGTAGTGCCAAGAGCTCAGAGACAGAAGGTGAGGCACACTTTAGTGTTGGTTGGTAGCATGCCCTAGAACAAAGCAGCTTGCTTGAGAAAGAAACACTGGATGCTTCCAGAGTCTAAAGAATTGTAAGAGCAAGGATCCTTCACCTTGGTTCTAAGAATGGACTTCAACAGCTATCCCAAGAACCCTGATAAGATTTTCAGAGTAGCAGGAACTTAGTTGCTTTATTCTGGAAGACTAAATTCAGAGACCTCTGTGGATCTGAGGGCACATGCTCCTTTACATTAGGCCCTAGCTAGCCACGTATGCTTTTTGAAATATGCCAGTGCTAATTGAAACATGTTGTGCCAAACACTATGACTTTGGAAGGCTTTGTGTTTTTTCAAGAGAATGTAAGCTGGTTCATATTAACTTTGTACTCATTAGATATTGGAAGTATTTTTGAATATATTTGGTTAAGTAAAGTGTATTTTAAAAGCAATTTCATCTGTTTATTTTTATTTTTAGCAGCGATGATTAGATCCAGGGCCTTATGCTTGTTAGGCAAGCACTCTGCCACTGAGCTACACTTCCAGTCCTGTTTTTTTTTTTAACTATAGAGGAAAGCATTAATTTGGGGTTCACAGTTCCAGAGGGTTAGAGTCCATGACTATGATGATGAAGAGCATGGCAGACAAACAGGCATGGTGCAGGAACAGGAGGGGAAGACAATCTCCATTCACAAGTGTGTGTGTGAGAGAGAGAGAGAAAGAGAGGAGAGAGAGAGAGAGAGAGAGAGAGAGAGAGAGAGAGAGAGAGAGAGATGATGCCAGAGAATTGTCTGTATTCTGTCAATCATGTTTTAAATAAACGCTGATTGGCCAGGCAGGATGTATAGGTGGGACAACCAGACAGGAAGTAGAGGTGGAGCAAGGAGAATAGGAGAATTCTGGGAAGCAGGAAGCTCTCTCAGGATTCCTGCCCAGACCACCGAAGAAGCAGGATGTGACCTTCCCCTCTGAGAAAGCTACTGAGCCATGTGACTAACATAGATAAGGATAATGGGTTAATATAAACTACAAGAGCTAATAAGAAGCCTGAGCTAATGGGCCAATCAGTTTTATATCTATGGAGACCTCTGCATGATTTTCTCTGGGCCTAAATGGCTGGGGGATGGGATAGGACATAAACCCCAACAAATCCAGCCTTCATGTTACAGAGAGAGAGAGAACAGAGAATGGTGGGAGGCTTTTGAAACCTCAAACCCTGCACCCTGGCACACCTCCAATGAGCCCACACTTCCTAATCCTTCCCAAACAGTTCCCTCACCTACACGTATGAACCTATGGTGGCATTCTCTTCAAAGCACCACATTCCACTCCCTGGCTTCATAAGCTTGCAGCCATATCACTATGAAAAATTCATTTAGTCAAAAGGTCCCATAATCTTTTTCAGTCTCAATACGTCTTAAAAGTACAAAGTCAGCAGGGCTTGGCAGTGCATGTTTTTATCCTTTAATTACAGCACTCAGGGGACAGAGCAGGTGGATCTCTGTGAGTTGGAAGCCAGCCTTGTCTAATAAGTGAGTTCCAAGACAGCCAGGGCTGTTACTCAGGAAAATCCTGTCTTGAAAAAACAAAAAATAAAAATTCAAAAACTAAAAGTGCAAAGTCTCTTCTTAGACATAAAGCAATCCCCTAATTGCAATCCCTTATTAAATAAAAAAGCAAACCACATACTTCCAACATACAATAGCACATACTTCTTCTTAATATAAATTCATTTTTTCTTTTGCTTATCACACTGGATTGTCCAGAATAGCATTGAATAGGATTGATGGGAGCAGACACCCTTACTTGTTCAAGTCTTAGAAGGAACATGTTCACTCTTTTGCCATGATACTAGCTGTAATTTTCTTGTATGTGTTCTTTGTAAGGAGGGCTCCTTCCATCCTATTTTCTGTGAAATGATATTATAAAAAGCTGTTGGATTTTCTCAGATGTTTCTTATACATCTTTTGAGAGTTGTGTGATTTTTTTCCTTTGTCTTATTGTGACTATATTGATGGACTATTTCACGAATATATTCCTAGAATAAACTTCATGTGGCTATAATATATTTTCATTTTGGTATTTGTCTTGCTATATAGCCCAGCCTAGCTACCCTCAAACACGATCCTCCTCTCTCAGCCTACTAAGTCTTGCAATTACAGGTATGCACCCACACCTGATGTTTTTAATCCTTGTATGTGTTGCTGTACTTGACTTAGTAATACACTGTTGAGAATTTTTATAATCTGTTTGAGAAATACAGTCATTATTTTTTTTCTTATAAAATCTGTCGTCTTGGTATTAGAAGGATGCTGGCATCCTCAAGCAAGTTTGAAAGCACATTTTCTACTAAAATTGGGGTGGTTTTTGTAGAATTCATGTCAGTTCTTCTTTTAATTTATTTTTCCATAATATTTTTATTAATTATTTGGGAGTTTCACATCATGAACCCCAAGCACCCTCACTTACCAGTTCTCCCAGGTCCATACCCCTCTACCCTTGGGACCTCTCTCCCACAAAACAAAACAAAAAATTAAGAAAAGAAAGGAGGGAAAAATCCAATTTGTGTTGCCCATATAGTCACTGGGGCATGATTTAAAAAAAAAAAAAAACCTCCTGGTGGTCAGACCCTTAAAGAAAACTGATCTTTCCCCACCTGGACTCCCACCAGAAGCCATCAACTGTGGAGAGCAAGCTACACTTCAGCTCCTTACCACAGCTCTTAGGAATTCTATTCCATGGCTTTCTGCTAGGCTTGTCTAGACTGTTACCTTTTTGAGGAGGAGACTTGCCACAGAAGCCTTCTATGTCCCTCTTTCTCAACTGCGAGTCTGCAGTCATCAAACCATGGCAAAAGTAGCCTCCTTGCCCTTTACAGTCAGCAGGAGCACAGATCATGGAGTTCCCCGTGGTTTCTGACATCAACACATGCCATGGACTTCCGCATAGGCTCTGGTGGTGTTACACACCAGGACATCAACCTGGCCCTCTGCCACCGCATGGACCATGGACCCCATCAGAGCCCTGGGCAGCAGCACAGAACAAGGGCATCACCAAGTCCTCAGGTGGCAGCACAGGCCACTTACATCAACATGGCCCTGGCAACAGCATAGCCAACAAACATCAAAATCTGGCCTGGTTCTCTTGTTGAGTGTAGCAACTAGAAACTTTCAAGTCACACAAGTGACTCCCATCTGTAGCTTACACAATATTTCTGTGAGCTAGCCCTGCTCTGCCAGGTTAAGAATCATTTACTTCAAGGTTCCATTAGCCAATTTGGGCTGATATAATGAAATATCTAGGCTTAAGAAACAGCACATGTTTCTGACAGTTCTCAAAGCTGGGAAATCCAAGACCAAGTAGCCAGCACTTCCGAGTCTGGTGGAGGCGATTTTCCTGGTTCACAGAAGCAATCCTCTCAATGTGGGGGAAGGGGTGAGCCTCAGCCTCTTTCATAAAGACACCAAGCTTCTTTGTGAGAGCAGAATCCACAATCCCCTCCCACAAGGCCCCCTCCTATAACATGTTGCGGGTTCACATTTCAACATGGGATTCTGGGGGACACAACCTTTAGACTGCAGAGGAGGAAATAATGGGAGGCAGCAGGAAGGCAGAGATGCATTGAAAGAGACAATTATCTGATCAGAATCACTGAGCTCTGTACACTGAGCTCTCCTTGTGTCAGAGAGCGCTACTAGCCGTGGGCAATGGACAGAAGTAGAAGGACGGCTGTTTGAAACACAAGCTGTTGGCAAACTCTATGAAGAGTTAGCAGTAGATTGAAACTAGTAAGGCACGTTGATCTGCCACCCTTGGTAATGCAGAGTGATAGAAATTACCTTGACAAAAGAAAGGCAAAAAGACCCTGTGAGGGTTAGAGTGCAAAATAAGAAATGGTGCTGGGAGAAACTCTTGACTTTAGATGTTATAATTAAGTTGTGAAAGAGAAGGCAGCTGAATTCCATAGGGCAACAGGCAGTCGCAGACTGCTCTGAGGACAATACACAAGCGCTTGATGCCAGGGCCTGAAGAGACAGTTCAGTGACTAGAGCAATGCTGCTTTTGCACCTCTGCAAGTGTGATTCTCAAAATCCATGTCACATGGCTCACAACTGCTGGTAACCCTAGCTCTGGAGGATCTAATACCTTTCTCTATACTCCACAGATAACTGAGTGTACGCACGCGCACACACATGCCCACTCCAGATTCATGGCCTGGAATTCTGGGAAAGGTCGGGGCCATCATTGATGAAATATTTATCTTAGTTACTGTTCTAGTGCTACAGTGAAACACTATGACCAAGGCAACTTATAGAAAAAAAGCATTTAATTGGAGGCTTGCTTACAGTTTCAGAGAATTAGACCATTATCATCATGGCAGGGAGTGTGGCGGCAGGAGGACTAGTGTGGTGCTGGAGCACCATTGTCATCATGGCAGGGAGTGTGGCGGCAGGAGGACTAGTGTGGTGCTGGAGCACCATTGTCATCATGGCAGGGAGTGTGGCGGCAGGAGGACTAGTGTGGTGCTGGAGCACCATTGTCATCATGGCAGGGAGTGTGGCGGCAGGAGGACTAGTGTGGTGCTGGAGCACCATTGTCATCATGGCAGGGAGTGTGGCAGCAGGAGGACTAGTGTGGTGCTGGAGCACCATTGTCATCATGGTGAGGAGTGTGGGCATGGTGCTGGAGCACTACCTGAAAACTTACTTCTGATCAACAAGTTGCAAGACAATAGTGAGACACAGAGACAGAGAGACATGGAGACAGAAAGATACAGAGACAGAAAGAAAGAGAGACACCTATTGTGACATATCTCTTGCAACAAGGTCACACCTACTCCAGCAAGGCCACACCTCCTAATTCTGCCCAAACAGTGTCACTAACTGGGATTCAAACATATGAGGCCTTCCTTTTGTCAAGGTAATTTCTATCACTCTGCATTAGCAGGAAGGGTGGCAGAACATGTCTGGCTGCTTCCTGCAGGCATGGGATGCTGTGGGGAGGGAGGGAGAGTCAGTGGCCTCACACTCAGCAAGAGGAATGAGTGGAGAATCATGCGGGAAACTGCCATCCTGAAGACCTTAGGCATCTGTTTCTTGAGGAGGTGGAGAAGACAAGCTGCTAAGAGAAAAAATAGATTGTTATCATTGGCTCTATGAACAGGGCTAGCCATGGGAAGGGTGATAACTACCAGAATGAGCAGAACGGGCAAGTACCCTGGTTGTACAGAAGAAGCAAGGGTGAATGAGAGAGACACGCTCCACCCAGTTCCTGGCATCCAAATACCCAAAGAGTCAGAGATGTTCTGGTGGAAACTCCACTCCAGTCCCTGGCATCCATATACCAGACTTTGCTGACCTCCCAAGGAAGGCCTTACCAACTCTGAGGAGTGGATGAGAGGTGGGATGGGAAGAGGTGGGGGGGAGAAGAGAAGGGAGGGGAGACTGGGACTGGTATGTAAATTTTTAAATTTTTAATTAAATAAATAAAGAGAAGAAAGGAAGGAAGGAAGGAAAAGAAAAGAAAAGAAAGAAAAGAAAAGAAATGTCCTCTGCCAATGATATCACTTCAAAACTCTTCAATTTAGCTCTGGCAGATTCTTAGAACAAGGACAAAAACTCTTTACCAGAATATCACAAGAATGGTCTGCAGGCCATTTGCTAAAGTTCCCTTTCTCCGAGCCCCCTGAGGAAGCGCCTCCACAGTCCACACTGCTCTCAGCACTGCTGTCTTCCATGCTCCTGCTGGGATGGCCATTAGCCTCATGAACAGCATTCAACCACTGCTTTCCTAAGGCAACATCCATATTCTGCCAATAATCAGCGTGGTCAGAGCTGTCACAGCAACATGCTTCTCTCTGGTACCAACTGTCTTAGTTACTTTTCTGCTGCTGTAATGAGATACCATGATCAAGGCAATTTATAGAAGAAAGCGTTTAATTCAGGGCTTCTGTACAGTTTCAGAAGGTTGGTCCATTATCATCATGGCGGGAGTACAGAGCAGGAGGGAGGCAGGCATGGTGCTGGACATAGCTGACAGCTCACATCTGATCCTTAAGTTGCAACCAGAGAGAGATACTTGCCTGGTGTATGCTTCTGAAACTTCACAGCCCACCACAGTGATACACCTTTCCCAACAAGGTCATACTTATTACAGCAGGGCCTCACCTACTAATTTTGCACAGATAGTTCCACTAACCCCGGACCAGGCAGACAAACATATGAGCCTATCGGGACCATACTCATTCAAACCACCACAGTGCTACAGAATGCTGGAGTGATACAAAAATCTTTGACCTTATCTAAGACAGCCCCCTTCATCTTATGTCTGAGAACACAGGCATTGCCAGGTGTGTAATGTTTGTTTTACAAAAGCTGTAGATAAATAGTAGCATTGATTTTTTTCCTTCCAGATTAGTTGGTCACATTCATTGTTGGGTTTCTGTTTGTTTGTGACGGGGTCTATGTAGTCCCAGCTTTCCTGGAATTGCCTATACAGATCAGGCTGATCTTGAACTCACAAAGGTCCAGATGTTTCTGCTTCCTAAATGCTGGGATTAAAGGCATGCACCACCTCCCCAGGCCTATCACTGAGTTTAGAGACCAATCTCTCAGGTTTTAAAGAGGCAAATTGGTATTTATTAGTAGTTACCTCCTCTACCACCATTGTTATGTTCTTTTCTTGAATGAAGAAAACCAAACTCTGCTTTTAGAGATGTAACTGGAGTTTCATTCCAAGCATGAATGTGCCATTACCTAAAGGAAGAATCAACATTTCAATTTTTTTTGAAATCAAAATATTACTATATCAGTTTCTCTTTTCCTTTCCTGACTCTAATCCTTCCTATTCACCCCCATTGCTCACTGTATCTCTCTCAAATTCATACTCTGTCCATATAATCCTAATTACAGTTTCAGGGCCAACTTCTTGGTATTGGATAAACAATTTAGAGACATTTCCCTAAGGAAAGTTATTTCTCCTGCTCTCAGTATTCATTAGCTGCCAAAGACACTCCACTTGCAGCTTGTTTTCTTCCTGCCAAAACTGGCCTTTGGGCAAAGAACTGCCCTTGCCTCAGATACTGACAATATCTGGACAAGCAGGATACAAGCAAAAATGACTGATGAACCTTGCCAAGACAGGGTAGGACAGTCTTTTAAATTTTCCTGCCTCTGAAAAATAGTCTGTCAGATACTCTAGGCCTTAACCAAAGTTGGTTGCCCCAAAGTTGCAAATGAGACTTTGGGTGATTGCCCAGCTAATCGGCTGTCTCTGTCATTTCTTGCTTCTTTTGGAAGTCTCTTGCTTGCACTTCCTGCTTATTCAGGTAATATTATTTTTCTTCTCAGGTTTTTGTTGGGGTTGAAGACTACACAGTCATAGCTACTTTCCTCTCATAACTTAGGTAAGACATGTTAGTATAAGACTTAGACCCCTCAGAATAGGACAACTATCGAAATGATCCCTATTATTTGCTAATTACCTTAGACTGGACATTTAGCCTGTGTTTCTTGCTTGATGTTGTTCATGTTGGTTGTAGTTCTATTTTTGTGCATATTTTTGCCTTTTCTCTTTTCTAGACAACACTTGATATTTGTTCTTATTGTATATAGTTTTATAGTTTTATATTAGGTTTCAAACCCTCTTATTTAAACAAAAGGGGGAGGTGTTATGGGAAGTCATTCAGCCAATAACCTTTTGGATACCAGCCCATTAGGGCGTGGTCTGAGGTACTATAAGCACAGACAAAAAGTATGCTCTCTTGCTCTCTTAGCTTGTGGTCTGGATTCTGTTCTCAGCTCTCAGCACCCATAGAGCAGAGGACCACAGTGGCTTTCTTATTGCTATAAGATAATAATAAATAATAATAAACTTTTATCATGGGCTCTCATGGACTTCCTTAATTACACCTACATTTTACCCTCAGCATTTACATTTACATTAATACCTTTGGCATTAATCTCCCTTCTCCCTTCCTAGCTAAAGCCCTCCCTTTCCTCACTTTCCCTTCAAATCACTGTACCCTGCTATTCTTCTCTAGTAGAGTATCATTCTTAAAGTGTTCTATTGCTCAGAAGTAACTGATGAAAGTTTTATACTTTCTAAAAGAATTTTTATCAATATAAATGTCTTGTCTCAAAAGCCTTCCAATTTAATTTCACCACCTATGTTTTTAGCCAGGGGACAGGTAACTGACAAGTCCATTGATCAAATAGTAGCTGACTGGCCAGAAAGTCACACTTGGGTTTGGCTCTTGCATTCTTCCCTGAGTGTGAAGTGCAGTATGAATTATTCATGTGCTCTTGGCAGGTATAGGGAGTTAAATGAATCACCAGGGCTTGCTGCTAGTTGCTCACACTCACCCAGTCAAACTTGTTGCAGTGGGTGGTAGAGCTAAGGAACCCCAAACAGACTTGATGTCTGTGCTATGTGATTGACTCAGATTCTCCCAGACCTGTGATTTTTTTTTTTCTGGCACATGACTTGTGTCCTTCAACTATAACCTTGCCATGGAGCTCTTTCTTGTAAATCAAAGTGGATACGGAAGGAGATAAGCCTAAAACAAAATGGAACACAGTGGTCTTACTATCAACAAGCAAAGCACTCAGAGTCCCAAAGAAAGTTTAGTCAGTGCTTACTTTGAGTTTGTTTTTCAATTTTTGAAGTTAATCATTCTGTTGCAGGATAGTTGATCACACTGTGTGAAGATGTGTCTGTTTCAGCTCACCTGCCTAAGGCAACTTCAGGTTAGTTTAATAAAGAGCTGAATGGCCAATAGCTAGGAAGGAGAAGGTAGGCAGGACTTCCAGGGAGAGAGGGGAACTCCCTAGCCAGACATGGAGGAAGTGGAACTGATGGTACTGAGGAGAGGTAATGACCCATGTAGCAGAACATAGACCAATATAAACGGGTTAATTTAAGCTTTAAAAGCTGGAGCAGCCCTAAGCTAAGCCCTAAGCCCAAGTTTCTGTAATTAATAATATGTCTCCATGTCGTCATTTGGGAGCTGGTGATCCAAAGGAATTCTGACTTCCTCATTCGATGTTCTCAGTCAGGATGGTGTTCCCAGTCTTCTTGGTATGTCTCCTGGCTCCCTCTTTGGACACTGGAGCTTGTCCTTAGTCTTTTGAGGTGAATTCCTCATCAGAAGATTTTGCCATTCCCTCTATTTGCACCCTTCATCTCTCTTACTACTCCAGATTTTAGGCTCTTTCCGCCCTTTCAACTGCCTTTCCACTCTTTGCCTCCCCCACATCTTACCTTCACTGGGAATTTAACAAATTATTTGGTTTCTCTAGACCTCCTGAATGTACAGAAAGAGGAGGGGTCATTTTATCCCCTCACTATAGTAAAGTACAAAAGAAATGTCTTGAGACAAAGGATCTGAATGACAGCTAGCTCTTTTAGCCTCAGTGATTGAATCTAAGTCCACACCTAGAGTTAATGCTTTGCTAAGATTATCTATCTCCACATAGTGTTGCATTGTAAGGGTTCACCTATCTCTGTAGCCTTTGTACATACATGACAGACTTGTTTGGGGATAAACATGAAGACAGAAATCTCCATCTAAGGCTCAAGTCTGCTGAGTCACTGACATTCTGAGCATTCTGTTTCAGCCAAGAGAGCGAGCATCTGTTTTCAGGGAGGTGGGAAGAATGAGAGGCTCAGAGTAGGGGAAGCAGGGGAGGAATAGAAGCAACCCCTTTCCAACTTCTAGTTGGATCTTCTCAGCATCTCTTCCCTGCCATGGCCTTAAGAGAGAAGAAAATTTAGAGATCAGGGTGACTGAGACTAATGGCACACACTTTTAATATTAGCACTCAAGTGGCCAAAGCAGGTAGGTCTCCAAGAGTCCCCAGCCAGCTTGGACCATGTACAGAGTTATAGGCCATTCAGGGACATAGTCTATGTCTCAAAAAAATAATAACAAAAAATTTTTAAATGAATCTGCTTACTTAAAGCTGGCAATGATTCCATCTCATAAAAAAATAGGAAGATTGGTGTGTAGACCTTTCAAAAGTGAAATAGAATAAAAATTGTCCTTCTGGTTAAAGACAAAGTTGATGTAAAGTTCTTTAAGTGACCATCATCTTGCCCATTCTCATCCCCAAAAGAGTGGACACTAGAAACAAAACAAAGATTAACGATTACAGTGGAAATTAAAGTGCATGTTATTTGTTTATCTGAAGATGATGGATAATTTTTAGAAGAAAACATGCTGGAAGAAAAAGAAAGATTATCCAGGGATAAGACAGGATGCCTTTGAAGTTATCTTAAGCATAAATTATCGATCTAAGTTTCCGACAGAAAAGCACGTGAACCGTAAACCACTACTAAAGTTGTAACCAAATTCACAGGCCACTAGTCCGCTGAGGAAAAGACGTCCCACAGCTGGGAGCATTCCGTAGAGGAACAGTGTTTTAAGTAGGTTTCCACCAGGGAAGCACAACCAATAAACAGCTGGGTGATAAACGGCACCTCCAACCTCAAGCCTTTGAACACTTGGTTCCCAGGGAGTGGTGCTGTTTGGATAGGTTTAGGAGGTGTGGTCTTTCTGGAGAAAGTAAGGTCTGGGAAACACTCCAAGAGCTTGAAGATTTGTGTTCTTACCATTCTGTTCCCTCTGCTTCCCGTTTGTGCTTCTAGCTGTGTGGGCTCAGCTTCCAGCTCCAGCCATCAGGCATTCACTCCATCATTTGGACTCTAACCCTCTGGAACCGTAAGCCCGAGCAAGCAAGCACTCTCTTCTATAAGCCGCCTTAGGCATCGCCGCACTACAACAGTCATTAAGAGAGCTATGTTAGGAATTTGCTCATGGAAATACAAGAAACAGGCTTATGCAGCTGTGGTGGCTGCCTAATCAATTCAAAACCCACAGAAACTGCTCTAGGTGGACTGCTTTGTGGTCACAATGCCCATCTTTCCCGCCTCACCTCTCCTTTCTTCTTCCTCTCATTGTTTTCCTCTACCTTCTTGTCTCTGTCAGAAGTCTTAGCTCACATTCCAAAGCTTATCGACTTTGTGTTTTGCACTTTAATCATACACACTTGATTTCCACTCTCGCACCCACTGTCCACGCTTCCATTTACATACCAATGAAGACACGTGGTTATTCACATGTAAATTGTACCTTTACATAGGAGGATAGAGATAACATCACACTTGTTTGTTAAACACACACTAAAGGATGTGCAAGCATGGGACTCTGAACTTCAGATCCATTAGCATCACTAAAGATCTACTGCTGTATCTGGCAAAAGAATAATGAGTTCATCTGTCTCTTCCAAAAGCAGTGAGAGAGGGAGAATACGAATTATAAAGACTTAGCGCTCTCCTGCATGATGAGGAAAGCAAAGCCAAGGGAAGTCACTAGTTAGTATGAAAAGCAAGCACACTTTTCAGTTCAGAAAAATCAAGAGAATGAAAGAAACAATCGATTCAATCCTGTGTTGGAAGAAAAAACAATGAATAACCTAGATCATTTGTTGGTTCAGATATTCACTAACTCACTATGTTTTACCGAGTACCAAATGCCAGGCCTCATATTCCTAACCTCTATTGGGGGCATTCAGTGGACGACTCTCTCCCTAATCTAGGAATAATATTTCCTGGATTTGTTTTTGTTATTATTGTTTTTTGTTCTATTAGTTGGCTTTTTTCTTGTCAAATGAAAACTATCTCCAATAGTTGGGTCAGTTGATAAAGGCATTGCTATTCAAGCTTGATGACCTGAGTTCAATTCCTGGAACCCAATTGTGGAAGAGAACCCAACTCGACAAAGTTGTCCTCTGACCTCCACATGTAAGCATGTCTGCCTCCCCACTGGAGACAATATCATATACACACACAATAACTTATTTTAAATTTTGAATAATTGATCCAGTGTATAAACTCAGGCTCCGTCTTTCCCAAAATACTCACTTACTCCAAGATTTTGACATGTAAAATATAGATGAAGCAGAGGGATCCATGCTGACTAGTGACCACAAACATATTTCTTCAACTCAAGCCTTACTTCTCAAAGATACCTCACAGGAATTATTCATTGCTTTTTTATTTTTCAGTAGGAAAATTTAGAAACCAAGAAATGAGAAAATTCAGAGAATACTGATGTATTTTTCCTATCTCCTGATGCAGTATTTTAAGAAAGAGGTATAGAATTTTGAATCTAGGCTAGCACAAGAGACAAAACGGGGGAGGTTAAATGATTCTCAGAAGATGATAGGGCTAGGCTTAGAAAGAGGCTGGCCAGCATACCAAGCCCTACCACTATCCACAAGGAGGCAAAGGCATCACACTCACAGTGCCCCTAAAACTCCATTTGTGTCTTCACAGACTGCACACCCACTGCTTCTACTCTTTGTTCCAGACAACGAGCAACCGAACAGCCTGGCTGCTGCTCTGTCGGAGTCCGCAGTGCAAGACGGAAGACATTTTCTGCGATGTTTGCACAAAGTAACATTGCTCACTTGAGTCTAGCTTTTGCACTTATTATTTGTTTTAGGATAATAAATGAAGTGCTTCTCAGGGATAATTCTGTAAACACTGTCATTTTCTTGGGGTTTTTCAAGGACATCAAATGAAACTGGCTTTGTCCTGAGGGCCTGAGCCTATGGAGTGGAGCTGACCCCATGAGATCTTGAGCTATCACTATCCCAACACAAGGACCAAACACAAGGACCAGCAAGTGCGCTCTTCCGTATGCTCCACACCATTCCCCTATTCTCTCCTAAAAGGATGCTGCAGGAGAGCCAGGATACCCTGAGTCAGTCTTTCTTAATGTACAAAATACTGGCCTTCCCATCTATCAACTTTTCCACTGAGGTGCTGAAAGAATGAACAAATAATCGATACTAAAGCCAAGGTTAGGTGGTTTCTGCTTTGTTTTGATCACAAAAGTCAATTGTGTTGCCCTTTCATGTTTTGTTTCTCTTACCTGTAACTGGGCTGTAGGACCAGATCAGTCGTTCAAAGACGCCTTCGGAGGCCTGGTAGAAAACTGAGAAATGGAAGAAGGGCAACTTTGGTGTAAAGCAGTAGCATTTGTTAAGGATCCAACTAGTTTCATGGGCTAGCTGCCGGTTCCCTCTCCTTCATGAGTCCCAGCGGTCCTTGCTTACTGCAATGCCCAGATGCAGCAGGCATGCTGTCTGACTTCCTGGTCTCCACACTGATAGACTCTGTAGCCTATGCCTTTCCCCCTCTTCAAAGCCCTGAGCTGCTAGACAGAGAAGTCAGGCATCCTTGAAAAGAGCCCGTCTAAAGTGAGCTAAGACCTCACTCAGTAGCCAGACTCTATGCCCTAGTATACAAACAAGGCCACCTTGAAAATGCTAGCCTCAACCCACCCACAGTGCAACCCTCCATGGCCTGTGTGGCAGCTCTACAGATGAGTCCAGCCAACTCAGAGTTGTTCGGATTATGAAATCCTCCTTGCATTGTTCTGTTTTTCAGACAGCATCTTACCGCACAGCCCTGGCTGACCCATAACTCACTGTACAGACCAGGCTTGTCTTGACCTCACAGAGATCTGCCTGCCTTTACCTCCTAAGTGCCAGAATTGTAGGCATTTGCCACCATGTCTGATTGTTCGAAGCCTCTACTTTAGTTCACATTATGCTAGACAATAGGCACCATTAGAACAGGCCAGGACCACGGGGCTTTCAGACAGACATTTCAGGCCAACCCCTGGCAGGACTCTTGGAACTGGAGCTCATTTTCCAGTAAGGCACCCTCAGTGCTGTCTGCAGGATGTTCTCACACAGAAGGGAAGCTCAACTGAGATCTGGCCTGAGCAAGGCTGGAAGTCCTGTCAAGGTCATCCTGTCGTGTCGTAGCCAAAGTGAGATTTGAATTTGAGGCTCATAATCAACAGGAAACAAAGTCCCATACAAAATACTGCACCGGGTGAAATGGCTGACAGATGCGTAGGCAAGTGTAAGGTAGCCCAGGAAGAGTGGACTCTGAGAGCGGGCCACCTCAGTAGAAGCCCTGAGCTCTCTCTATATTCCCTTTATGACTTCTTTGGGCCTATTTCTTAAGTGGAAAGTTCTTCCAAGGCTGAGTTATGAAAGTTCCTTCTAACTGCTAAAAGTACTCCAGGGATATTAATAGGAACCGAGCCTATATTTATGACTTTCCACTGCTTTCTGAGACTCCCAGGAGAATTTTCTGAGTTGATATTGGAGTTGAGATTTGCCTCCACTGTGAAAGTCCGACTAGAGAGTATACAGAAGACAGCTTCAGCCTGGCTACTTTGCCTGGGAACCTCCCCCTCTGGACTCCCACAGCAAGCGTTACATCCACAGCTGGGACTCATGGGCAGTGGTGAGGCCTAAGTGGACTCTACACCCAGCTCCAATCCGGTGTGCTCACAAGTCTTGTAGACACCTGATCACCCTATCCAACAGGAGTCAATAGACCTCTAGTCCAGGCGCAAGGGAACAATTTCCAAAGCTTCAGGCCACAAGCCAATGACAGATCTTCCAAGTGCACAAAGGGCAGCTGTCACCTCCACAAGCCCAGGAAAAGAGAAGAGGATTCCAAAACCTATATCCAATACTACGAATGAGCCTTACCTTGTCCCAGGCCCTGGAAACCGCCAGCTGCTCCTATTGAGGAGAGAAGGATGCTCGATGCTTTTTCTAAGACTCCTTCTTTGTTCCCAAGATAGAATTAATATCAAAACCTCATTGGGGTGGGTGCTGAGAGCACCTGATTTCTCCTAGGGGAAAATACATGCAACTGACTTGCAAAGAATTGTCCCAACCCTACCTCATCCTATTTCTTGCACCCCATTCCTATTTACATCTCCCACCTGGGCACGTTCTCCAGGACCCAGTAACCCCGTCCAGTTTTCGTGAAAGCAAGATCGTGTTGCTTCACTTCACTCGCCCTGCCTGAGAGCCACCCCATGAAAAATGGAAATTTGCAAATTGCAGAAGCAGTCCCTGCAGCATCAATGCCAAGTGAGTATGTGGTGATAGGAGGAGATATGTCGGGCTGAAACCTAGCTGGATTTAATACCCATCGGCAAAGAGGGATGCCGCGGGAAGGTGGCTGCCCCGCGCGCGGCCTGAAGCTTTGGAAATTGTTCTCTTGCAGAACACCAGAAACTGGGAGATGCTAAAGCTGGTACAGCTGGGGGTGCTCGAGGTTCAGCAGCTTTGAAGACCTGCAGAACAACGAGGAAAAAGTCATTTGAGAGAAACATGAAATTGGGCTGGGGAACCGTGAAAAACAAGGCCTGTCACGCAAGGTTGAGCAAGACAATTTGAGCTGGAAGCTGGTTTGGATTTGGGCTCTAAGGCTACGAGTGTCACATCAAATGTCCCCTTCCCTGCATCATCTAACTTATGATAACTGAGTTGCACAGGTCACAGTGTTCTCTAACTCGAGTGTAAGATCCATAAAAGGCATAGATTGTTTGCTGATTCTTTTCAAAGAATATCCTCCACTCCGCATCAGTAGATGTCTATGAAAAACATACTGGATACAGACCTGCAGCACATAGCTAGCTAGAACGGGAAAGGAACACAGCTTCCTCTTATCTCATCCAGGGAATCTATGGGAATTAACTGAAGAATAACAACATACAATTTCTTCTAGTGGCTGGATTTTTAATGCAAATGTATTTTTAGCTGATGAATCTGTCCTGGCTAGTTTATGTCAACTTGACACAGGCTACAGTCATCTGACAGGAGGGTACCTTGCTGGAGAAAAGACCTCCATAATGCCAGGCTGTAGGAGAGCCTGGAAAGCATTTTCTCAGGTCATGATTAATGGCAGAGGTCCCATCCCATTGTGGGTGCTATCATCCCCAAGCTAATAGTTGTGGATTCTACGAGAAAGCTGGCTGAGCCAGCTGTGGTGAGCAAATCAGTAAGCAGCACCCCTCCATGGCTTCTGCATCAGCTCCTGTCTCCAGGTTCCTGCCCTGCTTGTGTTCCTCTCCTTAAATGATGAACAATGCTGTGGAACTATAAGCCAAATAAGCTCTTTTCCTCCTCAAGTTGCGTTTGGCCATGACGTTTCATCCCAGCAATAGTAGCCTTAACTAGGATAGTATCCAACTTGCGATAAAATGGTGAAGGCTTTCATCTTAGCTTTCCCTGGAATAGGGTTAAATATTTGGATTAATGGAGGATGTGGGATTGAGGAATATGAAACAAAAGGAAAAATTAATATGACGGTACAACACTGAGGTCATTGGCGTAGGCATTTGGGCTCAAGGGCATAGGGAAAGGGCCCGTGGAGAAACACTCTGAATGTTTCCCAGAATTGTCTGCCTAATGAATGGGAAGACAGAGCCCAGTCTCTGGCTCCTGATCTTCTTAGCTGCCCACCCCTAATAGTCAGCATCCTCCCTCACCTGACAGACACACAGCCAAAGCACTTACGAGATGTCATGACCCTGCGGGCTCTCCTGGCATAGAAAAGTGAAAATCTCTCTGGGATAGAACAGTGAAAATTATGTGCTGATGAAAATAAGCCACAGTGCAAGGTAAGTCTGTGTTCATGGAGGGCTCTTGGGTTTAGCTGCCATAAAATTAGATACAGTCAGAGACTGTGATACAAGACATACGAGGCAATCTGCTAAAGCTGTTAATCACATGACTTCTCTTTCCCCATCATTGAAACTTTTCCTTTTCTAAGCACAGCGTCCCCAAGTGACTTATTCTAGCTCTGTCAAATACATTTCCACATTCTTAGTGCTTTTATATTTATATTCAGTTTAGAGATTACTGGTTCTCAGCAAGAGGGGAGGGAAGCTTCAATCCCCAGGAAACACCTGGCCATGCCTAAGGATACACTCTGGTGCCTGTAACCAGGGAGAAGGTGTTATTGCCATGCGGAGCGTTGAAAGGGAGACACTGCTTACTATCTGACCTTGCCACACACAATCTTCCACAACAAAGATTTTTCTAGTCTGAATATTAGGAATGCTAAAGCTGAAAAGGCAATGTCAGAACAGCCAAGACATTGCAGGACAAATCATATCAGAAAATCATATCAATCAAAAAATCCTATCAGAAAATTATATTAGAAAATCATATCAGATAACCATGGTGCCAGTGCACCAGCTTAAATGTCCCAGTACTATAGCTAAGGCAGCTTTGACAAGAAAACCTCAGAATTCTTTGGTCTGTCACCAGTGCCGTAGCTGGGCTGGGTCTACAATTTACTCGTGTTCTTCAGGTAAAGTCACATAGCAGGTAAACTGTGCTGTCAGCTTAGTCAGTTTGTGAAGTGCCCTGTGTGGTTTCAGTTCAGAGCTGAAACAAAGGATGAGAGGGAAATCACAAAGACAGAAATGAAAGCATCACCCTTCCCCTGTGAAGGTCGTTGGTTCGTTTCTCTTCTTCCCAGATGATGCCCACTCCCCCAACCCACAGAGATCTCAGAGCGCTGCCAAAGGTTTGGCTAAGGGCCAACAGGGAACTGACTAAGCAGAGGCCCCTGCCTCCTGAATGTCTTCCCACAAACGCTGATTGTGAGGACAGCTGAAAGCACTTGCCTGGTCCTATTGCTTGTTCATGGTTTCTCTGATCCCCACACTTAGCCAGGAGCTCACTTATGTCTCTCCCACATCACTATGGAAGACCTAATATCTCTAATAAGTCTCACTGAGAGTCTTTTCTTCTGCATAAACCTTAATTGAGATTCCCTTTTTAAAGGTGGGCCTTGGGGAAACACAGCCTGCTACAATACAGAGAGGACCAAGAGGTAAGTGACCATCCACCCAGCAGGACACCCCACTCTCTAGGTCCTCCGTACAGGGGCCAAAACCCTGGGCCCCTGCCCCACCTGCCTCAGCTTCTCTAGCCAGCCAGAAGGAGAGTTTCCTGTAGGTAGGCTGCCCCAATAACCCCCCCATCTATCACACTCTGCAAGCTACAAGTCCCACCCCACCTCCAAACTCACCTATCCCCCTGCAACCTCAGTGTAACTCTGAAACACAGTCTGATACAATACAGAGAAGACCAATAGGTGAGTGACCAGCCACCCAGTGGGACACCCCACTCGCTAGGCCCTCCATAGTAGGGCAAAGCTCAGAGCACCTGCCCCACCTACCTCGGCTTCTCTAGTCAGCCAACAAGAGTTTCCTGCATTTAGGCTGCTCCAACACCCCCACGCCATCCATCAGACCTTGAAAGCTACAAGTCCCACTCCACCTCCAAATCCTCCAAACCCCCCTTCTGCCTCCCAACAACCTCAGAGGAACACTGAAACAAAAGCTGGAACTACACAGAGAGAACCACGAGAGAGAACCAAGAGAGGAACTCTGAAGCACAAGCTGTGACTACACAGAGTGGACCAAGATAGTGAACCAGGAGAGCAGACCAAGAGAGCAGGCCAAGAGAGGGAGCCAAGAGAGACCTCAGTGGCTCCCTGAGACACAGACAGTAACAGTACAGAGCAGAACAGTTCCCAAAGGCGCAGACAGCCACTGCAAGGACTGGACCAAGACACAAAGACACTGCTGACATCAACTGAAGGAAGAGATGGGTAGGCGCCAATGCAATTCATCCAACAACCTAAAAGGCAACATGGTAACACCAGAACCCAGTGGTCATACAACAGGAAGACTTGATCATCCTAACCCAGAAGAAGCAGAAGAAAATGATTTTAAAAGTAATTTTAGGAGGATGATGGAGAAATGAAAAACTCCCTTAAAGAAATGGAAAATTTGGAAGAAATTAATAAATCCCTCAAAGAAACACAAGAAAACAAAAAAAAATTGAAACATGAGAAGCAAACAGTTCAAGACTTTCAGACTGAAATAGATGCAAGAAAACACAAACTGAGGGAATTCTGGATCTGGAAAATCTAGATAAAGGAACAGAAACTGCAGAGGCAAACATAACCAACAGAATACAAGAGATGGAAGAAAGAATCTCAGGCATTGAAGATACTATAGAGGAAATCTATTCCTTAGTCAAAGAAAACATAAAATCCAACAAATTCTTAACACAAAACATCCAGGAAATCTGAGACACCATGAATAATGGGGATAGAAGAAAGAGAAGAACTCCAGCTGAAAGGCACAGAAAATATATTCAATAAAATCATAGAAGAAAACTTTCCCAACCTAAAGTAAGATTTCCCTATGAAGGTACAAGAAGCTTACAGAACATGAAATAGACTGGATCAAAAAAATAAAAATAAAGTTCCCTCACCATATAATAATCAAAACACAAAACATACAGAATAGAGAAAGAATATTAAGAGCTTCAAAGGGAAAAGGTCAAGTAACATATAAAGGTAGACCTATCAGATTTACACCCAACTTCTCAATGGAAACCATGAAAGCCAGAAGGTCCTATGCAGATATATACTGCAGAAACTAAGAGACCAAGGATGCAAGCCAAGGCGACTATACCCAGCAAAGCTTTCAATCACCATCGATGGAGAAAACAAGATATCCCATGACAAAACCAGATTTAAACAGTATGTATCCACAAACCCAGCCCTACAGAAAGTACTAGAAGGAAAACCCCAACCCAAAGAAGATAACTGCACCCTCAAAACACAGGCAACAGATAACCTCCAACCAGCAAATCCCAAAGAAGGGAAACACACACACACTGCCACTGAAAAATAACAGGAATTAACAACCACTGGTCATTATTGTCTCTTAATATCAATGGACTCATTCACCTATAAAAAGACACAGGCTGAGAGAATGGATATGAAAACAGGATCCAGCCTTCTGCTGTATACAAGAAACACATCTCAACCTCACAGACATTACCTCAGAGTAAAAGGTTGGGAAAAGATTTTGCAATCAAATGGACCTAAGGAACAAGCAGGTATAGCTATCCTAATGTCTAACAAAATACACTTCAAACTAAAATCAATCAGAAGAGATGGAGAAGGATACTTTATACTCATAACAGGAACAATCCATCAAGATGAAGTCTCAATCCTGAACATATATGCCCCTAATACAAGAGCACCCACACTTGTAAAAGAAACATTACTAAAGCTTAAATCATACATCAAACCTCACCCACTAATAGTAGGAGACTTCAACACTCCACTCTCGCCAATGGACAGGTCAACCAGACAGAAACTTAACAGAGAAATAAGAGAACTAATAGATGTAATGACTAAAATAGACTTAACAGATATCTACAGAACATTCTACCCAAACACAAAAAAATAAACTTTCTTCTCAGCACCTCATGGAACCTTCTCTAAAATTGACCACATACTCGGTAACAAAGCAAACCTCAACCTCAACAGATAAAAAAAAAATTGGAGTAGCCCCCTGCATCTTATCAGATACCACGGTTTAAAGTTAGAATTTAACAACACTACTCTCAGAAAGCCTACAAACTCATGGAACTTGACAGTGAACTATTGAACTACCCCTGGGTCAAGGAATAAATAAAGAAATAAATTAAAGTCTTCCTTCCTAGAATTCAACAAAAATGAAGGCACAATGTACCCAAACCTCTGGGACACTGTGAAAGCAGTGCTAAGAGGAAAGTTCATAGCACTAAGTGACCACATAAAGAAAATGGAGAAGTCTCACAGTAGTGACTTAACAGCACACCTGAAAGCTCTAGAACAAAAAGAAGCAGACTCACCCAGGAGAAGTAGAAGACAGGAAATAATCAAACTGAGGGCTGAAATCAGTAAAATAGAAACAAAGAAAACAATGCAAAGACTCAATGAGACAAAGAGCTGGTTCTTTGAAAAAATCAACAAGATAGACAAACCCTTGTCCAAGCTAATCAAAAGGCAGAGCGGGAACATCCAAATTAGCAAAGCTAGAAATGAAAATGGGGAAATAACAACAGACACTGAGGAAATCCAGAGAATTATTAGGTCATACTACAAAAACCTGTACTCCTCAAAATTGGAAAAATGTAAAAGAAATGGACAATTTTCTGGATAGATACCATATACCAAAATTAAATCAAGATCAGGTGAACAAATAAAATAGACTTATAAACTGCAAGAAAATAGAAGTTGTCATCAAAAGCCTCTCAACCAAAAAAAAGCCCAGGGCCAAATGGTTTTAGTGCTTTAGAACTTCTAAGAAGAGCTAATACCTATAGTCCTCAAAGTGTTCCACATAATAGAAACAGAATGAACATTGCCAAACTCTTTTTGTGAGGCTACAGATACCCTGATACTTAAACCACACAAAGACTCAACCAAGAAAGAGGATTATAGACCAATCTCAGTCATGAACATAGATGCAAAAATACTCAATAAAATACAGGCAAACCAAATTCAAGAACACATTTAAAAAAAATCATCCACCATGATCAAGTAGGCTTCATCCCAGAGATGCAGGGATGGATCAACATACTAAAATCTAACAATGTAATCCATCATATAAATAAACTGGAAAAAAAAACATGATTATCTCATTAAATGCTGAAAAAACATTAGACAAAATCCAGCACCACTTTGTGGTAAAGGTCTTGGAGAGATCAGGGATACAAGGAACATATCTAAACATAATAAAAGCAATATACAGCAAGTCGACAGCTAACATCAAATTAAATGGAGAGAAACTCAAAGGGATTTCACTAAAATCAGAAGCAAGATAAGACTGCCCACTCTCTCCAAACCTATTCATTATAGTTCTTGAAGTTCTAGCTATAGCAATAAAACAACAAAAAGAGATCAAGGGGATTCAAATTGGAAAGGAAGAAGTAAAACTTTTGCTATTTGCAGATGATATGATAGTATACATAAGTAACCCCAAAAACTCTACTATGGAACACCTACAGCTGAAAAATACCTTCAGAAATGCAGCAGGATAGAAGATCAACTCAAAAAAATCAGTAGCTATAAACAAATGATAAAGAAGCTGAGAAAGAAATCAGAGAAACATCACCTTTCACATTAGTCACAAATAACATAACATATCTGGGGTAACACTAACCAAAGAAGTGAAAAACCTATTCGACAAGAACTTTAAGTCTTTGAAGAAAGAAACTGAAGAAGATACCAGAAAAGGGAAAGATCTCCCATGTTCTTGGATAGGTAGGATCAACATAATAAAAATGGCAATCCTACAAAAGGCAATCTATAGATTCAATGCAATCCCCATCAAAATCCCAACACAATTCTTCACAGACCTTGAAAGAACAATGATCAACTTCATATGGGAAAACAAAAATCTTCAGGATAGCCAAAACAATCCTGTACAATAAAAGAACTTCTGCGGGCATCACCATACCTGACATCACACTCTATTACAGAGCTACAGTAATGAAAACAGCTCGGTACTGGCATAAAAACAGAGAGGTTGACCAATGGTATCAAATTGAAGACCCGGATATAAACACGTAAAATAAAATAAAAAAAAAAAAAAAAAGACCCGGATATTAATCCACACACCTACAAACACCTGATTTTTGACAAAGAAGCTAAAATTACACAATGGAAGTACAGAAAGCATCTTCAACAAATGGTGCTGGCATAACTGGATGTCAACATGTAGAAGAATGAAAATAGATCCATATCTATTCCCATGAACAAAACGCAAGTCCATTTTCTATTCCCATGCACAAAACGCAAGTCCAAATGGATTAAAACCTCAATATAAATCTGACCACACTGAACATGATAGAAGAGAAAGTGGGAAGTCGCCTTCAAATGCATTGGGCACATGCACTTCCTAAATATAACCCCAGTAGCACAGACACTGAGAACAACAATAAATAAATGGGACCTCCTGAAACTGAGAAGCTTCTGTAAATCAAAAGACACAGTCAATAAAACAAAAAAGCAGCCTTCCAAATGGGAAAATATCTTCACCAACCCCACATCAGGCAAAGGACTGATCTCCAAAATATATAAAGAACTCAATAAATTAGACATCAAATTTTCATATAACCCAATTAAAACATGGGGTACAGAACTAAATAGAAAATTCTCAACAGAAGAATCTCAAATGGGGCTGGAGAGATGGCTCAGAGGTTAAGAGCACTGACTGCTCTTCCAGAGGTCCTGAGTTCAATTCCCAGCAACCACATGGTGGCTCACAGCCATCTATAATGAGATCTGGTGCCCTCTTCTGACATGCAAGCATACATGGAAGGAATGTTGTATACATAATAAATGAATAAAAAACAAAACAAAATTAAAAAAAATTAAAAAAAGAAGAATCTCAAATGGCCAAAATACACTTAATGAAATGTTCAACATCCTTAGCCATCAGGGAAATGCAAATCTAAACAACTCTGAGATACCATTTTACACCAGTCAGAATGGCTAAGATCGAAAACACCAATGATAGCCTATGCTGGAGAGGATGTTGAGTAAGGGGAACACTCCTCCAATGGTGGTGGGAATGCAAACTTGTGCAACCACTTTGGAAATCAGTATGGTGATTTCTCAGAAAATTGGGAATTAACCTACCTTAGGATCCAGCAATACCACTATTGGGCATATACCCAAAAGATGCTCAATCATACTACAAAGATATTTGTTCAACTATGTTCATAGCAGCATTATTTGTAATATCCAGAACCTGGGAAGAACCTAGATGCCCCTCAACTGAAGATGAATAAAGAAAATGTGGCACATTTACACATTAGAGTACTACTCAGTGATATAAAACAATGACCTCTTGAAATTTGCATGCAAATAGATGAAACTAGAAAACTCCATCCTGAGTGAAGTAACCCAGACCCCAAAAATGAATATGGTGTATACTCACTCATAAGTGGATACTAGCTATAAACAAAGGATATTGAGTCTATAGTTCATGATCCTAGAGAAGCTAAGTAACAAGGTGAATCCTAAGAAAAGTATATATAGATCCACCTGGAAAGTCAAAATAGACAAGATCACCTGACAAAATTGGGAGCATGGGGATGGGGGGAAGAAGAAAGGGTAGATGGGGAAGAGGAGAAGGGGAGGGGGGAGGAGAACTTGAGGAAATGGGATAATCAAGATGGAAGAAGGACAGATATGAGAGCAAGGAAAGACATATCTTGACTGAGGGAGCCATTATGGGGCTAGCAAAAAAAATCTGGCTTTAGAGAAATTCCAGGAATACACAAGGTTGACTATTAGGAATTTTTCCTAATGCGAGCTCTCTGCCCAAGCAAAACTCCCAATCAATCCAAATCACAACAAGCCAAATTAAGAAATAGCCAGGTTTAATAGGATTCCTGCGCTCTCAGATGGCCCCAAGGGGGAACCAGGAGGCTGTGAACGCGACCATGGGGGGGGGGGGAAGAGACCATGTAGGAACTTTCCAGGGAAGCAGTTCAAATAGACTGGGGAGTGGTCAAGGGGTCGAGACTTAGCTGGCACAGGGACGGGGCCTCCAAAGATGAAGGCCAGAGACCAGGGTTTACAATCTAGATTGTTTGTATAAGGAGTAACAGGAAGCTGAGGTAATATTTTGATTAACATTTAGGCTCTCTTAGGAAAAAGGGGCGTTGACTCAAGTCTGGCTACTTCCTGCGGGCATAGGGTAACGTGGAGAAGGGGAGAGTTGGGTGTTGTTAGATCCACGCTCAGTGAGAGGTGTGGCTAGAAAGGCATCCTGTGTACTGTCATCCCGGAGACGTCAGGCATCTGTTCCTTGGGGGAGGTGAGAAGGTAGGTGTCTAGGAAAAAAATATTGTTATCACCAAAGATGAGTGTGCCAGGATGAGGAGAAGGTAGACCCTTCATTATGGCATCCTGGAAAACCTGAGGGTGGAAGGTCCTGTCTGCTGTTCAGACCAAATGTCCTGAGTAGGTGCCCATTTGAGCCTGGAGAGATGGCACCGGCATGAGTGTCCCAAGAGCTTGGCAGCCGAGGGGGTGGTGAGGATTACCATGTGAGGTGTTGGCCATTGAGGTTCGAGAGACCTGAGTTCAGTGGAGAGCTTGGTTAGCTGTTGTTAGATGAGTTCATTGGCCCTCTCCACCTTTCCTGAGGATTGTGGGTGGTAGGGAATGTGGAATTTCCAGGAGATGTTGAGAGCTTCTGACACAAGCTCCATGACCCTGGAAGTGAAGGCTGGACCATTTTCCGTCTGGATGGTTTGTGGGACACCAAACTGAGGAATGATGTGGTCCAGGAGTACCTGAGCCACCACATCTGCTGTTTCCCCGGAGACCAGAAATGCTTCTATCCATCCTGTAAAAGTTTCCACAAGTGTTAAGAGATAATGGAGTTTTTTATGAGTAGTCATATGAGTGAAATCAACCTGCCAATCTTCGCCTGGTTGGTGTCCACGAAGCTGGTGTAGAGACTGACGTATGTGGAGAGCCCCTTGTGGGTTGGCCTGGGCACACGTCTGGCAGGAGGAGTGAACCTGTAAAATAGAATCTCAGAGATGGGTGGGGTCAAAAAGGGGCTCCAAGAAGCAGAACAAAACTTTGGGGAAGCAGCTAAGGATATCCACCCAGTAAAGGTGCTGGTCAAGCAGGTATCGCTAAAAAAGAATGAGAGAAAAATTGTCCTGCAAGAATGCAGGGCAGTGGCAAAGTTTTAAGTGGGGAGGAACAGGTCCCGTCTTCCCCCATAACTGAAAGTGGTGAGGGGAACGTAAGGCCCGAGTGAGATGTTAGAATAGGCAGCTCCCACGTCCAATAGAAAAGTGATGGCCTCACCCACTACCTGCAGCTTCACCCTAGGCTCAGATAGGATTACGGGATAAACCAAGTCTGGGCAGCATCAATCCTCTGCAAGCCTGAGAAGTTTGAAGGCTGGCACAGTTTCACTTGCCAATGTTGGTGAGGCTGGACCTCCATGGCATTGTGATTTCCAGTGTCCAGGTTGTTGGCAGATAGGGCATAACCTCGGAGGAGGCATAGGGTAATATTGTGCCACACGACCATTTAGGCCACACTTGAAACAGCTTGCCTGTGAGGTTGACTTAGGCTGGGCTCTATCAGGGTAGAGCCTTGTGGTTGGCTTCCCTTGTCCCCCTTCCTATGACCTTAGGGCAGCTGTTAAGGCCTGGGCCTGCAGATTGTTGTAGCCTTGTCTGTCAGGAAGACTCAGCTGTTTCTTCTCGGGCACTAAAAACTTTAAAGCCCATTTTCACCAATTTCCATATAGGGGTTTGGGGACCCTCCTCAACCTTTCTTAACTTTAAGCAGAAGGATTAGTAGAAAAGGAACCTAGCCGCTTTTTTATCTGAGAGAGATCTGGAAAAGATAAGGGAACATGAACTTTCAAAATGCCATTGACTCTCGCCACCTCCCAGAGAGGACAGAGAAGGACGGAGCTATGGTGAGATCCAGTATGGGAGGAGACTGGGGAGGGTTGAGAGGGGCTAGCCCAGTGTGCAGAGGGAGTCCAAGGGTGAGGAGATGAGGTAGGAGAGGGAGGGGAAGGGAAGTTGACCTTGAACCTCTGGATTGGACTGGGGTAGACTGGGAAGGAGAGCAATGTGGAGTATGTTGCTCCACAGGAGGGGGTTGGGTAGTGTGAGCTTGAGGGAGTGGGGGAAGAGGCCAGTGCCTCTGGCTGCATAGTCCAGCTGGAATTGTCAGTGTCCCAATTCCCAGATGACCAGGAATTTGGAGGCGTTGCGGCCTTAGCGACCAAAACTGGTGCTGCGAAACACTGGCTACTAAGGGAAGGGTGAGAGCACAGAACCCAAAAACCATGGACATATGTAAGCTCTGCCCATTTGTCTTTACAATGGCAAAAATTTTAGTGCATAGGGAAATTAGCCATTTGGGACAGATTGTATTGGACAGACCCAACCCAATTTATAAAGATTTTGTAAGAGGCATCCCAGGGGCAACAGCGGATCTGGCTTTGAACCCATTTTAAAGTCTATGCCCAACCAAGTGGCCTAAGTCTATTACAGCATCTGCTAAAATAGCTCTTAGGCCTAACGGGGTCATGGAAATTGAATGCTAGGCATCCCTGGAACAAACAAAGCCCACCTCAGCTAGGCCCAGTCTTGCTGGTCTAGCCACTGCTGAGATCAAACTCTTGACACAAGCTCGTAGCTTCAACAAGAGTCCAATAATCGACAAAAGTAAGTACGAAAAGGTCTCCCAAAAACCCTATAGCATAGACAAGAAAAAGGGACTCACCAAGATGCAGCCGCTGTAGCCTGTAGCCCAGGAGCTGGTTTTAGTGTGGCGTGGAGAGCTCAGATTGTGGACTAGGGGGCTTTTGATGCATGGCCAAGGGCCACACGGAAAGGCCGCCCTACCCAGTAGGACATCCAAGATGTTAGGAATTTTTCCTAACGCGAGCTCTCTGCCCAAGCAAAAATCCCAATCAATCCAAATCACAACAAGCCAAATTAAGAAATAGCCAGGTTTAATGGGATTCCTGTGCTCTTGGGTGGCCCCGAGGGGGAACTAGGAGGCCACGAACATGACCACCTGGGGGAAAGGAAAGAGACCACTCGGGAACTTTCCGGGAAAGCAGTTTAAATAGACTGGGGCGTGGTCAAGATTTTGGCAGGCTCGTCTTGACCCTCTTCCAGGGAGGGGTCAAGACTTGGTGGGCACAGGGGCAGGGCTTCCAAAGATGGAGGCCAGAGACTGGGGCTTACAATGACCCCAGCTAAGACTCTAAGCAATAGAGCAGAGGGTGCCAGAACTGGTCTTACCCTATAGTCAGACTGATGAATATCTTAAATATCACCACAGAACCTTCATCCAGCAACTGATGGAAACAGAGGCAGAAACCCACAGCAGAGCACTGGGCTGACCTCCCAAAGTCCAGTTGCAGAGTAGAAAGAGTGAGAATATGAGCAAAGAGAACAAGACCATGATGGGGACACCCACTGAAACAGTCTACCTGAGCTAATGGGAGGTCACCAACTCCAGACGGACAGGGAAGTAACAAGCATAGGTCTAAACTAGTCCCTCTGAATGTGGTTGACAGTTGCATAGCTGGGGCAGACTGAGGGGTCACTGGCAGTGGCACCAGAATTTATCCCTACTCTTATGCTGGCTTTTTGGGAACCTATTCTCTTTGGATGGGTATCTTGCTCAGCCTAGATATAGTAGCAAGGGCTTTGGAACCTTCCCCAAAGCAATGAGCCTTAGCCTCTCTGAGGAGTGGATATGTGGTGGGATGGGGTGCGTAGGCATAGGGGAAAAGAGGAGGAGAGAAAGTGGGAACTTGGATTGGTATACGTTATGAAAAAAATAGTTTGTTGTCTTTTATTAAAAAATAAAAATAAAATTATTTTTAAAAAAAGTTAACGAGCCAGGCATGGAACGTTGGCTGCAGTAGACATCTGTCATCCCAGCACTCATGTGTGGCAAGAGGACACCCATGTTATGACATATATGATGTGCCTGCAGTAACACACACACAATTGAAACAAAAGAGAATATGAGCTGAGGGCTTTACAGGTTTGCAATGTTGTTCAGAAAGGCTCCACGACTGCCCAGAATGATGCTATGTTTCCTACATCCACAGGGACCCAGAGTTAACACTCTGTAGGCAAGTGCCTTCCTACAATTCCCAGAGTCCATGCCTTGAACTGGAGCTGTGTAGACTGCCATCTCTCAGAGCTCTAATATACTTACTTATTAGGAGGCAAAAAAAAAATGCAAGTTGGAGTGGCTAGTCTCACTAATCCACAGAAGGATTTTTTTCACTCTCATGTGTATGTGCCCAATGTGTGTGCACCACACGTTTACAATTACCCATGGAGGCCATAAGAGGGCATCAGATCCTCTAAAGTTACAAGCAGCTGTGAGTACTAGCTGCTGGAAACCAAAACGTGGCTCCTCTACAGAGCAGCAAGTGCTCTTAACTGCTGAGTTGCTGCTGCTGACCCGTCTACGTCCCCATATAAGGAGTTCTTATTCTTATGTTGATACAGCAACTTTGAATTTAGCATTTCAATAGTGCATCTTGCCCAAGGGAGTCAACCATTCCTTTAAACTGGAAGTTGAAAGCCTTCCCTCAGCCAGTTTGGGTTCTTTTGTGCTCAGAGAATGGTTACTTAGGAACCAACAGTAAGACCTGAAAGCCAGATTCTCAGGGGCTGCAGCAGCTTGGACTCCATGCCATCTGGCTTTCAGATGAATCTTGGCTAGTGGGAGATACTGATGGAAAATTCAAAAAAAGTGGGAGAACACAGATGTTAGCACTTGATGCCCCCTTGACAATGGAGTCCTTTCCAGAAACTTCTTTTCCATGCCTATATCTTGGAGTGTTTCATGTTTTCCTCTAGAAGTTTCAGCATTTTGCTTTTTAAAGTTTTTGATCACTTTTGAATTTGATACGGATTTGGTTTCATTCGTCAATGGTGACAATCTTGTTTCTCTGGTACTATCTGGTAAAGAAGCTGTCTTCTCTCTAATTCATATTCTTGGCATGTTTGTTTATAATTAGATGGCTGGAACTTGGTGGGTTTACTTCTGGGTTCTGCATTCTATTTTTGGGGTCGATATGTCTGTCTGTTCTTGTGCCAGTACCATGTTTTTATGTTCATGGCTCTGTTACAGAATTTGAGATCAGGTATTATGATTCTGCCAACAGTGGTCTTTCTGCTGAGGCTCCTGGGCTCTTTTGTGCTTCCATATGAATTTTAGGATTTTTCTCAGTTCTGTGAATAATGTCATAGTATCTTTAGGATCTTTAAGTTTAAGACCATATCACCCAAATAGAGATAATATTACTTTCTTTTTCCTGCAGGTAGAGATTTTGTTTTTTCTTTTCTTATTGCTATGGTTAAGACTTCAAGCTCTATACTGAATAAGAATGAGAGAAGTGGACACTCTTGATTCATGACACCCTCATATACTATTAGCTATAGATTAGTTATGTGTGGTCTTTATTACCTTGAAATTTGCTAGAGTCCTGGCTTCTTTTGGGCCTTTTGTCATGAAGGTATGTTGAACTTTGTTGAAGGCCTTTCCTCCTTGATTGAAATGATCACATGATTTCTGTTAAGGCTATTTATGTACTGTATTACGCTTACTTACTTGGATATATTAAAACATCCTACATTACAGGAATTAAAGCAATTTGATCCTGGCATATGACTTTTTTTTTTGGTTTTTTGAGACAGGGTTTCTCTGTAGCTTTAGAGGCTGTCCTGGAACTAGCTCTTGTAGACCAGGCTGGCCTCGAACTCACAGAGATCCACCTGCCTCTGCCTCCCAAGTGCTGGGATTAAAGGCATGCACTACCACTGCCCTGTGCAGCATATGACTTCTTAGTGTGTTTATCATATTTGTTTACCAGACTTTCATGAGAATTTTTGTTCTGTTTATCAGAGAAATTGATCTATAACTTTCTCTCTTTGTTTTATCCTCATCTAGTTTTAATATCAGAGTAATGTCAGATTCTTGGGATTGGTTGGCCATTTTCTACTTTGCAGTAGACACTGGGGTAGTCATGGGGAAGAGAGAGGAGCCCTGGGGTAGTCATGGAGCAGGGAGAGGAGCACTGGGGTAGCTCTTCTTTAAGAGTTTGGTAGAACTTGGTAGTGAATCTATTCCGTTCTGGGTTTTATTTTGTTGGAAATTTTTATTATTGCCTCAATTTTGTTGATTTGTGGATCTGGTTAAGTTGTTTTATAGCTTCTTGATTTGATTTTTGTAAGTCATGTGTGTCTATGAGTTCATGTACTCCTTCTGAATTTTCCAGTGTTTGGGAACTGTGAATTTTCAAAGAATCCTCTAATTATTCTCTGAATTTTATAGATAACCTTTTATTCTTATCATTTTGGGTCTTTTTTTCCTTTTGGTTAATTTGAATAGGCATTTGGTAATCTATTTTTTTCAAAGAACAAATTCTATTATCAATTTTATGGGCTTTTTCTTTGGGTCTCTACCTCACTAATTTTCTTGTCATTTACTGATTTGGGGGTTCTTGTTTTGCTGGAACCTTGAGGTACCTCATTGGCGACTGTTTACATCATAAAAATTTTTTTGAATTTCTATTGATTTTATTTTATTATTGCTCACATGGCATCTATAACTTTCTCTCTGAATTTTATTTTGTTCTCTGTGTTTGTTCTCACCCATAGTTTCTGTATCCTCTCTTTGTATTATTTCACAGATGGAAAGCACTCTTTTATTTGTTTCTTACAGAATAGTAATAGGTTATAGTGTTGACCTTATTGTTTTGTTTCCATTTCTGCCTCCAACAGTCAATGGTTTTTGAAAAATTCTGATGATTCTTATCTACCCATTCTTTTTTCTTTTTTTTTATTTTGTTTTGTTTTTGTTTTTTGTTTGTTTTGTTTTGTTTTGTTTTGAAGACAGGGTTTCTCTGTAGCTTTGGATCCTGTCCTGGAACTAGCTGGGATTAAAGGCGTGCGCCACCACTGCCCTATTTGCCCATTCTTAAGATGAATGAGCACAAAGGAAACATGACCTTGCCAACACCTCAATGCCGGGTTCAATGCCTAGAATTGTGAGGTAATTAACTCCTTGTTGTTTGAAGTGTGTGTACTTGTCTGTTTTTTAGGATGTGTCTTGTGAGCTGTGCTCTTCCTGGAAGATGATGAGGCCAGGTAATATCACTCAGGAGTGTCTAGATCAGTGTCTCATGCCTTTTCTCTTAAGCTGGCTGGAATACCCAGACAGGGGTTCTGTATCTCCTGCCTCAAAGAATTTTGAACTTTGAGTACTTTTCTGGGAAGGGAATCAAAA
The DNA here is from genome assembly GCA_004026605.1 of Ondatra zibethicus. Lineage (NCBI taxonomy): Eukaryota > Metazoa > Chordata > Mammalia > Rodentia > Cricetidae > Ondatra > Ondatra zibethicus. Next base: position 37,663 of record PVIU01001455.1, on the reverse strand, counting down.
CTTCAGCATTCTAAATACAAGTGTTTCTCTGAACTTGGTAGGACCCACCTTCAGTCATGTTGCAGAGGATAACCCACTAGTCTTTTTTGGGTTAGGCTGAATTAAAAAAGGCAACCAGGATTTTAACAACCTCAAGAAGATTCCAATTATCCTTCTTTTTAGCCCTTTCTTTACTCTCATTTTTAGTGTACCTTTCTGCCTTTATAAAACATACTTTTACAGCCATCATTATGATGTTTCAGACAGGAAGTATGACTAACACATGCACACAATTCACTTTTCAACTAGAAGTCACTATCAATGTTTGTTTTTTTCTATCATTTTTCTGCCATAATCTTGTCTTAAGCTCCATGCAGAAAAATAAAAAATGACAAAAATTCTCATCATCAATATTTTCTAAATATAATTCATATCAGGGATATGATGACATTTTAAAGAAGAAAAATTATCCAGACTTAGTGATAGATTATTTATAAGTGGTAAATAAATAAAGAAATCAGATGTAGTGCCAAGATTTCCAGTCTGGGTTATTAGGAAAATATAGTGTCGTTTACAGAGATAAGGAAATGGGGAAACAAACAGATGGGATGGGATCACTAACAGATGGTCCTATTGAATTTAGACATATTGAAACTAAAATGATGGGTAACAACCAAATGGAGATGTTACAGGGACAACTAGAAATGCATTAATGGAGTGCAGAGAAGGTGAGGACTGGGTGTGTAGACGTGAGAATAAACTCTAATAGCTAAGCTAATAAACTCTAAAAAGCTAAGGTAGAGGGGATAAATATTGCAAGTTTGGGTGCTTAGAAAACATAGCAGAATAAAGATCTAGAATTGAATAATATCAAAGGAAAATAACAGATATATTTAGAAATGGAAATGATTAATATTGTGTGCAAATGTAGACTACCAATGTGGAGGTTTGGACAGCCACTGGGCTAGAAAGAGGCTGAGTTCAGGACAAGAGGCCCGTAAAGGGTTGCTTTAGAAGCTATGGGATCTGGGCTATCGTCAGATCTGCAACACCAGAACACTAGGGGTAAAGACTAGAGGAAACCAAATCCGGCAAGTCCAGGCTGGAGCAGGGTTCGAGAACAGATGAGCTGAGGTTGAAGAGATGGCTCCGCAGTTAAGAACACTGGCTGCTCTTCAGAGGACCCAAATTCAAGTCCCGGAACCCACATGGTGACTCACAGTGGTCTGTAACTCCAGTCCTAGGGGATCTGATGACCTCAGGCACCAGACACACACGTGGTGCACAGATATACATGCAGACAAAACATCCACACACATGAAAGTAAAACTTAAAGAACTGATGAGTGTCTCCCATTAGTGTAGTGGAGGAGAAGAGAAGCAAGAGTCGGTGGGGATTTCAACAGGCAGATACTGGGTAAAGCTGGCTTAAATGAGCCATTGTTGCAGCAGAATCACGTAACAGCTTCCTGCTCTGTGAGCATGCCTCAATCTAAATCTGTGCTGAAAAGTGACAGCTCACATAAAGATGCTGCAAATTGGTAAACAGAAATGCTCTACGGCTCATAAAGTCAGTCTTGGTAGATAGCCTAGAAAACATCCACACTTGTGTATAAAAAATAAATATGCAATATGCTCATATTACTTTGTTTTTTTTAAAAAAAAAAAAAAAAAAGGAAAACCAACCTTAATGTCATCCAGAGGGAATGAATCCAGTATGTGTGCATGCTGAAAGAAGGCGCAGCCATACAGGAGCTGGAGATAGTTCTCAGTGACTGCTGTGGAAAGATTCCCCAGTAACAACATCGAATGGAAGAGTGGGAGGAAGGGCCATGTGATTACCAGCCACATAGAACTCATTGGCGGGAGGTCTGCCAAGCATGGTAGGGTTCTAGAGAAGAGAAACCTAGCAATTGGCAGTGGATCCTTACCCTTTGACTTGTTGAATTCTACAAAGATACCAAGTCAGAGAGAAACTAAAAATGGGCACACCAAAGGAAGTTGTCACTACCTTCATGAGAGTGCTCCCAGTTGAGCACTAATGGCGAGAAAAGCATTATGGAGGGAGGGAGATGGGAAGGTTAAGAGTGGTCATGCTTTCTGTAATCAATAACTGGCCCTTCAAAGACAGCGGGTGTGAATCTTCATTGTAAACTTGACTGGACTCAAGCAGGAGACACACAGACACACCTTTGAACATGTCTGTGTTGCTCTGGTATTTCCAGAGAGAGATTTAATGGAGGCAAAAGAGCCTTCCTTAGTGTGGACAGCCCCACGCCATGGGCTGACTCCTAAATTGAATATAAAGGAGGAAGTGAATGGAGCACCACTCTGCTTCCTAACTGTGGACCAGGCCTGGCGACCGCTTTGAGTGCTCACTGCCATGATTTCCCTGTCATGAGGGACTGTGGCCCTCAAACCATGAGCCAGAATAGGCACTTCCTCCTGGAAGATGCTTTTATGCCAGGTATTTGATCACAGCAATGAGAAAAGTTATCACAGAAAGGCAAAATAAAAACTTGGTAGACGAACCGAGATCTGAGTATATTTAAAACTGATGACATCCATCAGAGAACAGGACAAAGAGCAGTGGACTGTTAGGGCTCAAAACATCGCACAGGCTCCCTTTTCTTCTTATTGTCCAGCCGGGGAAAGTGAAGCCCAAGCGTGAACCACAGGTAAGAGCTTGATTAAACCCAGACTTCATCTTGAACGGCTTGGAAATTGCTTTGAATCATTATCTCCTCATCCTAGCAACAGGTGTCAAAGCTTAACAGATCTGCGAGGCTTTATTTCTTATAGTATTAGCATAATTAATGAACTTATAAGCCGCCACCATGCTAGCCTCTCCTCTACAGGCTTCATGCCCTGACTTAATCTTCATATTAACCCTAAAAGATGTACTCTTCTAATTAGTCTTTGGCACCCCCAGAAGTGCAGAGTACGCAGCCAGAAAGCAATGGCACTTGGATTGTCTCTGCTCCTAAATCCAAGGTCTTCATCAGTTACTGCCTCTAACTCAGGTCACAGGTCACATGACTCGCATGATACAATGCCTTGTATGGGAAAGAGCTGAGAAAATGAGTGGCTTGCAGTGCTAGTAGAAAATGAGATAGCTCAAGACATGCTTCCTGGTGCACGGTCATTCATTCCTGTCCACAGTGCTATATTAGTTACCCTGCTTTTAACTTCTCTATTGAAAAAAAGCTACTCTTTTGGCAAAGAAAATCAGAGCTGAAGCAACAGAATGAAACTTTTCCAAGGGCAAGGCAGGACCTTGGTGCTTAAAGATCAAGCCCATCCAAACACATGTTCTGAGTTCTTTTGTTCTATTAGAATTGGCCTAAATCAAATACTGCTTGACTTGAGGGAATGAGGGGGTCTGAGGCTAGTTACCACTCTAATTGTGAGAGTATTTCACCCAGCTTCCTGGATACATGTATCTGTGTGACGGCAGTTCACTGTGAGTGTTCAGAAACATGACCCAAGAATTCTAGACTAAGCTGGTTTCCCAGGAGGCTGGTCAATCCCACACAGGAACTCTTAACAACTGTGGAATGTGCTGACACATCCTTTCACCTTCTGAGCAAGGAGGTCACTAGTTCAAAATATGTGTCCTATTCTGCAGGCTCAGTGGACGGAACAAGGGGGGAATGAAATGTGTGGTGAGCATCCGGGGAGAATGCAGGTCAGCTTCTGTTTTCTGAGGATGGAGATGCCATATTCTTCCTGGCACATTTCCTTGGCATGGATTTTGACTTCTTAAAAGTAAGGTTCTGCTTCCAGGGAGATTTTCTTCACGGGGAATAACTCAAAGACTTCACTAGAGGCCATACAGCTGTGTGATGATGAAGACGATTACAGACTGACAGCTGCAAATCCAGATGCTCACTGCTCTTCTTTTGTGCTTCAATAAAGCTCATTATGAGCTTAATGAGAATTTAGAGATTCTTTTCTCTCTCTGTTATTCTGAAGAGTTAGCACTAAGTAGAAACCAAGAGTTCTTTTCGAAGAGCCTGGGGCAGATGAGAGAATAAGTATCAAATTCTTCCAAAAAAAAAAAAAAACACTTAAGGGAAACTTTAGAAGTTGGGTTCTGGATTAAGTGTAGAGAGGGATGGAAGGAGGGAGGAAAGGAGGAAGGAAGAGAGGAAGAGAGGGAGGAAGGGAGGGAGGGAGAAAAGGAAACCACATAAAGTAAGAGAGCTCATTATCACTATCCTTCAGGTATTTATGGTTTTCTACATCAAAACATAGAGAGAGCTGAGCTGTTAGACCCATAACTTTCCTGTTCATTCCTGGCTATGTGACTCAGAGTAGGTGACTTAATCCCTCTCCGTTATCATTAAAATGTTACAGTTATTAAAAATGAAGATAATGACGGGATTGCCATCACACCACTATTATAAAAGTTAAACAAAAACATGTGTTATTGCTGGGTCTTGAATGTCTCCCAAAGGCCACACATTGAAGGCTTGGCCAGTACCTAATGGCACTGCTGAGAAGTAGTGAGAACTTTAGGAGACGAGGCATAACCCAATCATTGGGTCATTAGAGCTACACCTCTTGAAGACAATGTTAGAATGTGCCCTCCTCTCTTCCTCTCTCTCCACAAAGTGAACAGCTGTCCCCCTTCATATGCCTACCCCTTACCACAAGTCCCAGGCAATGACACCAACTGCCACAGACTGCAGCCTCTGACACTCTGAGCCAGGATAACCCTTCTGCCTCTTAAGTTGTTTTCAGGTACTTTGACATGCAGAGCAGTGGAAAGTTAGCACCGTGTGTGTCTAAAGCCTGTGTAGAACACCCAGTGCATAGTTGGAGTGTTATATGTTGGGTGTTATCTGTTGTTGCCATCATTTTAAATAGCCAAACACAGATGAGAATCACTTCAGCCATGGATATTTTTAAAGGTGAAAGTTGTGTTTACAAATATGTATGTGGTTTGAAGTGGAATGGCCTCCCTTGAGACTGGACATTGTCTAAAGCATTTGGAAACACTAGATTGAAAACACTAGATCTAAAGCTCTCCCAAGTTAAGGCTTGCCCTGTCTCTCATCAATGCTGATGTGCTGCAGGCCTGCCTACCTGCATCTATCCTAGGCCCACACACGCTTCCACCAGGCTCTCTCCACTCCGCTCTTCATGGCCTTCCTGCCTAGGGCTGTATCCCCCACTGGGCTAAAAGTGCTAGCTATGTCAATGACTATTCTTCATACTAAAAACTCAGTTCATCTCAAAATCTTTCTTTGAAACATGACCCTCTTGTGCAGAACTTAGGCTACCGTCCAGGAACAAAATGAGACTAAAATCTGCAACAGAAGTCCAGGCAATTACTTTTCTTCCTTGCATATACTTCCATGTGTTCATCACCATCCATCAAAATCTGGGGTCTGAGAGCAGAGCTAGTGGCATTCACATGCTACAGGTTGCTATGTTTCATATTCAGGCAAAACACAGTTACCACTGTCTGCATCTTGTATGTCAGAGTGGAGGGACTCAGATGACAAGGAAATGGAGCAGTGGAGCAGTGAAAGGCGCGACCAGAGCATCCTCCCTTAGGGCCCTCAGGGAAGCAGCTACAGATCCAGAGACATACCTGAGGGTCCTAGTTTACCAAATCAGTAAGAGAGTGGATGAGATCAGAGTGGAAGGGATGTCACCATCTTGGTGCTGTGGAGTCTATCCCTGAATTTAACCAAATCTGATTACCTGTCTGACATAACTGGGAGCGGAAGCTGGCAGTTTCTCTGGACCTGTAGGGGCTGACCTAAGACACAAGTCTCCTGCACGGCTAGTCTATGGTCATGGAAATGCGGCCTATCTGGCTGTACCATCCTCGTTTCTTTGTAAGAAACTTTAGTCTTCATTGAGGCTCAGCACCCTGATGATCAGCACTGGCAGAACTCCCACCTGATTTGAAATGTTGACGTTCCAACAGTCCTATCATGGATGGTTAAGAGCACACTGCAGAAATACCACCTCACAGACTGCATACTGGGAGGATCAGCCTGCTGACCAACCAGCTAACCACGCAACAGAACCATGTAAAGACATGTCAAGAAGCGATGTTCACTGCTCAAACATGTCAAGAAGCCTTTGGCTAAACTCCCAGTCTACAGAACTCCCAGGGACTGGAGATACAGAATGACATGGTCAGACCCCAAATATGGGATTGTCATAGTCAGTGGAACCCACAGTCTCCTCAATAGGCAAGAGGCAGGAGGAAGGTGAAACGTTTCCCCCAGTTTAAAAGATTTAAACATTTTAGCGAGCAAACAGGCTGCAGAGGCAGGCAGAATTGATGTCATAAGCAAGTAGCATTAGTTTCCTAACGTCTCTACACCTACGTCTTCATCTGTACACGGACGATGATAGTCTATTTCACAGAGACCTTGTGTAGATGAGCCAAAGAAAATGCCAAAAACTTAAACACGGAACCTGTGAAATAAGTGTTCATAACCAGCAGGCTTCGATATCTCTGGAGATCTATGGGTTGACCACACTTTATCTGCTGTGGAAATACTTATCCGTCTCTCTACATATGATACCCAACATAATCTATAGGAAGTGTTATCTTCTCTCTCCCCCCAATCCTGAGATGAGGTTGGAGGGGAAGCCTGCATAACCACGTTCAACAGATGTTGATGGGCCCAGTTTAGTCAGCTGCCAGCACTCACATCTGTCTCTCTGCCTCAGCATTTGTCCACCCTTGAGGGCCCATTCTGACCTCATGTTTGTAGACCTGTAGAAGTTCTAGAGGAGTAACATCTATTCATTGATCCCCTACCAGTGACTGACCAGGAGCTCGGTCACCCTGTGGTGTCTCTGAAGCACGCCATACTGTCCCCCAGAACTCTGACTCAGTGTTAACCTTTCCTCGTGGTGTGCTATGCTGGATGATACCTCTTTTCCCGTTTCCTCCTCTCCCAAGGCTCCTCCTCCACCTGCTGCCTACTTTCTAGGATGGCCTTCCAAATAAAGCACTTTCACTCAAATCTTGGTCTAAGGGAACCCGTACCACCTAAGTGGGTTTGAACTCTACACTGAGAGGGCAATGGGTAGCTATGCAAGCTCTCCCTGAGTGATGGTTCATCTGAGCTCTGAGGTGGTTGGTCCCTGCTTTCCACTGTACAGGCTAGCTTTCAAATCCAGTCAGCTCAGCAACAGCTGAGCTGAGCTGCGGTGAATATCTGTATTCACCACAGATATTCCTCAGGTGGAACCCAGCCCAGTCAGCTGTCTCCACAATCATCCTCTCGGCTCGTTCTCTACCAAGAATGACAGGGCTAGGAAGCTGGAGTACTCTAGAGACTTTGGTTACCCAATTCATGTAGCCAGATGAACTACAAAGAACTATAAATCAGTGCTGATTCTGGTAGGGGATGCCTGCAGTCTAAATGTCCAATCTTGCAGTGACAGCATGTCAGTAATAGTAACACATCTAAAGAGACAGTATCCACAACTAGCTTTGGTATCTCTCGAGGTCTGTGGAATAACCACACTTCCCCTGCCTGTGAAACACATTGAGTCTGAGGTTACAGTAGCATTCCTGTTCATCTTTACCAGCTTCTTTACATATGAAACCCTACATAACCTATGGGAAGTACCATTTCCTATTTAACTACCTTCAAATCTGTGCCAGGGGACTCACCCCTAGGAAGGAAAAAAATACATGTTGTCACACTACATTGATAAAGAGAATCCCAAACCCTCTGCCTTTCTGTGTTGGCTAATTTTATGTCAACTTGAAGCAAGATCCTGTCATCTAAAAGGAGGGATCCTCAAGAGAGAGAATTCTCCACAAGATCAGCTGTAAGGAAGCCTGTAGAACATTTTCTTAATTAGTGATTAGTGGGAGACAGCCCAGTCCATTGTGGGTGGTGGCATCCCCTAGGCTGGTGGTCCTGGGTTCTATAAGAAAGCAGGATGAACAAGCCAGAGGTAGCAAGCCAGTAAGCAGCACCCCTCCATGACCTCGGCATCAGCTCCTGCCTCCAGGTTCCTGCCCTATTTGAGTTCCTGACTTGACTTTCTTCAGTAATGAACAGTGATATGGAAATATAAGCAAAATAAACCCTTTCCTCCTCAAGCTGTTTTTGGCCATGGTGTCATCAGGGCATTGATAACTTAAGACCACTTGCCTATATTCAAGCAACTTGTCTGTGAGCAGCTGAGAAGGTCCAGATGTGGGGGTAAACAAGAGCAGGAAGCTGGTCTAATTACCGACAATGCTTTGTGCATGGCACTTGGGAGTACTAGAGGGTCTGTGTGGATACTATGATAGAGAAGCCTTTGACGACAAATTCTTCAGTAGAACTTGTAGCACATACATACCCTGCAACACTTCCGTGTAACTAACATGTTTTGCTTTCTCATGAGAGGCAGATGGGGCTTGTTGTTCTATCCATTGATAGGTAAAGTCAGATACTCCAAGATCTGTGATCTTTCCCAGGCCTTTGGTTGGTAGCAGGGAAGCAAGCTGAAGATCAGCAAATCTTTGCTCCTATCCTTTTGCTTAATAATAAATCAGATTGGTTCTCTGATTACAAAACAAAAACTGGCAGAAAGTTTCTCTGGAGCCCCAAGAGAGATCATAGAGTTTAGAGTTGGGTGTCGTCGTGGGGATATAAATTCTGCTGCTAGGGAAAATAATAAATAGCACCAGGGCAGTCGGAATACTGTGCCAGCAGCAGCAGCTCTGCCAGAGAGCGGAAGCCCCTGTTCTCCCTGCAGTGCCAAGTGCCCCAGGTCAGGTGGGGCTCTAAGCACCTGGACAAAGAATGCCACTGCCATTGAGAGGGCCAGAGCAGGGAGGGTGGCATAGTGGCACTGTCTGGTATTACATTTGATGAAAAATAAGGAGAGAAAGGAAAGAACTAGGAGGAGAAACCTTCTAAGGCAGGTCGCACATATGCTGTCCTCTAAACCTTGCATCAGCCTTGTTTCGTTAACTTAAAATAAAGGCTTTCTTAGAGCCTTGTGACCTCCTTTCTTGGGTTGATCCTGGTGCCAACGTGTTTTAAAATACACGATTGACAGGTAGAAACTTCTGGGATTCCTGTTCCTAGCAATGACCAGAGTGACAGTCAGTGATGACAACTGGAGCCTTTCTCTGGATCACATAGCCCACCCTGAACCCTGGCACATCTGCTACATCATGCTCGTACCCACTCTGCCACTGTCTATCCTGGGAGCTGAAAGCTCACATCTCCACTGCTAGAACATACTTAAAGTGAAAGAGAGGAAAGTGAAGAAGAAAAGGAAGGAAGGGAGGGAAGGAAGGAGGGAGGGAGGGAGGGAAGTTTTCTAAATATTTTAAAAGCATCATAAGTAAAGGTTAATACTTCCAGTGAAGAAAATCATGCAAAAAAATCTTTCATCAAAGTAAATCCCCAAGCAATCCCTTTTAAGGAATTTATCCACCGGCTGCACATCACGTGGTAACCTGATTTTAATATTGAGCTCAAGGATGGATTTATAGGCCAAAGATGCTGATTTTACTCAGCTGAACTCATTTAGCAGCCTCTACAAGAAGCCTCAGCATGCTGTTTTGGCTGAGCACTTTCCAAACCAAGTGGGTCTTGGCTGCATGGTTACCTTGCACCCAATGCGTAGATAAATACAGGGAGAAGTCATAACTGGCAGGAACATTAAGGCTTGGATCATATGTCAGCCCTGCTTAGCTGGCAACTGAACACACAACTCCCATTGCTGTGAAGCCTCCTGTGATGACTTGTCCATACACATCAATTGCAGGAGAGGCTGTAAGTTTATTAGAGCCCAATTTAGGAATCCTACAAGCACCTGGGATTTACACTCTATTGACTGAATGTACAATAATTAATCTGTGGATGAAATTAAATACAACCCTAAGGAATATTTATGTGCAGGTTGTCTTAAATTCTGAGGACGTCTGTAAAAATCACATGCCAAATGAGCAAACGACAGTTTAACTAGCCTGGCTGGAGACAGCAACCACTCCAGCCTAGACTGGTGCCTGAACATGAGCCATGTGCCTCGTATCCTGGGCTCTCTGTATCTGGTCCTACACCATAGACCCAACCTTGCTTCAATGGAGGAATGGTTTAAGCAAAAGTCCGAATGTGCAGATATATTTCCTGTCATCTCATAAACAATATAGTAAAATTCCTCTCCATATAGCATGATATTGTATTTGGTGTTATAAGTAGTTTAAAGTATACATGAATTAGCTGAGTATATCGGGTATATTTGCAGGTTAAATGTAAATACTTTGCAGGTTTTATTACATTTATTTTTTCATGTGTGTGTGTTCTGCGTGTGTGTGTGTGTGTGTTTGTGTGTGTACAGTGTGTGCGTGTGTGGACAGTAAGTGCCATGACCTGCATCCACGCATGTGAAGGTCAGAGGACAACTTTCAGGACTTGGTTTCTCCTCCCATCATGCGGTATCCCAGAATCGAATTCCGATCCTTATCTTAGGAGCCACCTTGCCAGCTCACTTTGCAATTTTTTATAAGGAATTTATGGATCCCCAAGTTTTGGTCCTCCAGCCAATCTCCAGGAGATGGGGGCAACTACATTCAATATCCAGCTACGGTTCATTTAAAAACAGAACCTTCTTTGTTCAATATTAGATTACTTAAACTTTAAGATTTACTCCCCATTAATAAACAGTGCCAGTAACTGGTTGTCTGGTCTCTTACTTGCAACTGTAATAACAGTTTCCTCTTTGATTCATACAGTGGTTTGTAAGGTACCTGCAAATCAATCTAGCATTCTTTATCCTGGGTATATCCCTTCTCTTAGCAAAGGGTGGGGCCGTGAGAGTGGATGACTGGGGCAAGTCCATCAAAATGCGGACAAGGGGTTCAAATCACAACCCTGAGGACAGAGGACATTTTCACCCAAGAAGAAAATCTCTTGCTAGCTCTAACCTGTTCTCAGGTTGTTGTAATTTTTTAAGGAACCTCTCTCTCTCTCTCCCTCTCTTTCTCTCTCTGATACCAAGCTGGCACTTAAAGCTCTAGATCTTGTTTCTTGTCATTCGAATGAAAAACTTCTTAGACTTCTTAGACAGCAGGAAAAGCCATATGACTCCTAGTAAGTAGGCACTTAATATCTCTAGAACCTAAAACGACTAAATAAGATTGCTTAACAGTCTTGCCCCAAGGCTAGTTGCAGTGAAAAGCTAAGATTTCTTTCTGAGAAAAGCAACTTACAGCTTTGGCCCTGAACTAGGCTGTTTCTTAAACGAGGGTGCCCCAACACGCCGAGCTGGTATCAAGGTCATTCCTGTATCCTCCTGGCAGTAATGAACATACTTTTAAAAGACACTGTTTGGTCACTCTTACCTTCCCCATAAACCTAAGCATCACGTGAAGCCCCCGGAGGATGGCGCAGAAGGTAGAAGAGTGTCGTTAGACTCTGTTCCGCTTCCTAAATGGCCACATTGGATAAATCTCCTTTTTCTGCTTTCTGTTTTTGGCTTATTGAGGATGAGTAGTCCGGTCCTCCTTGTTAGGGCTCCAGGGCGCAGGCTCTGACCCTATGAATTCCTGTACTTTCCTTGGGAACCTCGAGGTCATAGTGCCTGTGAAGGTGTGCCAGGCTAAGTGTTTTGATTGTACACCTTTACAAATAGTGTATTTGGCTCTTGCTTTCTGCTTCTTCCCATCCTTCCCTAAGACCCCCCTACCCACTCTTCTCTCTGTACCCTTCATCTGAATAATTGTTATTTTATCATATTGACTCATAATAATATATGTTCATAACCATCCTGGAATTGGGAAGAGAGCATTAAAAAGTATCCTAAATATTTGGGGACAGTCAGGCTTTGGAAGCTGAGAGCTCTTTAATGTGCTCCAACTCTTTTTATTTTTTTATTGATTTTTATTGAGCTCTACATTTTTCTCTGCTCCCCTCCTTGCCTCTCCCCTCCCTTCAACCCTCCCCGAAGGTCCCCATGTTTCCAATGTACTCAGGAGATCTTGTCTTTTTATACTTCCCATGTAGATTAGATCTATATAAGTCTCTCTTAGTGTCCTCATTGTTGTCTAAGTTCTCTGGGATTGTGGTTTGTAGGCTGCTTTCTTTGCTTTATGTTTAAAAAGCACCTATGAGTGAGTACATGGGATAATTGTCTTTCTGTGTCTGGGTTACCTCACTCAAAATAATGTTTTCTAGCTCCATCCATTTTCCTGCAAAATTCAAGATGTCGTTATTTTTTTCTGCTGTATAGTACTCCATTGTGTAAATGTACCACATTTTCCTTATCCATTCTTCAGTCAAGGGGCATTTAGGTTGTTTCCAGGTTCTGGCTATGACAAACAAAGCTGCTATGAACATAGTTGAACACATGTCCTTGTGGCACGATTGAGCATCCTTTGGATATATACCCAAAAGTAGTATTACTGGGTCTTGAGGAAGGTTGTTTCCTAATTTTCTGAGAAATCGCCACACTGACATCCAAAGGGGTTGTACCAGCTTGCATTCCCACCAGCAATGCAGAAGTGTTCCCTTTTCCCCACAACCTCTCCAGCATAAATTGTCATCAGTGTTTTTGATCTTGGCCATTCTTACAGGTATAAGAGGGAATCACAGAGTTGTTTTGGTTTGCATTTCTCTGATGTCTAAGGATGTTGAACATTTCCTTAAGTGTCTTTCAGCCATTTTAGATTCCTCTGTTGAGAGTTCTCTGTTTAGGTCTGTGCTCCAACTCTTTCAGTTAAGAAATGACATGTTATCCTTAACTCTGTAGCTGGAATGACAGTGTTTATTTCCCACTATTATTCTAATAAGATCCTGCATAGGAAGTTTTTATAATAGTCTCTTTTTTTGAGACAGGTTTATACTTTGTAGCCCTGGCCATCCTAGAGCTTCCTATGTAAACCAGATGGCCTCAGATCCACAGAAAACACCTACCTCTGCCTCCTGCATGCTGGGATTAAAGGAGGGCACCACCATGCTTGGTGTTAAATAATAAATTTTAAGGTCTGTCATTTTCTAGTCAATAAAATCAATGAATTTGCCCTCATGTATTCACATTGGAGTTTTTTCTATCCTTAGGTATGAGCTTTTATCCTTAGATATGAGGAATATGTCTGTCTCAGTGGAGTCTAACCTGTTAGCAAGGACAATTCTGCATATGTGGACATGTAGCAACACTGGCCTAGGGGGAAATGCATAGAGGGAGGCTGGCACCGGGTGTTAGTCTAAGGCCTAGAGATGGAACCAACTGATTCATTCTTCATGGAGATTCATTCTTCATGGAGTCTTATTAGTAACCCCACTTTTCAGGTCAGGACATTAAATGATTTGTAACAGTCACTAAGGTTGGAAGTAGCACCTTTGTTTCTTTAATAAGTTCTACAACTGACCAGCTTCCTCAAATAAGGCTCATATTCCCCATAGATGCAGGCTCTCAAAATGAAATAGTAATAATAAGGCAAAAAATGAGAACTAAATCCTTATTATTGACCATCAAGACTTTCCAATCACCATGCTAGCCCTTTAGCAAGTGGATTTCATAATATGGAGAATTAATTCTTCTATGGAACTAGAAAAGCCAAAGCACTAGACAGTGGTAATGCACACGCCTTTAATTCCAGCACTCGGGAGGCAGAGGCTAAAGACCTCTGAGTTCGAAGCCAGCCTGGTCTACAGAGCGAGTTCCAGGACAGCCAGGGCTACACAGAGAAACCTCGTCTTGAAAAGCCAAAAAAAAAAAAAAAAGCCCCTGTAATCTGTAGTTTTGAACAATTCAAACTTAAAAGGGAATCCCATTCTGAGTAAAGAACTGAAATAAAAATTAGCCATAACCCCATCATTCAAAAACCACTGTTTAACACATCGGCATATTTCCACGTTTTCTTCTCTACATAAAAAAAAAAAACATAATAAATAGACTTTGTTTGAAAACTATTTTTATTTGGACCACTGGCAGGGGGGCAGGGAAGGGACCCTATTGTCTTCCCATTCTCCTGCGATGTACTCCCAGCCTTCAAAGACAGTCAAATCATTAACAGAAAAACCAAAGGAAGTACTATCCAGCCTCCTGTCTTTTTTAACTGGAAGATACATTCTCTAATCAAAACTGTAGAGCAGCAAAGCCCTGCTACACTACCTTTTGTCCTCTTATGTCCAATGACTTTTCTGCTCAGCTACTAGTTATTCCCAAAGTGTTCACTATGAAAGGGTGGCTCTCAGACTTCTCGAAAGCTCTTCTCTGCATCTCTGTTAACAGTCTGGCCTTGGATATTTGTTTAATGATCAATAGAAGTTTCTGGCCCTGCCACTGAATTTTTCAGTAGACTAGCCAAGTCAATGTTTAACTGCATTCTTTAGTTCTGGAATGGCAAAGTAGAAGTTGTAGGGAAGTCTCCATGGAAACCAGCCTCCCAGGAAGTGGCCAGAGAAGTTAGTGTCGGGGCACAGAACTGGAAGGATGTCATGAAGGAAACACCTGTTTTGGTAAGCTGAGGTAATCTTCTGAAAATACTGAACTAAATCAAGCTCCATAGGTCCCCCAAGCCCACCCCTCATGATTTTCTTCTGAATATATTCAAGGGAAATGGGCCTGGGCCGCTCCAAGCATCAGCCTCGGGTAATCAAAGTCACACCTTTACAAAGCCAAGAGGTGGAGACTCTCTCAGCTGGCCCTGTGTTCTACGCAATAAATCGAAACCTGGAAGAAGAGAACTCATACCCATTCTTGAGACAGCAGGACCAAAATCAAGCTCTGGAAAGACAGCTGCCACCTCTCCGAGAAACCTGGTATGGAAGACATCCTTCAGGTACACCACAACCAAGCATGAGATTTGCGTGTCTGGGACTCGGGAGAACTGTGGGTACTATTACCTGACTGTAGCCATGACCTCAGAAAGTCTAGATCACTGAGATGCAGGAGAATGCTTTTCAGTGAGGGCTGAATGTTTGTCAGCTGACTGTCTTCCGGCACATTCTAATGCTTGTGTTGATTCTAGATAAGGGGCTTTTCACCCCTTTATATAAGAAGGGAAGAAGCGTGATCTCACTCAGTCTGTGCTGATGCCAAAGCTTGTGCCTACCTCCATCAGATCGCTGAGACGGCACAGATGCGATAGGTGGTGGCAATAATGATCCAGCTGGGTTCTAAATTTGTCGTTGTCTCCAGAGAGATTTAATGCATAGGGCTTTGTGGTTTCGAGAGCAGCACTTCAGGAGTAAACCTCTCCAATGTGGATTTGAAACCAACCCAAACAGAATCAATTTACTACATGAAGAGAACAGATGAGTCACTGTTCCTAACCCCATGCTCTTCACGAGCATCACAGAGTTAAAGAAATTTTCCCCACTAGGGTAGGGGAGCTCTGAGCCTGAGATGGCGCAAGTTGTTCATGTAAATTGTTTTCTGAAGACCATAGTAATAATTAAACAGATTACTAACTTGGGATGAGAAATTCATGCTTGTGTGTGTCATCTGGCACACATTCCGTACATTTGAATCATCTTTTCTCTTCTTCACACCCCACATCAGTAACAAAACCGGGCTCTCCTTCCAGGACGACTCTGTCTGAACACCTTGTATGTCTCTAGCTGCCAGATCTACTCAGGGTGGTTTCTGTGGTTCCTTTCTGTACAAGGAAAATACTGAGTATAGTCGACTAATATAGCTCCTCTGATGTTCTTTGTTGTGGATGAGAATTTCCTCCTATGGCACTGATTCATTTCTCTGGTTGCTTTGGTTTTGTGCTTGTCAGTGTCTCACTGTATAACCCTGGGCTGGCCTCAAACTCTCCCTGTAGCCTAGACTGGCTTAGAACTCTCAGAGTCCTGCCTGCCTTTGCCTCACAAGTTGCTAGGATCAAAGGCATGCAGTTTTAGCCTCTTCCGAGTTCTAAGGTTTTGGTAACTACATGACAAAAGCTGATTTGGGTACATTGGAGTCCCAACTGAAAAACTGTATTTGAAAGACAAAAGTCACATTCTTTATAATAACAACGAATGGAGAACATTCTCTACAAATACTGACTGTACCAAAGGCATTCTGGGTGCTGGTTTTAAGGGCCCATGTTCTAATCCCAGTCCTACTAAATGCATCATACAACCTTAGACAAGTTACTTAGCAGCTTTGTTTACCTGTGGTCAGGAGCTGAAGCGCATGTCTGGTACAGCTTTTGCCATATGGGACAGTCCAACTAAAACACAGGATATCATCACTCACATCATAGAAAGGTGATGAGTCCTGAAGTTTCTGAGGGAAAATGCTTTCAATGTTTAAGATTTTAAAACCCAATGTGATGGTGGTAATGTTTCTATCCTGCTCAAAGTATGGCATAATCTGAAAGAAAGAGAAAGGAAGTCAGAGTTTCCATTCTTCAAAGCTGGAGACAGCAAAGCTTCACAGGGCCACATGAATGTTTAAGGATAGGGATCCATAGCTACTTGTTTGTTTGGATTTTTATTTTCATTTAAAGTGCGAAGCATGAGTACAGGCTACTCTCAACAACAGCCTCGTGTCAGACTGCATCTGATTGTTGAAAGAGAAGATCAGCAACTCCATGCAGCTTGGTCATGGCAGCGCTCTTGAGTGCCTCAGTTAATCAAGCTGAACATAGCATGTGTAATGTGTCACCATCTGAGTCTCAGCAGAGCAGCTCTGTAGCCCTGGCATATTACATGGGAAGGACAGTAGCATGGTGTATGCTAGCATCAGCTTGGGGACTGTCCCCTATTAACTTCCTATTTACTCTGAGAAGATAATCTATTTTCATTTCTTAAAGTATTTTTTTCTGATTCCCTTTATTTGGGAGGAGGTTTCATGGTATTTAACTGGGAGCTGGAGACAAAGGTAGATCACGGGGTGTGGGGGAGTCGTAAGACTAATCAGTAAGTTTCTATTTTCCAGGCTAAATTCTGTGCTAGAGTAACACCTGTGGTCAGAAGTGACTTTTCTAGCTGCTTTTTTTTTTTTAAATCACCTTGGGGGGAGGGCCATAAAAGAAGGAAACGGACTAAAATGTTCACTTTCATTCATGTGAGGACCCTTCTTTGTGTGTCTGTTCTGGAATATTATACACTGTGTAAAAATGCATTGTTGTGATTGGTGTAATAAAAAGCTGAGCAGCCAATAGCTAGGCAGGAGTTATGGGTGAGACTTCTGGGCAGAGAGAGATCTCTGGGAAGAAGGCAGAGTCACCAGTCAGACATGGAGAGGAGACAGGAGGTATAAGATGGAGTAGAGATTATGCTACACAGCAGAACATAGCTTTAAACTATGGGTTAATTTAAGTTATAAGAGCTAGTTGAGACAAGCCTAAATTAAAGGTCAAGCTTTCATAATTAATAAGAAGTCTCTGGGTCATTATTTGCAGACTGGCAGTCCAAGGATAGTCCAACCAGAAAGCTTGCCACATGTGTCTTATCTGTACATTCAACCAGTATAACTGTATAACTGTATAACTGAAGATTCAAAATTGTGTAGATGAGGACTACTAACGAGTGATCAGCCTAGATGTCTAGTTTAACAATAAATTGATTTTAAAGCTTTATTATTGCCCCCCCATCTTTCAAGTATCCAGGTCCATGTATCTTGACATCCCACTGAAGCATGAAGAATCAAGCATTATCAAAAGGCATCCACCCCGAAGAATTCAAGTAAGATGAATTTAAAAGTCCTTCTTAAGGAATATCTTTGCTTTAATGCTAAAATCTCCTTTCATCTATAATCATCAAAGAACCTTAAATACCTTGTTAATGAAAATGCTGTTACAGAGAATGTTGACAATTGCAAAGACCATAATATTAGAATTTCCTTTAGCAGTGATGTCCCTTTTGAGGCTTATAACCCAAAGAAAGTATGCTAACAAGGACTCAGCTAGAGAGTTCAAGGACTCAAGTCTAACACTTAGATGAATGAGTATTCAAAAATCACAGCAACTACCACTTCTATTCAAGGCAAACACTCTCGATCTTTGTCATTCATGTAGTCCTTTAACCCAATACAAAAAAGAAAATGTCAGAGGCAGGTGAATCTCTGTGAGTTCGAGGCCAGCCTAGTCTACAAGAGCTAGTTCCAGGACAGGCTCCAAAGCTACAGAGAAACCCTGTCTCCAGAAAACCAAAAAAAGAAAGAAAGAAAGAAAGAAAGAAAGAAAGAAAGAAAGAAAGAAAGAAAGAAAGAAAGAAAGAAAAAGAAAATGTCATCTTTGTTTTCTACACATAGTTCAGAGTGAATAGACAGTGGAGCTGTTAGCCAGGCCTCTGATACTTCTAACCATCAGTGTAAATTATCTCTATCTCCCGTTAACCCCACCCTTTAATCATCCGAGATGCTACAAGCAGCTGTTGAAGTTGGGGAGACTGGGGCCAGATATGGTGGGGCATGCCTTTAATCCTGGCACTCAGGAGGCAGATGCAAGCAGATTTTTGTGAATTCAAGGCCGGCCAGGGCTGCATCATGAGATCCTGTCTAAAAGAGAAGAAACAGGGGCAGGGAGGGGGAGATTAGGGACATCAGAGCAAGAATTTTTTATGCAAAGTATAAATTCTAATAAGACATCTCATTCTAGAAAGGGAAAGAGATTAGAGTGGGTTCTTGGGAATGATCACCAGGTAACAGAAGGCATGGGACTCTCTGTGAGCAGAAAAAAGGAGCCACACAAACCCCACCTGCTCCACAACTCACCTAGGTCCCCAGACCAGTGCCAGGGCTAATGGAAATCTCTGTTGAGGATTGTTTCCGTTTCAGTCTGGTCTTATTTACTTCTCTTCTTCAGAAGCTCAAAATTACTACTTGAAGTGATTATTACCTTTAGTTCCAAAAGAACATTGCTTCCAAAAATATTAGAAAAATGCAAAAATATTATTTAGCTCAAGAAAAGTAAAGGGGACATGTAATAAAGCAATGTCTAATATAAAATTGTGTGCACATCTCTAGCTTAGTTGAGCAACCCTAAAGCTGGCTTTATTCTTAAACTAAATGTGCTCTTTCAAAGGAGTATTTAAATATATGCCCCTGCGAAACCCTGACACTGGCCAGCTCAAAAGAAGAAATCACCACAACCAGAGAAATACATTTGTGCTGTACTCTCTAGTTCACAGAATAATTTTAAGATTTATCAATCCTAAATAAGTGAAGGTTAGGTTTTGATTTCCCCAAATTCAAAAAGAGGAGCTGGATATTTCAGAGTCTGGCACTATACCCCACACACCAGCAAAGCTCCCTAAGAATAAAGAATCAAGTCGCAGAATCTGATTGCAAAGACTAGGTAGGCTTTACCCAATCTTACATCTTCAGCCACGGATGACAGGTGCCACTCTAAAGTCTAGGAATGAATGAGTGAAAAGAGGCTCCTTCCTGCTGGAGAGAAAGCACGCCAGTGTACAGGTAGCAGTGTGCTTAATTAAATATAGAGATGTTTTGTTGATCCCGAGAGCTGAGATACACTAGACTCAACCAAGTTCTGAAAAGCAGAACCCTATGCAGCTTGCCTGCGCTCTCCTCTGTGCACCGGCTTTAATTCCCCCCCCCCCAAAGAGCTCTGCTCCTCAGGGCCAACCTAAACTTGAATCTTATATATCCAATCAAACGGACAAGATGGTCTGACCACGGCTGAGATTCCAGTTCCTGATGAGGAAAGAGTTTTGTTTTTTGGTTTGGTTTTTTTTTTTTTTTGGTTTTTTGTTTTTGTTTTTTTTTTTTCTGTTTTGTTTTGTTTTTTGAGGAAAGATCTTATTGGCTCAGCTTTTCTGATTCTAGGTCTGAGCCAATGAGCTGGGAGCAGAAGACTTGCTTGTGCTGTAGAGACGTGGGCAGAGGAGCCGCCCTGGAGGTTCTGCAGTCAGCTACCAGAGAAAAGGGGAATCACTAGGAACTTGGCAGACACTCCCAAAGATATCATCTATAATTATCTGCACAAATGAGGCTCGGCACATTTTCTACCACAAATGGGTTTTTGAGAGAATGCTAAATGCTGGGTTCCCATGACATGCTAATTAATAGCCTGATCTCTGCCAAAGAAAATTCTAAAAGTATTTGTAATTATTAAACCAAGCCTAATTGCATCCTAAATAATTTGGGTTGCGTACTTGGCGCTCCCCAGTTCCTGAACATCTCCACTGCTCAAGCAGAGAGCACCTCTTCCTGGAGGTGAGGACTGAGCCTCTCTCTGCCTGGAGCTCTTAACAGGGCTCCCCGACCCCCACTGTGCAGATTGGATCAGCAGTGCCCCCTCTGGCCTGCCCACCTTCCCCTTCCACCCTGAAGTCTAATAGGAATGCGTTCCAACCAATCCCCCCACACACACACACGCACACGTGCATGCGCACACACTCGTACTCACACATTCACGCATACACACGTGCACACACACATGCACATGCACACACGCACACCAGTATCGACCCAAGTAATTCAGCTGGATAATTCTGAGTGCCAGAGAACCTGTTAAAATTTCAGCATCTCTATAAGGCTCACCCTGAACAACCTACTAACCACTGAGAACCCAACCCAGCAGCCCTGATTCCCTCAGCCCCTCTCTATGTGCACACTATTTTCCACTGAAGATATTGGGAATCCCTAATTTTAACATGGGAAATCCAAAATATTCCAAAATCCAGTTTTATCTAAACAACACTGCCATTACTACAGGAGAAAAATCCTACACCTGATCTTGTGTGCTGGTTTGTTGCCCAAACAGCAGAAACACTATGTAAAATTACCTTCAGCTAGTGCACGTAGCCAACACATGAAACAAACTGTATTGAACTTGGGTCCCATTCCCAAGACATATCATTACACACATGCAAATATTTGAAAACCCAAAATAAAACCCCAAGTTTGAAACACTACTGGTCCCAAGAATTTCAAGTAAGGGATACTTAGCATAGATAATATATGCAGTAGGATTTTGATAAGTGCTGCCAACGTCCCCAAAGGAAACAGGTGGCCCACTGAAATCATAGCAATCCAGGGACATTTTCTTTGTAACTATCCATGCACAGAAGTTTGGTTAAGAGAAACAGCCAAAGATACAGCAGTCAGCATTAGAGGTGGCTGATGGGTAACCAGCTCCAGGCCAAGGCAAGGGGAGAGATTTCTGGAGCCTGAAAGAAAAAGGCCAGATAGAGAAAGCTGTACTGCAAATAAGAGTGACCTTCCACTGAGGGACACAGTCACCCCATACCACCTTGTGAAGAGTCAGAAGCCCAAATACCTGACTTCATCATCATCATCCCCTTCCTATTGGCTACATCCAATAGGAAGCCAGAGGCAAGGAGTTGCTGCATGGGTACAGGCAGAGAGCAAGTGGCCAGTGGGTGAGCAGATTTGAAGACCAACGGAACATACCTGGTACCATGGCATTCAATTTCAGGCATTTTCTTCATGCTGAGACTTTCTTACTGCTGAATGTTACATTTTATTGATTTTTGTCCTCATCTATTAAAACAATCACACACGCCCACACACAGGATGAGCCGGCCCACACAAAAATAAAAAACCCCATAGGTTTTCTTTCCTCTAGTTGATACAGTGTAGATTTTATAATGCTGAACCATGCTTGCGTTTCTGCCATTAACCTGACCTGGTCATAAGTATCGAAGTGCACGCCTTGCTGAGCTGGATTTCCTAAGGTTTTGTGTATCCGCTTTAATGAGTGAGGCAGAGCTATACTTTTCTAATACACTTTTACAACAGCTTTGCCACCGAGACTGAATTAGTCTTATAAAATGAAGAGACTTCCCATCCCTCTTTCCCAAAGCATTTGTTATAACACAGGAACTCTCTATTCTCCAGCCGGTTAGTAAACACATCTCCAGTGCTCTTCTTAGACTCGTGGACTTGTAAGGGGAGCGATCACTTTTACTACCTGCTTGACTTCTTCACAGTTCTGCTTTAACTTGGGCATTTTATTCTTGCCAATTGTTTCTTGGAAATTAGCCAGTTAACACGAAGCTTTTGAATTTATTGCCATCAAGTCTTATCTTCTTCATATACTATGTTTTGCTAAGTCTTATGAAATGAATCTTCCAGCTTACAGTGTGAAGCCTGTGTGCATGTGTGCACATGTGTGTACATGTGTGCATGTGTGTGCATACATGAGCTTGTGTGTGTGTGTGTTGACTAGAGATTGAGGTTGGGTTTCTCCTTTAATCACCCTCCACTTTATTTATTGACAAGAAGTCTCTCACTGAACCTGGAGTTCACCAATCCAGAGTTCAGTTTGTCCTGAGAATCCGTTTTCATCTCCCAAGTGCTAGGTCTAACATTTTAGTGGTGAGCATTTTATCCTCTGAGCCATCTCCCCAGCCCCAGACACCTTATTTCCTGTTTACAGTGTTATGAACTGAACCCATGGCCTCACACATGCTAAAAGAGCATGCCGTACTACTCATTTCCACCCAGCCCTCCAGCTCTCTCATAATAAGTAACATGGTGGACAACTCAGCCCTGAATTCAAGTTGTGAACTTGGATCTTCTATGGAACGTTTCCTGACCCCCCTTTATCCAATATAAATAGTTCACAGACTTCACCTGCCCATCAGCTCCCCACAAATATTTGCCCTTCTGTTCTGTTTTCTGATCTATGGAAATATTTGACTTGGGCTGAAGCCAAGTCGTGTCACGTTGGCTGTATTGTTTCTTCTTCCATGGACAACTGTTGGGAACAAGGAATGTCACTGAAATGTAACTACATTGCAAGGATTTGATAAGAAATTCTTTCTGGGCCTTAGGTGGTCACCTTCATAAAATAAATCTGTCATAGAACACTTTCTCTACTTCCCAGAGTCTGAAGTCACTGTGCCAGACAAATGCTACATTTCCGGTGAGCTGCTCTGACCCTCCTTCCTTTTCTGACTCATAAATAAAAACTAGCCTCTTTCAGGTTAGTGTTTATCACCAAGTGCAGCTATCTGTGCTGGATGGATGCTTTGTTTTCCATACCAAAGCCCTAGCACATACTCCGACTGACGATATTTATCACGGGTTGTACAGTGAATTAATTCAGAAATCTTCAAACAAATAAAATCTTTCCTAGTATTGAAAATTAAAAGTTCCACCCTACCCCTTCTCTAAGCACTTCCTTCCAGCATGTTTCCTCTGCAAGGGACGAAGCCAGGAATCTTCCTTCCCCTGCAGGGCAAGCGATACGCACATGAACCCAGGATTCTGAAGCAATGTCACTTGCCTGGCATTTTTAAGTGAAGCCAATTTTCCCAACCATTTTTTCTGTACAGTTTCTCAGACTGAAAAATTCTATGCGGATGGAAATCTGTTTGCAGTGTCGCTTGCTGCCATCTAGTGGCTTTGCAAAGAGAATGCGTGGTTGTGTTCTTTTTTCAGAAAGTTGCCTGGAAAGTTCTTAAAGATATCCACCATTTAACCTTTATCAGAAATGTGAATCTAGATAGAAGTCTGAGAACAAAGGAGAGGAGCCTGTTGTGACTCAGACATTCATACTGTCAAATCAAAAATGTCTTAAGGATCTTGGCTTCTTCAGACTTGGTGTTCCGACTGCACACAAAAGCCTTCTGTAGTCCACTCTCCACGCATCTCTTTTGTTTATTTGTGACAATGTGGGACACCTCTCGACCCCATCAGAGAGTGTCTCTGGAGGAGTTTTGAAAGCTATCTATTCCCAAGATGTACCCCGAACCTGGGCACTCTGCAGCTCCAGCGAAGGGCTGCAAGATTTCATTTCACAGTGTGAGGGCATTCTGAGGTGCAAGCATTTGCAGGGCAAACAATAAGGCGAAGAGCCTGGCTTAAAACTGGGTACACATCTGAGATGAATCCTACTGATGCCACTTCCCAGTTGGGCAAACTTGGACAGGCCATTAGTCTTTCTAAAATGAGGACCCTCGTAATTCATACACAGGGCTCACCTGAGAATAATGTGTGATGGCTGAAATGGATTTGGGGTGAGTCCCTGGCAGCTTGCTGCGGGGTGGAGATCACAAGGCAGGTCCCCAAAGGTGGCTGGTCCGATGTGGCGGCTGACTGGTCCCCGGCGAGCAAGCGATGTGGGCAGGCAGGCAGGTGGCGGGTGGGAGGCACAGAGATAGGCACACCATGCACAGTGAGGTTGGATATTTATTCAGGGGGTTATGGAGGAGGAAGGGAGAAGGGGAGAAGAACAGAGAGAGAGAGAGAGAAAGAGAGAAAAGAGAGAGAGGTGAGAGGAAGATGGAAAAGAGAGAGCTCAGGCCGGAAGCTGAAGATCAGCCTGCCTCAGCAGATGGGGGAGGGAGTGGGCGTGGCTTGTCTCTTAAAGAGACAGAACAATCATTACAATGGTCCATGTAATAATGGAATAATGGCTACACAGCCATGCAGACTCACACATACACAAATCCTGGAGACTCACCCATGCAGAGGAGACACAGACCCTTCTGTTTTTCCTTTCCCCACGGGTGTCTGGAGGGCTCCCTCTTTTGGGGCTCTCCCTCCAGGATCCTGACACAATCAACTGCTACTCCTAAACTAGCACCTTCCTGACCCGGAAAACTGTGAGCGAAGGGAACAAACAAGTTCCTCTTCCTGTCTCAGTCACCTTTCATTGCTTCTTTGCTGGACTGAGTTACAGGGCCAGACCTCGTGGGAATGATCTCGTAGTCACCGTTGATCACTGCTGAGGACTCTGAGGATGCTTCTCTGGTGAGACTGGGCTAGAGAGCCAGCTCTTGCCTCAAACACAGGCTGCCTGGATGGGGAGAACTCAGCTGTCTGAGTGAACAGACTCTGCAGGCACACGCGCACGTGCACACACACACACACACACACACACTGCAGGTCAATGTGAGGGGTCTGTTTTTGTCTCCCATGTTCAGCTTGTGGAGTCCATTGTCATGTCTTCTGAGGTGGAGGAAGGCTAGGCAGTGGGCCAGGGCCATGGCTCAGTGGTAAAGCACTTGTTGTGTAGGGATGAGGGCCAGACTTTGAAAACCCAACACCCACAAAAAAGCTACAACTCCAGGTCTGGAAGCATTCAGTTATGACAGTGCACATCGGTAACCCCAGCAAACATTGGGACGGGAGGAGTTTCGTGTAAAGACAGATGGTGCCCAGAGGCTCAGTGGCCAGCCACCTAGTGGAAACCATCCGCTACACCTGACATCAACCCTTGGTCTCTACATGTACACATGTATATGTGCAACAGAGAGACAAACAGGTAGGTTAGGCAAACCCACGGATGTACCTCTGCTCAGTCTTAGTGAGCCTTTTACGCTCCAATAAAACGTCTCCCATAAAGCCCAGCCCTTGCTAGAAAAAGATGGCTGCCATTTGTCAGCACTTCACACTTCCTGTTAAGTGTGTCCTGTCGCCCATGGTTACAGAGGGAGCTTCTCTAGAGACTTCCAAAATATGTCACTTTCTAAGCACTGGGACAGCTCAGTGAGTGGTCAAGGGAAGGTCAGGTGTGTCTCCGGTGTCTCCTTCATCATTGCTATCCTAAAACCCCAGCTGTTTGGTAGCTCTGAACATGGTCCATCAGTACAGCAGGAAATCGCTCGATTCTCTGACCAAGATTTTGACTTAATAACTCACTGGAAACGGTATGATAGGAACAATAAAGAACCCCAGGGGTCAAAAAGCCTTTCTCACAGATAACTCTGAGACTGTGGGCATCACCTTCTCTGCGCATGCCCAGGAGGAAGTTCTGCTTTCACAGAGCGCTCAGGGAGTTTAACATCTCTCCTTTTGTGTTTCATCGTCTCACGGCGCGTGGGACGCTGAATACTCTAAACATTGGACCTCTAGAAGCTTGACCCCATTGACCTGCCACAAGTAATTACCACTGAGCGACTCCTGCGCCAGCAAGAAGCCAGAACAGGACACAAAGCAGAGGTGAGCTGTGGCAGTCGCTGACTGGGGGGAGGGGGTGTGCCTGGGGCAGCCGCTCTTTTCATGCCTCCCATTCACACAGAAGTTCAAAGCCGAAGCAGACAGTTCAGTCCTTGTCAGGCAGGATGTTTGAAGCTGTTGCGCTTGCCCATGCCTGCCTCCAACTGGCAAGCGCTCTTCTCTCTTGAATGAGGCCAGGCTCTGTTTGCTTTGTGGAGCAAACAGAGTTATGCAGATGAAAGGGGGATTTTACATGGAAACGGGTGACTCTAGAACTTTTAAATCCACGGTGAGGGAAAGCCAGCAAGGCTCTTCCCTTCACCCCTCCTGAGTGGAAAACTAACCGTCTATGACCTCTCCAGGGAAGATCTTATCTAGAAGTCCTTGGCTGCTGGGAAACAGCCCCGAGTGGTCTTCTCTCAGCTCTGTCCTGCTGAGAGAAAATGAATGCTGTTAGGTAGAGGTCACTTTCCTGCCCTGTCCTGACTCACGCTGGAGCCAGCCAGACCCTGCTGTGTGGCTGAGCAAGAGGCACCCAAGTGCCACAGATCCTCAGAGTCACGCTTAAGATGCTGACTGCAGGGACAGCTTCCCCCTAAACTTCTGCACCGTTCGACACATTATCCACAGAGCAGCAGAGTCGCCAGCTCTCTCCTTCCCCTCTGGACAAGAGCAAGTGACTAATGAAACTATGTGCACCTCTGCTTGCCCTCAAGAGCCACCTTTACTGTGCCACTGAATTTCATGACAAACTAAGGAGAGACCACCAGACTTACCAGCAGTCGCTTCAAATCCTCCTCAACTGCCATGCTCTCTCGGGTTTATATTCGAATATGAAAGTATGCTGTAGGGAAATAGGTTCCACTGAATCACCCAGAGTGTCTCCTCTCATTTCACAGTCAACCCATCAATGGTAGAGGACACAGAAAGAGAAAGGAAGGCCACATCAGACCAGGACACTTTTCTAGAGAGCTAGTAAAAGCATCTGTTGGCCAGGAAAATGGTATGTTGTCAAAGTGAGATTATCAAAATGAAATCGTCAAAACCCTCACATTCAAGGCTTGAAAAACCCTGCAAGAACCTTTAAACCAGTCTTAGATGCACAGCACATTGCCACTTAGTTCTGTGACAGCTGGACAAAGGACTTGTCAGGGACACTGCAGCAGGACACCTTTATCATGACAGGAGATCAGCTACGGATTATGAAGGATTAAGATCTACTGCTCCAGGAAGGGTTGAAGGCGGTGGAATTACAATCCCCCATACTAATAAACACATCATCTTTCACAGCAGGAACCTGAGAAGAAAATGCAGCTCCCAATGTACACCTCTGGGAAGAGACAGTATTTACATAAGATGCAAATGCTGGAGCGGAACCGTAGAAGACAGGAGGTAAAGAGAAGACGGTCACCTTTACCAAATTTGAAGGGCATTGTCACTGTCCTGCTGAGCCAGTCAGTTCTCAGCTGCCCAGCAGAAGCCGCCACTGCCTGAGCTGGGAAAAACAGGAAGCTCCCAGTCTTGATGAGGCCTTACTTTTTTTTTTTTTTTTTTTACTTCCTGCAAGGTTAGATCTGTGCTTCAAGCATCCCTTTCTTTTTCCCTTTTTTTTTTTTTAATTTGCTTCTTTATTTCGTGAGGGCAGAGAGCACACACATATGCCGCGGAACGTGTCTGGAGGACAGAGACTAATTTTTGGTAGTAGGTTTTTTTCCTCCATCATATGGGTTCTGGTCATCAAACTCAGATTGTCAGGCTTGGCAGCAAGCTCCCTTAGTCACTGAGTCATCTCACTGGTCCCTCAAGTGTCCCTTTTTCTTTTCTCTTTGTTTTGTTATTGAGAAAGGGTCTCATTATATAACCCTGGCTGGCCTAGAACTCACTGTGTGGGCCAAGATGGCCTCCTGTCTCCTGAGTGTTGGGATTAAAGGTGTGCAAAAGCCTAGTTTGTGTCTCTTTTAAAAAGCTGCCCCTTGGCCCTCTTGCTGTAGCCAGAAAGATAGGGTAAAATCATATTCTTTTCTTGGCTTAGTAAGAGAGGGAATGGAAGTCAGTGTTTATTCTGAGATAGAGACCTCTCCCTAGAATCCATGCCATAGAATTTCCTAGTGAGGCGCACCTTCTGCCAGGATGCTTGTACCCCATGCTTGGGATGCAAGAGAGGAGGACGGCCACAAGATCTAGGCCAGTCTGGGTTACACAGAAAGTTTCAGGACAGCCAAGCTATGGAGTGAAACCCTGTTTCCAAAAGAAGAAACAAGCAAGGCTTCTGTCTTGCTCCATTTCTGCTTCTTTAAGAGAATACCAAAGACACGGTAATTAATAAAGATGATGTCTTAATTGGGGGTTCTATTGCTGTGAAGAGACATAACCACGGCAATTCTTATAAAGGAAAACATTTCAATGGAGTGGCTGCTTACATTTAAGAGGTTCAGTCCATTACCATCATGGTGGGACATGGCTCCATGCAGGCAGACATGGTGCTGGAGAAGTAGCCAAGTGTCCTACATCTTGACTTACAGGCAATAAAAATGGTCTCAGACACTGGGTGGTATCCTGAGCATGTAAAAGACCTCAAAGCCCAACTCCATAGTAACACACTTCCTCTAACAAGACCACACCCACTCCAACAAGGACACGCCTCCTAATAGCACCACTCCCATTAGGGGCCATTTTCTTTCAGACCACCACAGATGGTGACTCTATTGAGGTGAGGATCTAAGGCTGAGATACTGGTAGTTGATGCGGCACAGCACAGCAGAGGACATGGCGGGTGACACTGTCCATAAGAGTAAGGGGTCAGGAGCAACCAAGGCAGCCTTTGTAACCCTTCCAGGGAGAGCTGGCCTCCTCCTGTGGTAATAGTTTTACTCTCTACCCAAACATCTCTTAAAGACCCACCTAAACCTAGCAAAATAATTGGGGAGGGGTATGTTTCCAACCTGTGACTTTGGGAGGACACACTGGAACACTTTCTGCAGTAAAACTCTGCAAAACCCCCTCTCTAAGGAACCGGTCTGTAGTTCTGTCCGCAATTCCAAAGAACCACCTACGGAAAGGGCTGATAGGCAGGCTCCTTTCATAGACACAGCCTCTGTGAGCCAGTTAGCGTGCTTGCCTTTCTCCAAGCAAGCCTGAGCATAAAGCTGTCACAAAAGGTAATGGGAACAGAACCATTCCGATGTTTTCAAGGGTGCCCAGGTCTGTGAAATGTCCACACTTTGATGTTGCCGAATCTGTTCTGGAGAAGACAGTTTGGGAAAATTTTAACCACTTCTAGTTTATCATTTCAGGCCCAAATGGAGTTGATGAAGAGTCTTCAGAGTGCCGCAAGACTTGATATGCAAAAGCTGAAAGACCATAGTGGCAGTAAAATCACCCAAAGCTTGCCAAGGAGCAATAGCTATGACGTTATCGCCATGCTGCCTGATGAAGCCATAAACAGAGACCCAGGTGAGGGCTGTCATTCCTTTAGTAGAACATTGCACATTCTGGTTTGGCTTGATTTGGTTTGGCTGTTGTTTTAAGACGGGCTTTCATGTAGCTCAGGGTAGCCTCAGACTCACTACATAGTCAAAGTTGACCTTGAACTTCTGATCCTCCTGCACCCACCTCCCAAGCACTGCATTGCACCACAATGCCTGGTTTGCTTATGCCATGCTAGATAGCAAGCCCAGGGCTTTGTACACGGCAGGCAAACACTCCACCAACATAGCTACATGTTTTGTTTTGAGACAGAGTCAAATTTGAACTCATGGTCCTCCTGCCTCAGCTTCTTGAGCACTGAGATGCAAACATACATGAAATGTCATAAAATAAATGTTCATTATGGGCAGGGGAAGGAGAGTGAGGAGAAAACCGATAGCTGCCACCAAGGGGAGATTCAATGTCTCAGAATGAATGGCATGCTGCATTGTGTTTTACCTCTCTTAGAGAAAAAGACAAAAAAAGAAAAAAGCACAGAGGTCTTTCTTCTTGTAGATTCTAAGTGCTTTATAGGCACTCCTGAAATCATAAGACAGGCTCATAGCATCATCTTGTATCAGAGAGGGAGAGGCTCTTATAGATACATGAAGCTGCCTGTACTTACAGGCCACATGTCCGTCAGCCCCTTATCCCTGGAAGCACCCTTTGCCCTGTAGCTCAGTCCTCTTGGGTACCCGAGAATACCTACAGTGAACCTAGCACCACGACCCTCTCCACCTGGCTCCTGCTTCATCCAGCATCTCTTTGTGAGGGGCCCTCATGTCACTTGAGCCAGAGCTGCATCCCCAGCCCTACACGCTGAAGTTCTAGAAGCATTGTGCTGATCCAGAGTAAACTCATAGAAAACAAATCTGGCCATGTTACTCTCCTGCTAAGAAAACAATCACCAGGATGGGAGAGCTGGCTCAGGGGTCCAGAGGACCAAGTTTGCTTCTCAGTACCCATGTAGGGTGGCTCAAAACTGTAACTCCAGTTGCGAGATATCTGGTGTCCTCTTCTAGCCCCCTCCAAAGCCTGCACACGCATGCCATACAAGAACACAAACACCTACTCATGAGCAAAAATAAATGTTTAAAAAAAAAAGCAGTCAGATTTCTACAACCTGGGGACAAAAGCTCAGCTCTTTTACAGGGGCCCCGACCCTTCAGGATCCGGCCAATGCCTATGCTCCGATTTCCTCTCCTGCTGCTCGCATGGCCAGCTCCACACTCTAACCCTGGATTGTTCTGGGCTTTCCAACAGATATCCTCATCCATACCCTGCCTGCTATGCTGCCCCCACTAGAGTGCCCGTTAAGTTTTCCCAGTGTGAGTTCCCCAGGAGAGAGCTGCATGCATCCCATATTGTTCCCAAACAGAGGCTGCCGTTTTGCGGGCAAAACCCCACATGGGTAAGGCTGACGGTGGTGGGGCTGCTGGCAAGTGAGCTCCAAGCTGCAAAATCACCTACTGAGGGGGATGCCGTCCCCACTCCAAAGAGCAGGGATCTCAGTCGATAAATTAATTAAACAAAAGGCAGAATAAATGAAAATCAGCTTGAGACATCCATTTAACCCATGCCCTAGTCTCAGCAGAAATAGGCTTTGTTGCCAAATAAATTTTTGCCACTGAAAAAAGTATTGACAAAACAACTAAGGAAAAGGAGCTGAGCTAAAGTTAACTCTGAGCCATCACCCGAGAACAACTATGCTGGCTTTGGAAAATGTGCTGGGCTTGGAGGGACCCAGGAGGGACTGAAGACAAGGGTTTTTCATTGCTTCCCTGAGGCTTTCTAAAGAGGTTTCACTCTGTTCCAACTGCAGTTCTCTCTCTCTCTCTCTCTCTCTCTCTCTCTCTCTCTCTCTCTCTCTCTCTATCTCTCTCTCTCTCTCTCTCTCCTACCTGAATTCCCAGTTCTTGATCACCATGAGTACCTTGGATGGCATAGTGAGTTCCCAGCCAACCTGGACTCCACAGTGAGACCCAATCTCAAAATCAAACAACCAGTCGGTACTGTGATCTCTCATTTAATTCTCACACAACTAGAAAGTAGATGTTAACCCTCACCTGTACGTAAGATAGCCAGAATTCAAGGTCACATCTTCTTGATCTGCCTGCTACCATGACCTCCCTCAGATGTTAAGGATTCATAGCTTTGTCTAGGACAACCTTGGAAAGTATGCAGGCCTAAAGCTGTGAGCCCTCACCCATCCTTGAAGAGACAGACGCTGAAGAAGTTCACAGATGCTGGCCTTCATATTCTCTTATCCCAGATCTTTGTAGGATGGGAGCAGAAACAGGAACCCTAGCTGGAGACAGCTACTAACCATACAGGGAGGGAGAGCTGTCTCAACAAATCAAGACTGGGCCAGCTGCAGAATCCAGGAGGGTGGGGCAGAGAACACCTTTCCCAGCTCCTATCCTCATCCTACTGAACCAGCGTCTCTAGACAGAGGTGGTGGATGAACCCTACATTTAATTCTCCAATTGACTCTGAAGACCAGCTGACCTTAGCTGGCCTGGATCTCAAAGTACAATCAACACTTCAGTTGTTTGGGAATCTTTTCTCTTTGCAGTGACTGGATGTGTATGTGAATATACCTGCCAAAATGCATCTAGAAAATGCAACTTGCTGTCATGAGATAAAAATTCTAATTGTTCTCCATTTAAATGAGATAAAAAATGAAGGAGGCATGCCCCTCCCCTCACCCCTTGCCACCTGTGGCAGGCAGAACTGGCCGCAGGGTCATGAGAGTGGAAGAGCTGGTCCTACCCCTCACTAGGTGCAGCATGACAAAGTGGCCCTGGCCTTGCCTGGGCAGCACAGTAGAACTGATCCTTTTGGTGGGTGAGCTGCCCCCCTCCCTCCGCCCAGTGCCAGAGGGTGGGAGAGTGAGTGAGCTGGCCTGCCCTTCAACAGCTTCAGCACCCAGGAGAGTGGGCCCCACACCTCACCTGGGCAGCACAGTAGAACTGGCCCTGGTGACGTGGGTGCAGATGAGCCAGCCCTAAGGGCATGAGGGAGGGAAAGCTGGCCCTACCCCCTCACCGGCTGTGGCATTGGGTGAGCTAGCTGGGGTAGTGCTGGAGAGCTCACCCTGGTGGTGAGGATGCGGGAGAGCTAGTGGGATGAACAACTCAGCTGCTGCCCAGGTCCAGACCCAGGGCTGAGAGTTGTCCCACTCCAACATCCACCTATCTGTGAACTGCTGGAGCATGGGAAGGGGCCACATATCCACAACAACAGGATATCCAAGAGAAGTCCCAGTGAGGATCCAGTACTGATCTACACTGTAGCAGAAGCCAGAGGCCTCAAACCAGACCAATGACTCTTTGCAATGAACATTTGCATGTAATGATGTATGGACTAAAGGGTGTACTGTGTGACTCACTGAGACACACTACAGCTTCCATGACAAGATTTTTTTTATTTTATTTGGGGAGGGGAATTACAAGGGCAGAGGGTGGATACGAAGAGACAGGGAGATGAGTGGGATTGGGGTGCATGATGTAAAATCCACAAAGAATCAATAAAATGTTAAAAAATTAAAAAAATAGAAAGTTGAAGGATTTTTTTTTAATGAGATCAGAATTAACTAGGATCTCGTGGAGAGAGATGTCTGCAGGCAATATCCTCGCCTGCTGCTGAGGTTGTTAGAAATGGCAATCTTTTGCTTACTTTCCTGGTTGCTAGGACAATATTGCTTACTAGAGCTCTGCAGAAGGAAGAGTTTGTCTTGGTTCACAGTTGCAGGATAGTTTGTCGTGGCAGGAAAGGTGTGAGTGCAGGAGTGAGGGGCTGGTCACGTGTCTGCCGCCAGGAAGCAGGTAAACATGGATGCCTCCTTCTCTGTCCTTTCTACCCAGTCTGGAAGCCCAGCTTACGGGGTGGTGCCACCCACATTTAGGGTATGTCTTCCCTCCTCAGATAGACCTCTAGAAGCACAGTCGCAGGTGCAACCACTGGTGTGTCTCCTAGGTGATTCCAAAGCCAGTCAAGGTAACAATGAAAACTGTCACAGGCTGGGACAGAAGTATCGCCACACACTTCTGTGATGATGGAGAGAGTGTGGGGTCACATGTCTGCCATTCTCAGGAAGTATTGCCACACACTTCTGTGATGATGGAGAGAGTGGGGGTCACATAATGCCTGCCATTCTCCCATTGCTTCCGTTCTTGCTGCACAGCCCCATAGGCAGAAACTTACAGGGATAATAATGGACATATCTAGGATTAGAAAGTGATTTTAATCACAGTACTGAGTTCTTCCTCTATGACTCACAAGAGATCATGATTATTCACCTCAGTTTCACATTTAAGGAGGTGAGATGCAGAAAGGACAGGTCCGTGCATCGGGTCCCAGCCAGATGCTCTCAGGGTGCCTCACTCCAAGCCTTCACCCTTGATTGCTCCTGCCGCAGGTTCTAGCAATGGCTCCTTCTCGCGCATCCCAGAGAACCTCTTTGCTTTCCCTTGTCTTTCCCTGTGAGTGGGATGCAGCCAAGCTCAGACACAGACCTGAGCATCCTGGTAGTCAGGAGCTGGCAATGCAGGCACCTGTTCCAGCTTCAGTGATTTAAGGAAATGGCCACCATTTCTCGTCCCCCCCCCCCATAGGACTGGATGAGAATGTTAGCCTCTTGTGAGACAGAAGACAAGCTCTATTTTCTGTTACCTCTTTAAAACAAAACCACTTTTAAATTTTTGGTTTATATAGTCACATGATAAATCACAATATAGTCGTATGAAATATGTAGTTAAGTACAACATACATGCCATAGCATCACTCCCTGGTGTACAACTCTGCAAGTTATACTATACTTGTGTGCCCTCTCCAGAGGCATCACTGGGATACAGCTGCAGGAAAGGCACAGAAGATGGGATCAAAGTCCTTGAGCCCCAGCAGTGTGCTCTTCCTGAGAGCAGACACATCTTCCTGCTCCTAGAGCAGGCTCTGACAAGCGTAGTCTCTCAACCATAGATTCTTCCGCATTGTTTTACTTTTTAAAGAGGAAATATAAATAATTTGTTTTTTCATTTCTGTGACCCTGTCTTTCCAGATCTGTAAAATGGGAATATCAGTGTAGTGCTCATGTCAGGTTAATCTCATATGTATAAAGGCACATATAAGGGCTGGGGAGATTGCTCCACTGGCCACTGGGAAAATGTTTGTCCCAGGAGCTTGAGGACCTGAGTTTGGATCTTTAGTACCCATGTAAAAAGCCAAGTCAGGGCAGTATGCATCTGTAATCCCAGTTTTAGAGAGGCAAAGATGGCAGAGAGGGGGTTATGGCCCTCGAGGCTTGCTAGCAAACCAAGCTAGCCAACTCAGTGAGCTCTGGGTTCAGTAAGATAGCAACAGACGTGATACTTGTCCTAAACCTCTGGCTTCCACATGCATCTGTGCACACACATTCTTGTTCCCCACGTCCGGTGCACACGCATCAACTGTGAGGCTCAGACAAATATATAGGAATGTGGATAAAACCGGAGCTAAAAAAATGGAACTGATATCTGTATCAGTAATTTGTCTCACCAAAGCAACAAAATTCTTGACGGAAGTAACTTAAGGGAGGAGGGCTTATCCTAGCTCACAATTTCAGTTAGTGAAGTCCAGCAGGGAAAGCAGGGTGTCAGGAGTAGCAGGCAGCCGCCACACTGCATCCTGCATCCGTAGGGAAGCAGAGGGCAATAAACGCTTATACTCAGCTCACTTTCTCTCTTTTATTTGGTCCAAGACTCCAGCCTATGGGATGGTACCACATTCAGGATGGGTCTTCCCTCCTAGTCTAGACAGCCCCTCCTGGGCATGCTCAGTCTCTTCAGGGCTTTTAGAACCAATCAGATAACAACAGCTAGCATTAACTACCACAATGTCTTATACTAAACAGCCTTTTCTTTCAGAAAGAGCCACCCTAAATCTATGATTACAGTGTTACCTTCAGAATTCTAATCTGATCTACCCACCTTTACTATTTAACTACTAAACTGCTAGGTGTTTTGAAAAATATATAGCTCTGTCTTTGAACTACTGCAGTGTTACAATTTTATACAGTGGTGATAATTTTTTCTAAAACGCGTATTATAAAATAGATAGCTGTCAAACATTCTTCATCCTGATTGCTCTACCACTCAGCTCACTCCTCATTTCTCTCACACACAACACATAGTGCCTTCCCCCTGAAAACAAAATTAAACCTTCATCCCGGAGCCTTGTACACTGGCCTCTACTCTGCTCACCCAAAATCCATTTAGGTTTCTAAAGAGCATGATTTTGGGCTGGCAAGCACACTGGGACAGGAGGGGCTCAATGTTTTTATTCTAATGCAGGTAGTGACGGTGTCTTTTCTCCACTGGCTGGGATCCACCCTCACAGTCTTTTGAAACTGGCTAGTTTTGAAAGAATTGTAGAGAGGAAGTGAAGGGAAGCTGGAAGGGATGGAGCATTAGGTCACTTAGACCAAGAGTACAAAAGGACCTCGCTGTAAATAACAGTTTCAATGGGTTTTGCTGGGGGCAGGGGTAGGAAGATTAAAACATTTGCATAATAGGGACAGGGAGCCGGAAAGATTTTAATTCCTTGTGGCAAACAACAGTTTTACAGTGTTTACAGAAAAGGCTAGCATTTCCTTTTTCTCCTAGTAGTTAACCTCTACTGGTTATTCTATGATAAGAGCATTTTAAATGCTCAGTCTTAAGGAGACAGTCAAAGAACATTTGCTCTTTTTCAGGAAGTTCACAGGATGAAGAATTCTTGGACTGTCGCACAGAGAATGACTATTGTGTCTGGAAAATTGGCAAGATGGAAGCGTGGCTCCGTGAACTAGACGCCCAAGGACAGCTTTCCTGGAGCAGCTCCAGCTACGACTCAGACGAGCTTGGGAAAGATCAGAAGAGGCCACAAGCACTGGTGAGGACCAGGACAGAGAGGGTCCCACTTTATGATGAGTTTTATGACCAAGAATGAGAAAGCTACACGCTGCCCAGACAGAGAGGAATGGTTTGTTTTCATCAAAATCAATCCTATTTGCGTATGAACCACTCAGGGGAAAGTAACTTACATCGGTCATCTGGAGTCTTGTGGTTCATGGGTTTGTCATGTATGCTGTAGGTCTATGACTTAAAACTGAGGGGCTGAAACAAAGGTCACTTGATTGTCTTACTTTTCTGTGGGTAGCTGGGGTCAGTGTGGCTGTTCTGTTGGTCTCTTCTCATAGCTTATGTAATTTGACAGCAGATGGCAGCTCAGACTAGAGTCACATAGAGGCTGAGTTAGAACACTTTCCGTACAGTTCATACATGATCTGTGTAGCAAGGTAGTAAATTTTTCCTTTCATCCACTCCAATGTTTCTAACATCATATATTCCAGCTGGAGGAAGCTGGAGGGCACAGAATTGACAAATGTCTAGTCATTGAACCCACCCTGAACCTCTTCCACCATAACCTATCAGTTAATGCAAGTCATAGATCAAATGCTAGCGAATGAAGAGTCCACACAAGGGCACAGGTACCAAAGGGGGTCCATCCTGGGGACTTTAAACAACACCTTGCTTGTCAAACCTTGGAACTGGTTTTGCCTTTAGAAGCATAGTGGTAGCCGGGCGGTGTTGGCGCACACCTTTAATCCCAGCACTCAGGAGGCAGAGGCAGGTGGATCTTTGTGAGTTTGAGGCCAGACAGAGAGATCCAGGACAGCCAGGGCTTCACAGAGAAACTCAGACTGAGGTGGGAGGAGTGGGGATGAAGAAACATGGTGGCAACACGCCTGTAATCCCAGCACTGGAGAGGCCGAGTCAGGAGGATCATGAAATCAAGACCAGCCTGGGCTACATGACAGAAGCCTGTCTCAATCAATTGATCATCAATAAAATATGAGAGCATATTGTATATTTTAAAAAGCGAGTTTTTACAGAAACGTTACCGGAAGAGAGGCAGAGAGTTGGAGTCAGAGGCTGGAAGCTGGGAGTGGGCGTGGCCAATAAGAGGCCAGATACTACATTCCCAACTCTTTTAATAAAAAAAAGCCAGAGTGATTAGGCACCACAGGTTGAAGGAATTGGGGCGGTGGATTCTCAAGACTGCTTCCGGCTTATTTGTGGGCGTCGTCTTGGGGGGGACCTGAGAAGGCTGGGCGCTGGCAGCGGCTCGGTGATGTCACCCCAGCTGGCTGGCTGGCTGGCCTCTTTGTCCTTGTCCGGGGTCTGTGGTCCGGAGATGTTTGGTGTTTCTTATACCTGTCTTGAGGTATTGGCAGAACAGAGGACAAAGTTAAATTAAGGAAAAAATTTAGGACCAGGGGATACACTGGGGAGGAGGGTGATGTATCTGACCTGTCTTAAGGTGGATCCTTCAATTCAGCCCCCTGGAACTCACAAGAATTCTTTGGGTTTGTGAAAACAGAAGTTTTA
>PVIU01001454.1:0-214175 GCA_004026605.1 Ondatra zibethicus | reverse complement strand
TGTGGATGGTGGTGTCTAAGATTCTGTTGAATAATTTCCTATGTGTCAGTTGATCAAAAGCTAAGATGTTTTTCCTAGTGGTACAGTCAGTGTCCCAGTTCAAGTTACTTCATTGGTTATTCCTGTTCCTGGAGGTAGCTCAGTGCTCCCGTATTTTGATCTGCTCTCTTGGAGTTTGCTGTCTCAAGCCTACTTTGGTCTAGGCTGCTGGCTTTGATCTGTTTCTGTAAATCTTGGTCTGGATCTCCTCTTGTAGATATCCCTGGCTTGGAGTTAGACCTGTTCTGGTGGAGATCGCTGGCTCTGGATTTGGCCGCTGGGTCAATCCTGATCTGCTCGAGTCCCAGGACTGGGTTGACTCCTATCTTCTGCTCCGGGTGGAGCCCGTTCTCTCCTTGTCCTGGGTAACTGGTTCAGTCCCACTCCGGTTCCGGTGGAGGTCGCGGGCTCTGAGTCAGGTCGTTGGCTCAATCAGTGCCCCAGGACTGGGTTGGCTCCCAGGGCTGGATTTGCTCCTGGCTTCTGCCCCAGGTGGAGCTTGTTTCCGAGATTTTCTTAAAACAATAAATAAATGGGGGTCTGATCTTAACTTGCCCTGTAGTCAGACTGATGATTATCTTAAATATCACCATAGAGCCTTCATCCAGCAACTGATGGAGGCAAAGGTAGAGACCCACATCAGAGCAATCCAGTTCAAGAGTGAAAGGAATGAGAATATGAGCAAGGAGGTCAAGACCATGATGGGTTTACCCACTGAAACAGTTTTCCTGAGCTAATGGGAGTTCCCAACACCAGCCAGACTGGGAAGGAACAAGCATAGAACCAAAGAGTTGCTCTGAATGTGGTTGACAGTTACATGGCTGGGGCAGACTGAGTGGCCACTGGCAGTGGCACCAGGATTTATCCCTACTGCATGTACTGGCTTTTTGGGATCCTATTCTCTTTGGATGGATACCTTGCTTAGCCTATATATTGTAGGGAGAGCCTTGGACCTTCCACAAGGCAATGTGCCTTACCCTCTCTGAGGATTAGATGGGGGTGGGGTGGGAGGATGTGTGGAGGGAATGGGAGAAGAGGAGTGAGAACTTGGACTGGTTTTCTTTTTTAAAAAATCTAATAGATAAAAATAAATAAATCAACAAGAAAAGTAACAATCTAGGTAAGTGGGTACAGCCTTCCAATACACTAGCTTAGGGGCTAGAGAGGTAATGCAGAAGTTGAGAGCACATCCTGTGGAGGATTTGAGTTCACTTCCCCTCACCAATGTAGAGTGGTTTACAATAGCCTGCAATACCATTCAGGGGATTTAATACCTCTGTTCTCCAGGGATGCTGATACACACATGTGCATATCTATAAACATAATTTAAAATGATAAAAATACATCTTTAAAATATATATGGTTAGATCTGTCAAACAAAAAACATTACAAAAATACTGAGCACAATTAAGGCTCATTCAACAAGCGAGACACCATACATAGTACTGGAAACCTAGCCAACTATCCAGGGCTAGTGAAGCCATGCAACTTGGAGAAGAACAACAACTAATGAAAACAGAGATCATGAATTTGAAAAAGAGCAAGGAAAAGCACATGGTGGAGAGTTGGAGGAAGGAAAGAAATGGAGAAAATGATAAAGTTCTATTATAATCCCCCCCCAAAAGAAATAATTTTTAAATTGGGTGATTTATTAGACTGGTTTACAGATTTGGTCCAGCTACTCTAATAATGGCTGTCTTGCAAAGGAAAGACCAAGTATCCAGTAGTTAAGCCTTTGAGAGTGGAGGTCTCAGCAGTCCTAATCTAGTGCTGGAGTGCTGTGGGGTTCACAGAGAACTGCTGATCTTCTGTCTACGTTGGATTCCCAAAGAAACAGGCTCTAATACTACCTAAGGAATAGATGAACTTGTCAGTGAGAGTGAGGTCAAGAAAGCAAAGAGCCAAAGCTTTCCATGTTCTTTCACATGGGCTCCCACCAAAGACATGGCCCAGATTTGGGGTAGGTCATTCACACTTGAAATTATCCAAGCAAGAAAATCTCTCACGGGTCTGGCCAGCTGCTTGTTTTAAGTTCATTCTAGATGTGGTCAAGTTGACAACCAAGCGTAGCCATCACACCCATCTTCTTTTTAGCCTCTGAAATGTTCAACAGAGCTATTGTTAGTTGTGACGGTTACATTTAATTGTGAACTTGATAGAACCTAGAACACCAGTGAAGAGACTCTAAGTAAGAGACTATGTTGAGCTGACCTGTGAGTATGCCTGTGAGGATTTTCTTAATTGAGTTAACTGATGTGCAAAGGCCCAGTCCTCAGTGGGTGACACCATTCCCTAGGCAGGAGATTCTGACTTGAACAAGAATCTAGATGAGAATAAGCAAGCAAGTAGGAAGCGGGTTCTTGTAGAATATTAATTTAAGATGTGTTACATTCATTTACACTGTGGAACATTTGCTTAATGTTGCAAAGATGGGTTGCATTCTCTTGTGTTGCATTTGTTTAACTCTGAGAAGCTTTGCCTATCTAAAACACCTGATTAGTCTAATAAAGAGCTGAACAGCCAATAGCAAGGCAGAAGAAAGGATAGGCAGGTCTGGCAGGCAGAGAGAATAAATAGAAGGGGAAATCTGGGAAGAGAGGATCAAAGAGCAGCAAAGAGAAGGAGGAAGACTCTAGGGGCAAGCCATCCAGCCACACAGCAAGACTTGGAGTAAGAAGTAAAGAAAGGTATATGGTATATAGAAAGATAAAAGCCCAGAGGTAAAAGACAGACAGGATAATTGAAGTTAGGAAAAATTGGATAGACATAAACCAAGCTAAGGTCAGGTATACAAAAGAAAAATCTGTGTGTGTATTTACTTGGAGCTGGGTCATGCTCCCTAAAGAGAAAAGAGCCAAAGAGCTAAAAGAATAATGAGTAAAAGAACAACCAATTACAACATGTGTTCATTTCTTTTTGCTTTTGACTGTGATTTTGTTGTGACTATTTGAAGTTCTTGCCTTGACTTCTCCACAATGATGTACTATAACCTGGAAATGTAGATAAACTAGCCTCCTTGTCCAATTAAGTTGATTTTTGTCAGAGTTTTTTTTAAATCACAGCAACAGAAATGAACATAGAACATTGGTTTTGGCCATAACTCCATTGTCAGATTTTCTCCCAAGTACATATCAGCATAAACAGCAGTGAGTTTCCTTTCCATTCTGATCAAGCATCACCATGAAGTGCACTTTTCACAATCTTATCAAATTCACCAAAGCTGTTGTTTGGCCAGTGCTGAGTATAACTGTATCCGTGGACCTCCTTCTGGGTCCCAGGGCAGTATGAGAAACTTTTGCATTCTCAGAGGATTAATTGTACCATGCACTGACATTAGTGTACTATGGAGAAATCTCACATCTTGTACTGAATCTCATGAAGTTATACTTTCTCCACTCTGTGATTATATTACTTTGCTTTCTGGAATTAAGACAAGATTCTAGACCCATCTTAGTTACTCTTAAATGAGGATGTGCTTGTTAGAAAGCATCCAACTCATGTTCTATCTGTTATAGGAATTTTATCAGTACTTCCAAAGAAAGGAACAATCTAAAAACCTATCAGACATCATTAACAATTGGAAGTGCTCACCCACTATGGGAGAAAACTGAAGAGGAAACACAACATTAACATCTTTTCTCTTGTTTTTCATAATTTATCAAATACTAAGTGTCTGTTTAGTTCTGCCTGTATAGCTATAGCTTGATATAGAAATCAAAATTAAGGGAAGGAGCCTGTCTGTCTCCCACTTTCTTGGTCTTTCCATATTCATGGGACTGCTGTGACCATGTGCCAAGAACAGTGCCAAGCCATGTTTCAGTTTAACTGGCACCACACCATTCAAGCTTTTCCTTCGCTGATACCGAATTCTTCACAGTGATTTTGTTTTGTATTCTTTTTTTATTTGTCACATCACATCCTTCAACTTTACTAATAAAATGCTGAGGAAAGCCAGAGAATACTACAAATGAGACCCATTAGTTTTAGCACTTTATTAATAGCATTTAATTTGGACTATTAAACTATTAACACATAATAAAAAGCTACGCTATTGCATTAGCAGGGTAGATGTATTTCAGCGAATAATAATAAACCATTGGCAATTTACTAGGAGCTCAATTTAGCTTAAATTGTATTGTTAACAATATGCCTTGTTTACTCACATGGAATTTAAAAAACATACTCAAAAATTCACACAAAATACCTTATGCCATTTATGTGCACTGTAGCTCATAGATAGGATTGGCAGTGGAAATTGTCAAAATTAACATTCAAACAAGTCTTTTTCAGAACAACCACTGCTATACCAGCATTACAAAATTTATGACCATCCCTTTTCTTGTATTCTTAAAGATATTTTTTAACTTGTATTTTATATACATAGTTGTTTTTCCTGCTTGTATATCTATGCACCATATGTATGTCTGGCATGCAAGGAAGCCAAAAATGAGTGTCAGATCCTCACAGAGTTACAGGTGGTTGTGAGCCACAAAATGGGTGCCAGGAACCAAACTTGGATCCTATAAAAGGACCATAGAGTGCTCATCATTGCTGAGCCATCTCCCTAAGTGCTCTTTCCTTGTATATGTATATCTCCATTTGTACTTGGGTTTACAGTGAGTTGGTGAGATATATCATGTTGACCCTCTTGATCCTATGTGGTGATTTATGGGGTTAATGGTCCCTTACAAAGTTAACAGTCTGATCACATCTTCTAGTACAATAGTCTTAGATGGGAAGAAATTTTATCAGTCCCTCTTACTCTGCTGAAATCCTTGCTATAGCATTTTTATAGGAGTTAATAAATGCTAACATCTGCCTGAGATCTCACTTCGCTAATTTTATAACCATAAATACCTATAGATTTATGAGATAGGTGGGCTGAGACCCAGAGCTGCAACTGCTCCATGATCTCCTTGCATGTGAGAGGCAGAAACAGAGGCCAGAGGGCATCTAGGCGTTCCTATGGCAGATTCCCTAAGCTCAGCCATTATCAGTGATGTAGTTCTGGGAATAGGCAGTGTGTGCTGAAGCAATTCAGAAGAAAGGACACTCATTTTCTCTCTAGGCCACTCATGGAATTTTTAAACACTTTCCATTCAGCACTGATATTTATATCCCCTAGTCTTGAAAAGAATCCCTTGGAGTAGCAAAAAATAAATCAAATGCCTTTACCATGACACACCTTCAAGTCTCTGCAAAGATCAACCATCTTCCCCCAAAACCTCTTTTCCTCAACTCAACGGTTCTCCAGTCTTTCAAGCTGCCCTCTGATGACACACCATTTTAAACTGTCACAAACACTGAAGAGCAATATTCCAGGAGTGAACTGGTGATTAGACAGCGTGCTGGGAATGCATCTTCTCACATCCTCGTCTGAGGTAAACCAGTGATACTTAGCATTTCTGATGGAATGATAGCTTCCAAAGTAATCACCAGCAAGCCTGTGGAATGAAGGTGATAAGAATATGAATGAGGATGTGATTTTGTTGTTCTTTTTGTTGTTGTTTTTATAGTGAAAAAATCCTAAAATCCTTACAAAGTGGCATACTTTCTAACAAAAATATTCCTGTGAGCTGTAGGACTCCCTATCTGCACCTTTGAAATTAGCATTATTAACAGTGCCACAAACCAACGGAAAGTCTAAATTTTTCTCATTTCAAGTATTTACTTATTTTCATTTTATGCATGTGAGTGTTTTGCCCGAATGTATGTCCGTGCACTACTTATGTATCTGATGCCTGTGCAGGACAGAAGACAGTGTCGGATTTCAGGAACCAGAGTTACAGATCGTAGTTAGCTGCCATGTGCTGGGAATCAAACCCAGGTCTTCTGAAGGAGCAGCCAATGCTCTTACCTGCCAAGCCATCTCTCCAGCCCCCCAAATGTTTCTAAATGGCAGTTTTTATATTTATATATCAGTGCCTTTATTTGGTCCAGAGTTAATCTACAGGTTGGTAGTTGGATTAGAAGAGAGTAGAAATGTAGAAAATGTTGACAGTTATAAAAAGTCAGAGAGGTGCTCTCTAAAGCTAACTTTTTGCTTAACTGGTGTAAGTTTTTGTTTCCTTAGCTTTGTCTGAACATGCCCATTTTGTGATTTGTTTTCAAATCATAAATTAAAAAAATAAATTAATCTTCCCTAGAGTTTCTTCTTTCTTAAAAGCT
The DNA here is from genome assembly GCA_004026605.1 of Ondatra zibethicus. Classification (NCBI taxonomy): domain Eukaryota; kingdom Metazoa; phylum Chordata; class Mammalia; order Rodentia; family Cricetidae; genus Ondatra; species Ondatra zibethicus. The sequence goes on along the minus strand of PVIU01001454.1, from coordinate 207,968 downwards.
TCCAGCAATTTTCTGGAAAGCTCAAAGGTAACTGATTGAAGGTTATCGTTCTCAGGAGGGACATGAAGTCTGCAGGAGTCAAAACTCTGTCCATAACAGTCACAAGTTATGTTATTAAAACCGCAGAATAGATGTGTAACTGCTCCGAAAGGCAGGCAAAAGGAGCTGTGTAGTCCATGGTCAGTTAATCTGAAGAAACCGGTTTTCTGGAATCTGGGAGACCTGACAACAGCTATTGACTCTGGCACCATCAACTGGTATGAGCAGGGAGAACAGTCCATACTGAAAGGACCAGCAGTGTGGAGCAAATATAAATCCAGCCCAGAGATAGGAGATCTACATCACCCAGCACAAAAAATAAGTTTTTCATTCTGTATTGTAATAAACAAACTCAGCATTTTGTCTGGGCATGAGAACACGTGTAGTGGTAAATTCATTCTTCACCAGTGTTCCACAGAGAATTTCACATGTTTCTGTGTCCCAGGCAGTATTGGTATTGGCAGACTGGAGAAACTGTGATCATAGCTTCCGGGTACCACAGTGTGGCACAATAATAGGAAGATTTTCCATGCTGCCTAGCATGCCAGTCTTCAAGGACCTGTCGACCACCGCTGGCTCAGCTGGCCTTATGGTTGGTTGTGTTATCAACCAAAGGCTATGTGGATGCCAGAGATGATGCGGGAAAAACATTTTTCCAAATCAGGTAGCAGTTTATCAGTCATCCACCTGGGTCAGGGGCCATCTTCCCAAATTCGTGCACCATTTTGAGTCCTTCCTTTCTATATCTTGGCCTGGATCATCTCAAAGGCAAGGACCTGTCCCACTCTCATTGCTGTCATTTCTGTTGAGCAACTCTCTCTTTATTTTTCCGACCATAGCAAATTTGTCCCTAGCAAATTCCTCCTCTTCCATATTTTCTTCTTATACTGTTCATATCCTTTCATTTATCTTTTCAGTGGTTCTACATTCAAATCTTCATCTTGGAGAAATGTAATTTCTTGACTTCTTTTCAGAAATGACAGCTGATTTGCGATACTTGTGTTTGGTAAGTTTTTCAAAAAAGCATGATATTCTCATTATAAAGAACAAAAGTCTGTTCAATGTTGCCATCTTCATAGTAAATGGATTCCATATGACCTATCTTACTTTCAGAGATGAACTACTGAAGGAATGGGCTGCCTTCATTTAATTCAATTTTACTCCCGGGCTGGGAAAGAATCTTCAGTAGGTTTTTGGGTGGGATACTCACATCTCCGTGGTCAGACATCAGGAGCAATGACCCTGACTCAGATCTCCAGCTACAGAAAACACAGCATTATGGAGATGAATACATGGTTTGGAGCACCATCCTGATTGAAGATGATTATCTTCTAACCTATGCTAATAAAAGGCCACATCATTAGGTGTTTACTGTAGGCCAATTATAGGCCAAGCCCTTCGTGTGAACTTCTTTCTATCATACATACAGTTCTCAGAATTAGATAACATTATGCCTGTTTTACAAAGCAGGACCTTAAGCTACTTGCCAAAGATTCTGTAGATAAACAGAAACAATCCATGGGTTCCTATGTGGCTGTCTGTCTCTACAGCCCACACTCTATCACGTTTTTCATTACTCCACCTTTTAACACAAGAGACAAATTCTAGTCTCCAGCTAATAACTATTTCAACCACAATTTTAGTCTAATTGAGTTTTTAATTTAAAATTTAATTTCAAGTGCTGTATCAAAACATAAAATTTGGAGTCCTGTTAATTATGTATTGACATCTCAATATATGTATAAGATATGCAATATTAAAGTTAGGTTAAATATATCTACATACCCTGGTTATTTCTTAGTGGTGAAAATATTCAAAATTCTCCTAGTTTTCTGAGACCTGTGTATCTTATTGTTATTGATAGTCATGCCACCAAACAGTATCATAATAAACATTTTTCTTTTACCAGCCCATGATGAGGCATCCACTAACAACTTCTCCACATCCCTTCTACCTCCCTCAATCCCTTCCTATCTTTTTCACTCTCTCCTGTTCCTAACTTCAAAAAAACCACAATTCCACTCTTACTTCCTATGAGAACTGCTATTTTATATTCAACATACGAGTGAGATTTTGAGGTTCTTCTCTTCTACCTCTGATTAGCTACTTTCATTTAAGGTGCCCCATTTTCTACCATAATCTAATTAATTTTAGCATTTTCTTTGTCTGTATGAACCTGTATATCCTCAGCACCTTAAATTTCAGAATACGTTTTTATTAAGCTTAATATCCTGCTGTTTCCTTACTGAAGTCTAACCTTATTTATTTGTCAAGATACTGAGAATATATAATATTCAGAACATTGGGCTAATACTCTGCATTTCTTAATGTAAAATGTGTTTTGATTTGATAGCAAAGATTCTAACTATATGTTATATGTGGGATAAAATGTAAAAACAAAGTTTTTCTTAATTATATAACTATCCAATCTCTATTTTTCAAAGAACCAGTTCAAAAAACTACATGTATTAATAAGTTTGAAGTCATTTGGTAGATAGAAGTAAGAAGGATCCAGAGAAATCACAGGTATTCTGAAAAAATACCATTCTTTAAAACTCTAAAGCACATTGAAATGTTCACACAAGTAAAGAACAAAAAACTATTCATTTCATTCTGCAATGGGTTTGTAGGTTTGGTGAATGTACTCCCTTTAACAGTCAAGCAAACATGCCCAAAGCATATGTGTATAGAAAACTTTGCCCAGCAAATGCTTTAAAGACATAATTGTCTAACCCATGCAGTCCAAGTCTCACTAGTCAGAGCTCATTCCACTATACTCTGGGGACTTTCTTATTGAAACAAATATTCCCTGATCGCCAGAACTTCCGTTCTTCAGCCTGAAACTCATGAGGATATTGGCAGCCAGAGAACCATTCGGAGCTTCACACAACTGCCTGACATTCTCCAGGCTCTTTTGTTGTAGCTGCAAGAGGGAGAGAGCTGAAAGCAAGCCAGACCCAGCATGTCTTGCACTCTGTAGACGGCAGAGCCACTCTGATGCCCCATTGTTCCTGGAAAAATTCCCAAGAAATACACAGAGAAGAAGGAAGAAGGAAGGGCGGGGCAGTTGGCATTGACCAACTTTCTGCTTTCTGCTTTAAAAGGAGTAGAAGAAAATTACACCATATCTGCACACGACCCACAGAGTGAAATCATGATTTTGACATCCCTTCATCCTAGACAGCAAAGATGGTGTCTTTTCCCAGGTTAGAGTTGTTCTCACCAGGTGCTTTACTCTTTCCCCCACCCCGATGTACCCTGTGGCCACTGGTGAGAAGCTAAAGAAACTGAAAGGTCTTTCCTGAATACTAAACATGGTGTAGCATCTCCAATTTTCCAAGGGAATTGCACGTGATTTCTATTCCTAACCAGGAGAAGGCAAGGCAAGTAGTGTCATCTCATTTCACCGGTGAAAATTTCCTTCATTGTATTTTTATTAATATGATGCTGACATGGAAGAATAATCAGACAATTACAACTAGTTAAAAGAATATTTATTAAGTGGCAGATATGTCCCTAAACGCTTAATAGTCACTGCCTCTGTTGATTCTCAGCCAAGCCAGAAGGTAAGCCCTATCATGAGCCTCTTGTTTCCAATAAAAGCAGATGGAGGGATGGTAAGAAATTTCTTTTAAATGTAATCTTTTCCTTAATTCTCTGAAAATTTTATATATGTACACAATGTAGTTTGACAACATTCTGCCTCTAACTTCTCTCAGGCCCACCCTCTACCTCCTCATTTCCTTTCCAGTCTAATGACCTCACTGAGTCCAAGTTTTGCTGCCCATATACTCAGGAAGGTTGGGCCATCCTCTAGGGTGTGGTTGACCTACCAGAGCCCATGCTCTTAAAAAAGTTCACTCTCCATTCCCCTAGCAGCCCTCAGCTGTCAATTGTTCCTCAGCAAAGAAAGGGGATTTCCGAAGCCCTCCCCTCCACCCCCAGCAGAAATGTTGACTAGCTTGATCTTACACAGGTCTTGTGTGGCAACCATAGCTTCTGTGGGTCCAAACTTTAGGGTCCACATCTTCTACATGAATGGATTAAACATTTTTCTAGACTTCCTTAATGGCTGAGCTATGTAACTTGAGCAAAAATGTCCTCAATTGTGGTGCCTGCACCACCTGGAACCACGATCAGGCAAGGGTCTGGTGATTAAAAAAACAGAGACACGGGTCACTCTTGAAACAAGAATGTCAATTTTATTATGTTCCAGTGCAGCTTATATAGGGCTCTCCTTGACTAATGGCCACACCCTAGCTCTTGGGATTTTTCAGCTGCAAGCCAACCAGAAATCACTCCCCTGCTATCAGGAACTCATGAGGGTCTTGTGCCCAGAGCAGCTGAAAGCACAGGAACACAAGCTGTTTACTCCAGCAGGTAAGGGGTCATAGAAAATTCAGGGTCTGAGGGTCCGCAGTCCTCAACACTCAATTTCCTATTTGATAAACAAATGCTTATGTACTTAAAAACAAATTGTATAGGTTTTCCAATGATAACTTTTACATTTTTTTTCTTATAAGTATCACAAAAATAAAATATACAGGAATTTTTTAAAATGCCTCTAAACCAACATTTTTATAAATAATTTGGACTTTGGCAATTTCTCAAACCTAACTTACTCCAATGATATATTATCCCATGTTTATTATCTACAAAGAAGACAAATAGTTAGAAAAACATTTTGACTTCCCACCAGAAAGCACATATAACCTATTCTTCAGACCAGAAACCTTTGCTAGGACTTTGAATACTGATTTGGAAACAAGTTTTTAAAGAATTCACTCAGAGCAGCAGGTTTTCGGCGTCTATGACATGAGATGATCAATGACCACATTAGCCACTAATCTAAGGCATAAAACATGCATGAGGCATGAGCATGGAAATCTAACACGTTCCCACCCCAGGTGGTACTGGATTTTGAATCTGTTGTCCCATCTAACAGGAATAAACTTAAATAGCTTATTTGGAGGTTCATTTACAAAGTTAATAATTAGAGTGATTTACTCAATAGGCAGGGGAGGGGGAAGAGAGACAGATGGCAATCGAAATGAGAAAAACAGTAAAAGTCACCTCACAAAAGCCAAACTTAACTTCTGGGCATGATGTTTTTTTGCTTGTAGTTAAAATCTTTTGACAAAGAATCAGATTAGGGGGAGAAAAAGAAAAACAAAGAAAGGGGGGAGGCTGTAGAAACACAGTTTTGATTAGAGGTCATAATGTCAACCCTGTTTTAGGGATACTGGGTACAGTAAGTTAAATTTCCCAAACAAATATTTTTACCTCTTTAACCCTGGAATGATAGCATCTGCTACAAGGCCAAAGTGTTAGCCAGGGCCTGTACAGCAAAGGTATCCAATTACTAGTGATTCTATCCCTTAGTGGTTTCACTAGAAAGTGCTGAGCTACAAACATGTCTTCTTCCTCCAGAATCTACATGGCAGCATTTGACCTGATCACAAATTTTGAAACAGTTCCAGTTGCCCCTATACCCAGGTCAAAAGCAATGAGTTACATAATTTAGTGTAAAGTGCTATGCCAGCCAAATGAGGGCCTGCTAATTAGCAAGTAGCAAACAAACATATAGTAGTCAGTCCTCTCTCCAGTGGCTCAGGCTTCTTGTTCTTATTCATAAGACCTGGCTCCAAGTTTATTCCTAAATTTGAAATACTCAGGCCAACAGTCCAAAGGCAAGCCGTATGAATAATTTTTTTTCAATAATAATGTAGTCAATAACTGTTTAAAGAAAATAACTTGTACCTCATTATCATGACAAATTTGTCTTCATAATGACCTGAAAGACGATTCAAATGTTCAGTTCTGTAATTGGACGTCAGGGCATGGCATCATGGGACATACCAGCTCTGTTTTTTTTTTTTTAGTTCCCCAGCTTTGTCTTACACTATGAAAATCCATGAATACTCTTGTGTGTTTCAGTTAAATTAAATATCCTCTTATATCACAATGTTGTATGCCACCATTCACATAAACAGACACCCCGAGACTACCTATAAAACCCATTGGCATGCCTAATGTCTGGTTTCTCTCAAGAGAAAAATCCTAAGGAAAGGGCCTGTGTCAGCACTGGAAGCAGGCCCAGGATTCCAGACTGGAATTCTTGGGTCTTGAGAACAAACACAAAGTATCTTCTGAAATTGCAGAAAGTAAGCGCTGGGCAGGAAGTGCAGTTATTTTTCCTCAACCCTTTGAATGTGTCTTTAGTCGTGGCTATTATTATGTTCCATCTCTAACAATAAAGGACAGAAAAATTCAAACTTCAGTTCCCTTCCTAGGGCTCTGTGGATAGTGTGTGGTGTGGTGTGTATGTGTGTGTCTGTCTGTGTTTGTGTGCGTGCGGTGTGGGTATGGGTGTGTGTGGGGTGGGGTGGGGTGGGTATGGTGTGGGTGAGTGGTGTGGTATGGTGTGTGTGTAGTGTGTGTGTGTGCATGTGTGTGTATGTATGTGTATGTGTGTGTTCTAGTGCTATAGCAGAGAATTGTTTAATAGAAACATTATATTAGTTATTTCCATGCCCATTTTATTATGCAATATATGACATAGCTCACGTGTATAAAAACCCCTGACAAATTCTGCACCACTGAAACATTTTCTGGGCCTAGAGAGTCACCTTATAAGAGAAATTAAGGTCAGAACATCTGCTTTTAGAGCTCTGAACAGAAGCTGTGAGCTCCTTCACCCACAGTGTATCATTAGCTCTTGCTTCTAACCTAGCAGGATGGTGACAGAGCTTCAAAAAGGACCCCATCCCAACCTGAGGCTCTGCAGAAGCCACTTCTTGATTGAGGGACACAGAGATGTACCTTTAATTGCAGCCACATCCTTCCATGAGCTGGCCCTTGCCTAGTCCCCTTATTCCAACCACTCTTCACTGCCTACACTTTCTTCTGCTTAAAATACCTTTCTTCTGCCTACCTAACTGCATTTCATTTTTAAGACAGCCATGTGAAGCACTACCTGAGAATGCCAAAGCTTCCTATTTTAAGTTCCCAAAATACCTCATGCCTTCCATGAGTGCTGCTGAGACCATATAATTTACCATCCAAATCAACACACTGTTGAACATGGAAGACAACACTAATAATAACTCTGCTGGATGGCAGGAATCACCTAGTACTATCTCAAGCAAACTAGGACAGAAGATCCTCCTGGTTACATTCCCTACTCTATAAGTCAGACTTTCACTAACCTGTCTATCTTCCATCCTATATTTGAAAGCCATTGGGGCAGAGGCTTTACTTATCCAACTCTCTAAATTTAGAACTTTCTTATCTTTTGTGTGCAATAGTTCCTTCTAGAAAGATACCTTCTGTTTCATTGTTTTGAAGTACATGGACTCTATAATGAAAGATAGATCATAACTCCAGGAATTTATTATCTGTGGCCTGGAAAATCTGTGCCTTAATGATTCATCTTTGAAATGGTTGTGACTGTAAAATGAAGTAGAATGTCTATAGTTTCAAATGAGTTGATAGATAAAGTAGCTACAAGACACCTGTATATAAATGTTTTCATTAGAGATATGACTTAAGAAAATAGATAAGTCAACTGAACAGGTTCCAAGTGCCTTTTTATCTTTGGAGCGCTGCCAAGTCATTGTGACATGTTGAATGTTCACAATAACCTCAGCTAACTTTTAGTAATGACTCATCATGTACCAGGCTCTGCAACATTCTTTCATACTTAGTCTTACTGCACATTTACCAAAAACCTATCCGGGTAGTCTACAACTCCCCCAATTCTGGAAGCATTCATTTTTGAAGTTTCAGTTTCCTTCCTTATAAGCATAGGGATGTTAGCCATCTTTTCTCTGTATCTAGAATTTGTTGAAAGCTTGGTAATTATCGTGGAACACCATGAGAGATGGTGGGATCCTTAAGAGGTGGGATCCTGCAGAAGGAAAGGAGTTAAATCACTAGAATTTGGAAAGCACGGGTTCTTACCCCTTCTTCTTTTTTCTTCCTCCTCCCCTTCCTCCTTTTGTTCTCTCCCTAGCTTTCTTGCTCAGCTTCCCTCCCTCTCCTTCTCCTTCCCAGATTTCAATAGATGAGCGGCCTTGTTATACCATGTGCTCTTGCCATTAAATTCTTCTTTGCCACAGGTTCAAAGCATCGGGACAAAATAACTGGACTGAAATTATGAGTTGGAAGGAAAACAAAAACAAAACCTTACAAGCTCTAAGTTGATAGGCTTAGGTGTTATGTCATAGCAATGGAAAGCTAAATAACATATGGATGACTCCATGCAAGGAAACTGAGGTCCCATGAAGTTATTCTATTTAACCTTTCTATAAGAAAATACAGTCTCTACTCCTCCCTCCATGGGAGCTTCTTAAGACTCCTTTGAGAAATAAAAGTTTCTCTAAAGTCTTCCTATCACACGATGTTCCTAATGTGCGAGGAAATGGAGAGTGAAAGGCAATGGCAGTGAAATCTATGCTTTGGGGGAGTTCTCACTCACTGCTGTTTAAAGAGTTTGAACAACTCATGATCCAATCCTATTAAGGCAGCATTTGAGCTAACCACAGCATCATTTGAGGTACTCTGAGGACATCCAAACTCATAAATTCTTTTTCTTACCTCCAAGGAGTTCAAATTCTAGATGAAAACATGGACTAGGCATTAAATAGCATAATAAGATTCAAACAGCAGTAACGTGAAAAGATGCTCTAAACAACATATGACTAATTCCCAAAGAAGCGGTGTTATTTGTACCTGCCATAGGAGGTCAGGAAAGAAAGGAGTTCCAAAGAGGAAAGATGGAGAGGCAGGCAACTTGAATCTTTAAGTATTTATTAATTCAGCAAACATTTAATAGCACCCACCATCTGCCGTATACGGTGCTCTGCACTGACGTCTTAGAGGTTCGAAACGGGGAAACACGGAGTGTTATTCCCATGAAGCCCAGCATCCAGAGGAGAATGTAGACACTAGAACAAGAATTTGGCCTGCATAGAGGTCATTAAAGAGAGATGCCCAGGTACTGTGGGTTCCAGATGGAAGCACCCAGCAACCTGCTCTTTAAGGAGCAAACCAGTAGAAGACTGCCCAAACTGAGTTTGTATGAATAGATAAAAACAGTTGTACATTGTAGTAATTTCCTCTCTTCTGTGACAAAATCCCTGTCTTAAGACAACTTGAGAGAAGGAAGACTGCTTCTGGCTCATGGTTTTGTTAAGGTTCATGACTATGAAAGCGTGCAGAAGACCAGGAAGCAAAGAGCATAGACCAGGCAAGGCACAGCAATATACTTCCCTCAGCAAGAGCCCAAGTCCAAAAGGCCCAGAAACTTTCCCCAATAGCTGGGGAATCCAGTGTTCAAACACACAAGCCCATAGGAAGACATTTCAGACTCAAACCATAAATTCTCCTACAAAGAAAAGGAAGATAAACCTCCAAAAGGAACATTTGCAAGGGGAAGGGGACAGAATGGCAGTTAATTAAATATAAAAAGGAAAGAGATGTTTTGGGGTTGGCAAGAAACTTAGCACTAGAGAAATTACCAGGAATCCACAAGGATGACCCCAGCTAAGACCCTAAGCAATAGAGGAAAGGGTGCCTGAACTGGCCTTGTCCTGTAGTCAGATTGATGGATATCTTAAATGTCACCATAGAACCTTCATCCAGCAACTGATGGAAACTGAGGCAGAGATGCACAGTGGAGCACTGGACTGAGCTCCCCAAGTCCAGTGGAAGAGTGGGAGGAGTGAGAATATGAGCAAAGAGGTCAAGACCATGATGGGGACACCCACTGAAACAGTTTACCTGAGCTAATGGGAGCTCACCAACTCCAGCCAGACAGGGAAGGAACCAGCATAGAACCAAACTAGACCCTTTGAATGTGGGTGACAGTTGTATGGCTGGAACAGACTGTGGGGCCACTGGCAGTGGCATCAGAATTTATCCCTACTGCTTGTACTGGCTTTTTGGGAACCCATTCTCTTTGAACAGATATCTTGTTCAGCATAGATAGATATAGTAGGGAGGGCCTTGGACCTTCTTTAAAGCAATGTGCCTCACCCTCTCTGTAGAATAGATGGGAGGTGTTGGGGGGCGAGGTGGAGGGAATGGGAAGAGGGAGAGAGTAGGAACTGGGATTGGTATGTAAAATGAAAAAAGGATAGATTGTTTTCTTTTTTTAAAAAGTAAAATACAAAATGATCATTTCAGTAAATAAATAAATACAAAGGAAGGTGGAAATTCAAGACAAAATTAATATTTCAGAAAGAGCTGGCAAAGTGGTGTCAGGTTAACAGAGAAAAAAATCTCAAAACAGGAAGTATTTAGAAAGAAGACTGAAAACATAAAAGACCCTTCCTTTGACTTGATGTCTTGCAACAGAACATGAATAAATTAAATACTCCTGTGAATGAATTGGGCTAAGAAAAATACTCTGTGTGTGCACACACGCATGCGCGCACGCGTGTGTGTGTGTACCTACAGCCAAGAAGATATTCAAAATACTTGCAATGTAAAAATACATATATCCATGTGCACATGAGCAAAACATCATGTGCTAAAACACAGTCTAACCCTAATTCATGTGAAGTGATTTCAAAATTAAACTTGTTTGGGGGTTTGTTTGCTTCTATTAAAACCTCTTTCCAGGTTCTACCAGAGCTAGAACAGGGCACTAAGAAATATGAAGGTATATAGCAAAGATAAAATGTCTTCTCTTCTTAGCCCTGAACTAAGCTCATAAAACACGCTTGCCAGAAGGGAACTCCGGAACACATTTATTTGTCTAGTTTCATTTTAAAGTGCACATGGCCTATTACTAAGGGAAAGAACATGCTTTGTAAGAAGTCGTAGACTTTGATAGGAAACCTTGGGAACAAGCGGATGATCCTATTAACACGTATATGTGTATCAGGATATAAACAAGGTATCTTGGCCTTCCCTGTCTTCATCAGTTGGTCAGTACAATAACTTGATGTGCACAATCCCTAAAGTCCACCTGCCTGGCATCCAGCCCTCGGTCTTCTGCCTACTGAGTGCCACGTAATTTCTCTGACAAACACCTTCCCCTCCCCAAGCCTCAGTCATCTCTTCTAAAAAGTTGAAAGCATAGAGAACCCACTGTGTGATGGTCACAATGACTGACCAGGAAAGTGCTTAGCTTCTGGGCTGACATGACATGAGAATTCACTGCGCTCGTGTTCTCACAGTATTACACATGCAACAGAACCAGTGTCAAGGTACACAAGATGACATTTGAAAGCATGTCAGTGATGAGATAGGCTGACTCAGCTTTTTGATGCTAGTTGTAAATTCACTAGCTTAATAAACTTTCATAAAGAGCTACCCATTGCTTAAGGTGGAGAATAATTTGTCAAAATGATCTTCATATATTCCTGTATTCTCATCACTTTGACTTGCCACATCTTTATAAGTAAATCTAAAAAAGAAAACAAAAAACAAAAATCCCCACTGGTTCTAATCACTCGTAGTTACAGAATAGCAGATTGTTTATGAAATGCAGAACCCAAGTCCTTGAGACCTGCTGAAAGGGAGGAGTGTCCTAATTTACACTTAAGTAAATAAAATGGCCTGGCCTATAAGAACTAATTGATCTCTAATACACAGCAAAGTGGCAGTGGCGGTTTAGATTTTCAAATTTCTCTTTCTAGACTTCATCTGTCCCCCATCCTTCTCTCTCCTCTCCTTTGTACCTTTCTTTTGGAAGATAATTTTTAGAGAATGTGTGTTAAGCTTCCGAGTTGCTTGTACTAAATGTATGCACATTGCTTGTTTCTTTGTTCATTCCAAAAAAGAAGCTAAGCAAAACCCAAGCACAAAAGCAGTAGTTCCAGAGCGCCTCGCATTTGGAGCTGGCCTGAAAATGACAGAAACTTCGGAGGGAAGAGAAAGTCCCAGCAGTGGCACTCCAGAAATATTCCAGAAATGTTCCAGAAATCTTCCAAAGCAACAGAAACTTCTGTTTGGATTTGTTTGTTTGTTTGTTTTGCTCATCTGCAATGTGAGTCATTCCTTCAACCCCAGGATGCAAGAGTTGGGGACAACATAGTTAAACACACTCACATTTCCGTATCTGACTCCTTTTTTATCCTGGAAAAGGAATTACTTTTCCATCATGGACGATTAAAATGGCAGGAGATGGGAATCTTCAGGCATGAGGAAATGTTTTAGAATCTCCAAAAATAATTGCGGCTTTTGTTCTACTGGTGAAGTCAGAGGTCTAACCCACTCTCCTACCCCCATCCACAACTCGCTGTCATTATTTTTACTTTCAAATAAAACCTTGCAGACCTAAGAGTCTTCTCCACTCAGCTTGGGTTTATTAAACCCTGGTATGATTCCTCCAGGGTTGAAGAACCTCACTCTGAACTGCTTACCAAAGGTTTACAAATGTAAATAGCTCTCCAGGGAATTGTTTTCTGCCCAGTTAGTCCTGTTACTGCTGTCTCTGAAGTCAGAGATTATTGAGATAAAACTGATTAGAAACACCAAGCTTCTCTAACTTCCAACACCAAGTGGGTCAGAAATCAGAAACAGAGGGCTGGGAGTGCTTTCTGCTTTTGCCTTATTAAAAGACTTACTCTGGTAAGTGAAAGCCTTTGTACCCAACACCAGTTTTCAGAAAACAAGGGCTCGGAGCGTCTCTTCCTTCTTCCTCCAGCACAACACTCAGAGCACAAATTCTTCATCAAGTTCTAAATTAAACTGTAGTAGGTACCTCATTGACTCAACAGCAAATTGCTTCCAGCAGATGCAAAGAGAATTGATATCATTAAATAAATAAATAAATAAAACACTGGGCTAACAATGACAATAAAGTAAAAATAAAATTGAAAAGAGCTCTATGCTGTTTCATGGGGCCTGTCCACTCTGAATACCAGTTTGGTCTTATGGTTCTCTCCCCGGCTACTGGTGAGGCATTGTATCCAACTGGTCCAAAATCGTTATTCTTGGGGCTGGCTTGATGGCTCAGCACATAAGAGATCATATGGCTCTTCCAGAAGGCCTGAGCTGAGTTCCCAGGACTCATATGAGGCAGTTCACAATGGCCCATCACTCTAGCTTCAGGGGCTACTACCCACCTTCTGACATCCCTAGGCACCTGCACAGACCCACATGTGTGGACACACAATGAAAATTAAAAATCAATCTTTAAAAAATTTGTTCATCCATTTTTCCTGTAAGAGGAAACATAGACTTTAGGTAACTGGGTCCTAGATGAATGTGCCATGGCCTAAACATTGTGCATCAATTGGTTGCAGCTTCGGACACTTTTTTTTTTTTTTTTTGGAAACTGACTTCTGGGACAAGTACATAAAAGGTCAAACTTACAAAACACTGTGTCCATTCAGTGCTGCATCTCTAACCTCTGTGAGCAGTGCCACAATGCAGGCTTTGAAGAGTTCTACTGACAGAAATCACGACTTCCAAGGCAGCCCATTTCTTTTATTGGATAACCCTTTTTGCACATTGGCCAAGGCCCGCTCACACTGAGCCACAATCTGCCTGTACCTACTACCTGGCAGGTCTTTTCACCATGGCCCAGGGAGCCATGCTGCTCCTTTGTCCTCACAGTGAACATGAAACTTGCTTGAATTATCTCGGCCGATGTGGATTATGGCTCCAGACCCCTGAATATGCTCCATTTCATTTTAATATCATTTGTGTAATGTGATGTACACAGCTGGGGGAGATCAGACATGTGAGCCTCGCACAGTAGGTAGCTGATTACCCATGGCCTGGGCAGTGTGGCTTTATTTCGTTTTGTTGGATACTAAGTCATCGAAGACACAAACAGCTGTCCATGGAACTTATTTGGGTTAGAAAAGAGTCTCGTCGTTTATGATGTGTGGCACTGTGCCTAATGAGGGGAACAAGAACTAAATATATCAGCCTCTTCTATATCTAGAAATGGAACCCAGCAAACAACCTCTGAATGGATATATATTTTCAGGAAGAATTATTTAGATAGCACTAGTTACCAAATAAAAGCCTGTCTTTTCCATAACGAGGCCAAATCTGTTTCTCTCAATATCCATCGGGGTTCCAGTCTCTGAATGGGGAAAGGGATAGAAAGTGAGAAATTTACATAAAGAGCCTTCTGGAAGGGAAAGAATGAATGCTGCCAAAGACAGTCGAGGACAGAGAATCTGGCAGGCATTACTAAATAAATAAATAGATAATAAATAACCACTGTCTATAAAGCAGTATGACTAGAGCACTCTTTTCTCCTTAGATGCACAGAAGCCAAAAAGAAATGGAACGTTTGATTTGTTGAGACCCAGCACCCCACTACACACGCCCAAGAAGCATGTGTTAAAGAAGGTAAATTTTATAATCGTCACTTAGTTTACTAGGGAAGTGTCTTGCCTGAGGCAATACCGACAAGCTGGAGTATCATCTTCGAGAGGCATGAGTCCTAGGGGCTGAAACAGAAGGCTTAGAAACAGGTATCCCTGTGTGCAGGAACCACACATCCCAACGGGTACAAGGTGACGTCACGTCCGTGTGAGTGGATAAGCTGGTTCTAGTTTCCCAGCTATGAGTCCTTAAAGCCCTCTGAACGATCTGATTATCCTCTGAAGAGTGAAATATTTTTTAACTCGTAAGCTTACTAAGAAATCATAAATGTGATAGCAAAAATCAAAGATTTAGCCTAATCTTCAGAGTTTGATAAAACATGTTATCCCTTATATTTCTTATTCTTTTTAATTGTAAAATATGGCATATTAAGAAGAGTACATAAAATTTATAGTTAAATAATTGCAATGTCACCATTGAGATTTAATCGTTTAATTATATAGTGTTATTTCTTTTTTCTAAAATTCTTGCCCTTTCTACCAGTTAGAGTCAGTCTGTCTTAAAATTTTCAAACCTACCTTTAATTTTCTTGAATATATTAGGCTTAGTTACTTCAACCTTTTGATAATTCTGCATAGTTTCATTTCTATCAGTTTCTTTCTGTATACCAGGTCTATTTTTAAGAGATGATGGGCATGACATTTTTAGAAATAATTTTAAGCCTCTGATGATATTCTCCATGTCCTGTTGCTTGAGCTACGTGTTTTGAGCCACAAGAAATCATCTTCCATTGTTAAAACGGGACTGAGCCTACATGGGCCTCCCACGTGACCTCAGGCTGTGGACCTCCTACATGACCTAAGGCTATGGGCCTCCTACATGACCTAAGGCTGTGGGCCTCCCACGTGACCTCAGGCTGTGGGCCTCCCACGTGACCTCAGGCTGTGGGCCTCCTACATGACCTAAGGCTGTGGGCCTCCCGTGTGACCTAAGGCTGCTGGTTGACTTCCCAGTCATCCCTACTCTTGGTGTGTGTCCTTAAGCTGGGTCCTACTCCTGAGAGATCATGGAATCTTGCTGCCTTTGTCCCACAAGACCATCAGAATTAATACTCAGAGTTAAAGAGACTGCTCAGCAGTTAAAAGTGCTCACTACTCTAGCAGGGCTCCAGCTCAGTTCCAAGAGCCACATCAGGTATCTCAAAATCGCCTGTTAACCCAAAGGTGCCTACATGAATATAGTGCACAAAAATCTCACACAAGCGTGTGTTTGTGTATTTGTACATATATAAGGATAAAAATAAACTTTTTTTAAAAAAATTAAAGCACTGTACTGCTCAGTATTTTTATTAATAATCAGGAAATACCTGAATGTGAGGTTTGCCTCTCCAGATATCTGTCTGCCTACATCTTGGCTCCATAATCCTTCAATACACTTTTGGCTTTTCTATATATTCAAATTCACTCATGTACCAAATAGTGATGCTTCCATTAGCAATAGAATACATATTCAATGGAATATATCATACAGCCTAGATGTGTAGCAGTGTATAGCTTCTAGGCTTCTGTATATATACTTTGTTAATCATACAATCTTTATCCCAGCATTAAGCCATATATGCCTGTACATGCTTCATTTAATATTGCCCAGCTATCTTTGCTCAGAATATTGGTTAGAATTATCTATTACTCTAGTCTTATTAGTATTTATTTAATTATCTACAATAAGTTAACCCAGAGCTAAATGGAATTATTGTAGCATCTATGCTTCTCTTAATATTTATCCCTTCCAATTTATAATTGTTTTAAAATATATTAGTCATACTTTATTGGACTTTGAAGCTCTTCTGTGACAGTTCTTAACCATGTCTGATCTACCCATGAATTATCCTCATTTCCTGTATCTTAGTCACATTAGCTTTACAGAAACCATTAAGAGACAGAGTAAACCTAAATGTCGTCTGCTTGCACAAGCTAAATGCTTCTGAAATAGAATCTCTAAATTACCCTACAGCATGTAATGGGTCATCTAAGCAGAAATTAGACTAAAGTTCCATTAATTGTAAGTAGCATTAGCAAGTTTCTCCAGAGCTTGTGTTATAAGCAATGCCATACCTTCAGAGGGGAAAAAAAATAGTATTAAGACAGAGTAAATGAAAGCTTGAACCTCCCAGGCTGCAGTTTCAAAACTGATATGCATATTTCATTCAGTATTAGCACATGTGACTTAAATTGTGTAGTCATTGCTCTCATTAAATTCACAAACTCCCTCTAGAGTTCACGGCAGCCATCTGGCCAAATATTGGCTTCTTACATCTGAAACTCAATTGCTCTAAAGTCACTGAATCTCTCAATCAATTACAAAGGATTTGAGCTCTTAAGGTTTACATTGATTGGCCACCATTTTCCTAATGGAGTCATAGCCTCTGTAATGACCTATTTGACAGCAGAGGTGCCTGCTTTGGAAGGCGATATATCCCAGCTCTTCATTTACCTAAAATGCTATTTGGCAGCCCTCATGAGAGCATCAGCTACAAAATGTGATTAGAGTTAATGTAAGTGTAACAGAATGATGTTCTCATCTCATCTCTACTTATTGCATATAGTTGCCACATATTATTCAATAACATGGATTGCATTTTCAAAGTAACTTCAGTATACATTTTTATTTTAGAATTCATCAAGAGCCAAAATTTATGTGCTTGCACATATACCTCCAACTCTACAGGCATACTCCAAAAGGGCTTCTCATTTTTCAAAGCTAAAGTATCTGCTTCCAGATATCTGGCCCCTCACAACATAAAGAATATTTGGTCGTGGCTTTTAGTGAGCATTGGTGGAAAGTAACTAGGAGCTCCTTTCTTAGTTTGTGGACATATAATACAGTTGAAGTCAGACATGCAATTCCAATACCCGTGACTATTAAACCACCAATAACCTTCATGTTAGATGAAAGACTTCTTAATCTGAGGTTGTCACTGTTTATAGCACTAAGATAGCAATAAAACTTCACTTCAGTAATTACAGTATTGTTACAAGGTAATGATTTACTGTAATGCTTTTCTTAAGACCAAAATAAAACATCTACACTAGTGCTTATAAGAACTAGAACATCTAGACAAAAGACATTCACATGGGTCAAGGGCTGCTTTAGTGGATTAAGGCACAACTATTTCAAACTCCCAGAGGTTTCCAGCACTTGGGTCTCAGGAATCTTCAGGGTTCTGCTGCAGGAGGTTGAACTCACCTAGTCAGGAGAGCTGCTCCTGACCTCACTACCTGTGTTAGGGTCAGTCCTCCTCCAGGTGACTCTTTATCCAGAACATGCAGCAAGAAGATAGTACCTTCTTTAGACATGTTCTCATTGAGGATCGCAGAAGTGCACAACAGGTAGCAGAAACTCTATTTGGATCTCATACACCATCACTTTGGCCCACTTTTCATGGGCAATCCCAAAGTCAGTGTGGCAGGGGAATGTATTCTACTCACCCAGAACAGGAGAAGGAACAGATGAACGAATACAATGGAGCATATAATTGGATTAATGGTGACCATAATTAGCTACTGTGATGTTTCTAACTACAATAATACAGGTCATCACAGAAAAAATTGTCAAGTTACTTTCAAGGAACCAAGCCTTATTAGGCTGAGGTTTATTTAGTGGTTTAAACCCAAGTTCTGTAGTTATTCATTGAACAGGCATGAACAACTAGAAAAAGCCAGATTGCATCACTTAGCACTGCTTTAAGCACTCTTCAAGAAGAAAATGTGTAGACATTTTTAACCATACACAACAGACATACAAAAATATTCACACAACTCTATTACTGGAAATTGTTTGCCATTTATAAACTTCTACAAATATGCTAATACAAATCAAAATACAATAATTCCTAAATAAAAATTTTAAGATAAAGTAATTCCTAAAATGCATGTAAGGTCTCCATGGGCTTAGACATTATAATGCCCTTGGACATGTATCACACAACTTGTACACTTACAGAATGACTTACCCAAGCTATGTTGCTATGTTATAGTTTCTGGCCTCAGCTTCTAAATTCAGCTTACACCATTTAAAAACTTAACATTCTTGGTAGCTACTGCATGTACATATGTAACGTGTGTGCGTGAGCACAGCCATGTAATTCACAGAGCATGTGTGGAGGCCAAGTGACAACTTGGGGCAGTCTCTTCTCTCTGCCACCTTTCTATGACTTCCAAAGACCAATCTCAGGTAGCCAGGCTTGTAGGGCAGGTGCATTTCCCTGATGAACCATCCTACTGATTCCCCACTTACATTCGTGAATTCAAACTTCAGTTTTAGTTAAAAGATGAGTGTCAGCAGTCTTTGTGATCCCCTAGAACAGAGCCATTTAGGAATTCTCTGTAAGACTTCTAATGATCTATATCAATTCAAATTATTTCCAGTGGACAGAAACCAAAGTTTCTGAGTTTCTTCCCTTCGTTTTTCCCTTTTGAGAGAATCTAAACTAACTTAGTAATGAGCAATCAAGCTGTAACAGCTCAGTTTTTCCATCCTGTCTATAAACAAGTACCCCAGGAACCAAGAATTTGGAGGAGTAAGAATTCTGACTACTGTATCAATTTCAAAAGAATTTTTACAGACAAGAGGTATTATGGCTAATAATGTATTCTTTAATCTTGTATTTGTAGCTTCAAAGTTGTCAGGCAATCTTGTCTGTTTCCAATTTCCAGAAGGGTCTATATATGTTTTTCTTTGGGTTCACCTTATTACTTAGCTTCTCTAGGATTATGAACTATAGGCTCAATGCCCTTTGTTTATAGCTAGTATCTACTTATGAGCACATACCATATTCATTTTTTTTGGGTCTGAGTTACCTCACTCAGGATAGTATTCTCTAATTCCATCCATTTTTACCGCTGAGTAGTACTCTAATGTGTAGATGTGCCACACTTTCTTTATCTATGCCTCAGCTGAGGGACATCTAGGTTGTTTCCAGGTTCTGACTATCACAAATAATGCTGCTATGAACATAGTTGAACAAATGCTTTTGTTGTATGATTGAGCATCCTTTGGGTATATTCCCAAGATGCTGGACCCTGAGATAGGTTGATTCCTAATTTTCTGAGAATCTGACATACTGATTTCAAAAGTGGTTGTACAAGTTTGCATTCCCACCAGCAATGGATGAGTGTTCCCCTTACTCTGCATACTCTCTAGCATAAGCTATCACACATTCTTAAAGAACCCAGGACCAACAGCCCAGGAATGACACCACCCACCAAGGACTTAAAGCCTTGCCCATTGGTCACTGAATGAGAAAATTCCTTACAGCTAGATCTCATTGAGGCATTTCCTCAATGGAGGCTCTTTCCTCTGGTGATTCTAGCTTGTGTCAAATTGACACACAAAATCAGCCAGTGCAATTTGGAATGTATTCATCCTTTGATATCAAAATAGGATTGACTCAAGACCCCAAACAATACTGAAACATGTAAATACACAAGATCATATATGCAGTGTTTTGACTTTTTTCATATAAACTGTGAATATTCTGTTATGTATCTTAAATCATTTCAGAATTCTTTACCTTTTCTAATAGAAGGAAATGCTACATAAACAATTGGTACACAGTATTTTTTGGTGCATAACAAGATTTAAGTCTCTGTATATTCAATACATATGTTTATATTATAGGCCTAACTAGAAAATGAAATGGAAGACCAAAAATGCTCAAATAATGAGATCTGGAAAGACTGCGTATCTACCAAAGGTATGTTACAGGGGGGTATGCCTACATATCACTTCATTCCTGTGGATTCAGTGTTGTGTCTGGGTCATAAAAAATTCAAATGTACTCTTTAGATTAATTTTCAAAACTTCTTGAGCCGCCACTTAGTTGAATCTTTGAAAGAAGAAACTAAAGGGTCAACAATATAGAACAGGGTAGCTTATTAGGAAAGACCTAATTCTAATATACAGTATCAATAGGCTTACGAAGAAGAAAACACATAATTGCTTCCATATATAAAAAAATTATCTTTCATAATTTGTACCATTTTAATAAATAAATAGAAAGAGCTAGGGATGCAGCCTAGTCAGTACAGTGCATGCTGCAGAAGCATAACTGCAGCCTACACATAAAGCAGCCAAACGCAGGCATGCACACCTGTGAAGCCAGCTCTGAGGAGATGGAGACAGCATGAACCCTGTGCTTGTGGACCATCCTGCCTAGCCAAACAGGTAAGCTCCATGTTCAGTAAGAGACACCTTTCAAAAGGTAAGGTGGAAAATAATGGAGAAGACACCCAACATTGACTTGTGACTTCTAACAGCACCTATACATCTACATACATATTCTCGCCCGCGCCCACGCGCGCGCGCGCGCACACACACACACACACATACTGTAATAATAATGAAATAAGTAAAATACACAGGAAATAGAATTTTTATTTATTAAAGAAAAACAAAACCATTTCAACGACAAAAATCATTTAATTTTACATGTACATAATTATAAAGCAAGGATATTCTAAAGATGCTACCATTATTTAGCTATTATTTGGAATGTCTTAGAAAATTCAGTGGTAAAAGAAAGCTAACATTTTTAAGTATTAGAGCATTTCAAGAGCATTATTTGTGGCATCATTATAGTATATCGAAAAACTATCCTAAAAGTCGGTTGGTTTCACTTTTCTTGCTTGTGGATAGAATTATTTTTAAGATAGAGTTGCTCTTACTCCCTTCATACACTGCCTCAAACGTTGATCCTCCTGCCTCAACCTTCCACGTGCTGAGATTCTTGAAACGTACCACCACACTTAGACAAAGAAAAATTGATACAAGAATGAAATGAAGCCGAGCCATTGTGGCGCACACCTTTAATCCTAGCACTTGGGAGGCAGAGGCAGGTGGATCTCTCTGAGTTTAAGACGAGCCTGATCTACAAGAGCTAGTACCAGGACAGACTCCAAAGTTACAGAAAAACTTTGTCTCATAAAACCTGTTTCACATACAATGACTTAAAATCCATCTTACCACTGTCTAGATAATATTTCATTCAGTGGATTTAAGGAAAGATATCAGAAACTGACCAAGATTTTAAGAACTTCTGCTATAGCTATGCTCTTACAAACTAGTCTTAAAGGATTATTTTAAATAATTTTAAATAAGGACCAGAGATTGCTGGCCAGCAATTAGAAAAATAATAAATTATATATTCATCTTTCTGTAAAAATCAAGATAATATCAATATGAAATAAGAATTATAAGAAAATCAAAACACAGTAAATTACCTGAGACTAATAGGGTCTTATATCGAATTTGGGAATAAGAATAGTAAAAACAAATGAAGAGTTAAATAATATGCAAAGAAAAATTCTGCCAACATTGACAGAAATAAAATTTTTAAGATAAAAAGAAAATAGTTATCAGTAAATCCCAGTTACCCCTCTTTCCTCTCCCCCCATCATCCCACCCTACTCCCCCTCTGCTCCTCAGAGAGGGTAAGGCCTCCTCTGGGAAGTCAACTAAGTCTGCCCCATTACCTCCTTGAGGCAGGACCAAGCCCCTTCTCCCCTGCCTTGCCCCCACCCCACCCATGCCTTGGCTGAGCAAGGTGTCTCTCTATAGAGAATGAGCTCCACAAAGTCAGATCATGCGTTAGGATTAGATCCTGGTCCCACTGCCAATGACTCCACATACTGTAAAAAAAAAAATACAGTAAATATAAAATGTGAAAAAATAAAATAACACACCTAGTAAAAAATTTAAAAAGAGCCATAAGCATAGAAGATTTTTTCAAAAGTAAAAAGAAACCAAAACTGAAAAGAAAATATTTGAGATAAAATATATCAATTATATTTAGTAAATTGCAATATTTAAATATGTTAGAACAGTGTTTTGTATTCACATGAATACATACATGTTGTATTCCCACATGAAGATTAGTAGAATAGAGATAATTTCCAAAAATCTTTATAATATAATCTTAAGTGAAAGTAAGATGGAGTACCCAACTTTAGAAAACAGGTACATTATTGGTAAGTTCCAGAAGTAATACTGTACACCACCACTTAGAAACATGCATGGATTTGTTTGAAAGCAACCAGGTAAATAGCTTAGTCTTTCTGAGCCCTAATTTCTCAACAATAGAATGATGGTATCACATAGAAGACTTTATGAACTAGAATAAAGTAATAATAGTCATCTCTCATCAAATTTTTTTGTAATTAGAGAAGATATATCTATCTGTTGAAATTTTCCTTAGAATTGTGATGTAGTTGCTTTTACACAACCCTAAAATGCTGTAAGAGGTGACCACGATAACTAAATAATTCTGAGCAAGTCAGAGACTGCTGAGAGTCAGCTTTTCCGCTTATACTTTTGCCTTTAACCTCTTATACATCCTGCTTCTAATTAACACAATCAAATTGTAAAAATCAGTCTCAACATTCACAGTTTCCAAGTTTAGAAAAGGGTGCTGTAACGTTTTCTTTGTAAGTCCATCTATCCACTATTTCTTTTCCTCAAAAGAAACAAAGATAGTATGCACCAACTAAATTATTAAACATTACGGCAAGAAAAAGAGAAGACACCTGATACACTGTGGGGGTTTCTGCCCCCACCATGGCCATCAGAGTAAAGATCCATAGGAGACAAGAGGGTAGTTCAATTCTCTAAAAGTAACTAACATAACAGTGTTGGTTCAAACTTCAGGAGACTGACCCTGAGTAATTTATTTCAAGCATATTTAAGCACAGCACAGTTTGGAGGAAACCTGGTGATAATTAACTCAATCCCACGCATACAATAAAACACTTTACAAAAATCAATTATGACTATATCAAAATTCTTTCTAAAGTGCATGTGGCATCTACCATAAAGATGAGTTCTATGAATTGACTAAGGAAAGCAAGCTCATGGTAAGGGTCTGGGGGAGAATTTGGTGTGGTACCAGCTACACAGAAAACAGAAAAGTCATCCAACTATCAACCATCATGTCTGCTCCCAGTCTTCTTGGTGAATAACAAGTCATGTATCCCTTTATTTTGGAGGAAGCACTCTGTGTGTTAACCATTCCAGATTCCTCTGGCGCTTATATGTGAGCACAAGGACCTCTGTGTCTCCTACAATAGAGTTCACAAAGTTGGAGACAGGGACAACTAACTCCCTGATGTGTGATCAAGTGGACTATACCTGAATATGGTAACCTGTCCTCTGTGGAGACACTGGGGATTTTAACTATGGGACTGTCACCACAGATAATGGCTCCTGTTAAGCATGAGGCTTTCAAGTATGAGAGTCCTAGCTTTTATCCAGAATGGATGCTATTTCTTTGTGAGTGAGGTGGCCACTGGCCACTGTAGAGATTGTGCAAGGACCCCAAGCAAGAATAGCATGGTGTGGCTGTCCACCTGCACTAGTTCTGTCCTACATCTTATAATAGATTGGCCATGACTTGTAATATATATATATACCTGAAAGATAGGTTAGGACTGAGAAGATCCCCTGGCAGATATTAAAATAGGTAAAACGAGGGTCACATGTATTCTTGGAACTGAGATAAGGTCTTTTCCATAAGTGGTTCTAAACTTTTGGAGTTTAAACCTTAAAGTTTTGTAAAGTTATGGGGTGAGCTGGTCCCAAAGACATGAGCGTGGGAGATCTGGCCCTGACCCTCATCTGTCATAGGGTGGCATGGGAGAGGGAGAGATGCCTTCCTCTCCCACCCTACCCTACTTCTACCCCTCACTGCCTGTGGCGGGTGGGAAAGTTGGCTTTGTGGTTCTGAGATCCAGTGAGCTGCCCCTGCCCCTTATCAGCTGCAGCACTCGGGAGAGTGGCCCCTGCACCTCGCCTGGGCAGTAGAGCTGATCCTGGTGGTATTGCTATGAGTGAGCCAGCCCTGAGGATGTGAAAGCAGGAGAACCAGCCCTACCCTTGCTCCTTGAAGGTGAACTAGCTGGGGAAGTAGCGGAGAGCCGGCAGACTGACCAACTCTGTAACCACCCAAGCCCAGAAACAGGGCTATGACAGGGCCCACCCCAGCATCCACCCTATCTATAATCTGCTGAGCATGGGAAGGGGCTGGTACTGCAGACCCAAAGCTTCAGGATCTCCAATACATAGGGCAACAACAGAATAACCAAGAGGAGTTCCAGTGAGGGCTCAGCATTGACAGTGTAGCAGATATCAGAGGTCTCAAGCCAGACCAATGACTCTTTGCAATGAACACTTGCAAGTAAAGAAATATGGACCAGAGGTTATAATGTGTAACTTACTGTGTCATACTATAGCTTCCACAATAAGATTTTCTTTTTCTTCTCTTTTAAATTTTATTTTATTTTATTTTCAGGGGGAGGTTGCAAGGGCAGATGGCAGATATGGAGGGACAGAGAAATGAATGGGATTGAGATGCATGGAGTGAAGTCACAAAGAATAAATAAAGTTTTTTTTTTTAAAAAAATCCATCTATCCTCCTCTGTATCCTTGAGGAAATCACACAGGACAATCAATCAGATCCCTCCCATCCATCACTACTATACTCCAGGAAAGCTTTATCTTAACACAGCAACTGATCACAGGGGGGCTTTCTTGCAACTTCCTTGGCATACTGTGCTGGTTTCTCATCCCGTTTTCAACAAAAGGGAAGCAGCACACCGGTCCATTTTCTCTTGTGAGAAAGCAGGACTGAGACTCAGCAGGTGGCTGAACTGAAGAATCAACGTGTGATATCCTTTGCCACATAAATAATAAATACATAATAATCATGGCAATAACTTTTACTCTTGTTATATAGTTCTCTTGGCCTTTAAGCCACTCCTGGAGGAGGTAGCATTTGACCTGGGCCTTTTTAAAAAGGGAAGGCGTTCTCAATAGTTTAATTTGCAAAGGAACCGGCACATCCAAGATGAATTTGCACAATCAGAAACAGTCTAAAGTGGCCAATGTGTGGAGTGGGAAGACTGCTGAGAACTGAGAACAGAACTTGACCAAAACAGTGTAGTCAGGCAGAGGGAGTGCTCCAAAGAATTTCAGCAAAGAAAGAACATTATCAGAACAAGACTTTATTGCCTACTCTTAAAACAATGCTGAGGGCCGGTCATGTGGCTCAGTGAGTAAAGACGCCTGCTGCCAAGCCTGGTGACCATACTCAGTCCCTGAGAGCCACATGGTGGAAAGAGAGCCAACTCCCATTAAGTTGTCCTCTGACCTCCACACATGTGGAGCCATGATGCACACATTCACACGGACACAAATACACACAATAAATAAATGAAAAAAAGAAGTTTAAAGAGTAGAAAAAAAACAAAACAGAAGGGAACAAATGCATCCCATCTTCCACCAGCTGCAGTACTCACACTGAGTGTGCTGTGTATTTAAAATGTTTTGCTATGATCATCAGTCAAGCTTCTCTAACTCTTCCCTTGAAACTAATGATGATTTGTGAGATGCCTAATCAAACTGCCTGAATTTGAAACTTGTCTTCGCCACCTATAAGCTGTGTAACATGGAGGAAGTTATTTGAGCTCTTGTAGGTTTGGTGAGCACTTACAGATGCGCTCACTCACAGGGCTGCAAGAGTTTAAATGAGAGGGCAATAGAAAGAGTCTAAGAGAATGTCTCAGACCTAGAATTGGATGAACATTACCTGTGGCTAAATGAAAGATGGATACCAATTATAAGTTAATTCAAATCACTTTGGTCAGAATTTTTAGCACATCACTACATCTTTGCATCCTTGACTAATGCCAACTGTCTCTTCCAGATTCATGCCTTAATGAACAAGAACACTTTGTCTGCAATTAAGATGTAAGTTCATCCTGAATCTTATCTACAAAAATGCCATGGAATTATTTGCCAAGTATTTTGTCATTAAGAACATCCAAAAGAGTTGGCAAGATGGCTCAGAAGGTAAAGGCACCTGTCTGAAAACCGAGTTTGATCCTTGGGATCCTCATGATAGAAGATGAAACCCAAACTAACTCCTTCAAGTTGTTCTTTGACACACACACACGTACACACACACACACACACACACACACACACTGTGATACAAGTGTGACCTCAAAGAGACACACACACACACATGCATGCAGCTTGTCACACAGAGTTACATGCAGACAAAACAAATAAATAAATGTAATTTAGGAAAAAATTTAAACATGGAAAAAATTGTATTATTTAGGCACTAGAAAATAAAATGGACTTACGTCACATGGCATATTCAGAACCCTCAGTCATAGCTAGAGATTAGCACTTTGCTTTTGAGTCTCCCACAATGTTTTAATTTTCTCTTTGAAAAGCTTATTAAAAACCAGTTAAAATCCAACACTCTGTATTTGTGCTGTCCAACTTCCTTGTAGCAGAACTGAATTAATATTCTATATAGTACCTTTACTCAGAAATCTGTAGTAATTGTTTCTATACTAAAGACCAAGGCCAACTGGGGAAACCTTGAAGGGATTAGAGTTAGCTCATTATAATACTGGTATGCTAAAGGAGTTAACTCCAGCAGATCTGGAATGAATTTAAGCAGTTTTTTTTTTTTTTTGCTGAAATCAGAGACTTACCTACACACTACTAATATTCAGTAAGACATGAAATGTGATTTTAAGTATGGGGTCTATCAGTAATGTTGACAGTTTAAATCATTAGAGAAAACTGATACTGACTTTGTATAAGTAGTATAGTAAGGTGTAGTTATGGTCTGAATGTGATGTGTCCCACACAGGCATTTAGTTCCCAGATGGTAGAGATATTTGGGGAGATAGTAGACCATTTAGAAGTCAAGCCTATAAAAGCCTTGAGGATCATCTCCCAACTCTGCTTTTGGCCCCAGTTTCTCTCTTTCCTACTCAGCTGAGATTTAAGCAAATTGTTCACAGTCATGAGATACCAAGAATCCTACCATGCCTTCCTGGACTTGGTGCACTGAGCCCTCTCCGTTGAGTTGCTACCTGTGAAGTATTTAGTCACAATGAGGAGAAAGGGAACTAAACCAGGTAAGTACCTACATGCCCAGCAGGGCATTGGTAGTCCATATATACTTCACATTGTACTTTCTGTGTTTGGGGTTTTCTAAGCATGTGTTCCCAATTAGAAAAAACAAGAACATCCAAGATGTCCAGGCAATGTTGAAAATGGGAGCCTACAGCTGATATATACAGACCCTTTTCAAACTATTGCTGAAATAAATAGCTTTATTGCCTATTATAACGGTCATGCATGGACTTGCTTCTGAGTGACTTTTCTGGTAATAAATTGTGAACATGGAAATATTGTCATTTTGTATCTTAGGAGTATATCAATCGAAACCTACCTAGTCCAGACTTAATGCAGAAAAGACAAAGTGAATCACCCCATCTTGTTTGAAATATATGTTTTACATATTTAATACACTTCAGAAGCAATCTAACTTCTGTCATGTGGACTGATTTCCATCTTCGGGTTGATCATTTATGAGATACCATGAACACAACACCATTACATTATGGTAATTTGAATACACAAGAGAAAGCAAGTAAAACAGGTTAATGATTCGACCTTCATCTTGGCTGCAGCCCACTGATGATCTCATCCACATTTGGAATGTTATATTCCAAATGATGAGAGTCAATACTAGAAGGAGAAATATTTGCAAAAAAAAATGTGATACATGGCAACAAAAGGAAGAACACCTTCCTCCAACATAAGTGTATGGCACACACAGAATTACATTTACATTTTGGAATTATTCATATCTTTATACCAAACTATTTAGAATTCCAAGAATTTTTGATGTAACAGAAAGGACTGTACATTTTACTTTGTTTAATTATAAAATGAAAGTTCTTCCCTTTCTTTCCCTCTCTGTTCTTCCCTCTTCTTGAGCATCCCATTCCCCCATGCTCTCCTCCTCTCTCCCTTCTCTACTCCTCCCTTTCTACCCCCTCTTCTTCCCCCAGCCCTCCCAATTTTCTCAGGAGATCTTATCTGTTCCTCCTTTCCAGGGGAATCCATGTATGTCTCTCTTAGTGTTCTCCTTGTTACCTAGCTTCTCTGGGATCTTGGACTGTAGGCTGGTTGTCCTTTGCTTTATGTCTAATATCCATTTATGTGTGAATACATACCATGTTTGTCTATCTGGGTCTGGGTTACCTCACTCAGGATGTTTTTTTTTTCTAGTTCCATCCATTTGCATGTAAATTTCAAGATGTCATTGCTTTTCACCACTGAGTAGAGAGTCATTAAGGGACTAGCAAGAGTGGCACTAGGGAAGTTTCCAGGAATCCACAAGGACGAGCCCAGCTAAGTCTGTAAGCAACAGTGGAGAGAGTACCTAAACTGGCCTTCCCCTGTAATCAGATTGATGACTGCCTTAATTGTCATCGTAGAACCTACATTCAGCAACTGATGGAAGTGGATACAGAGATCCACAGTGAAACTCGGAGCCAAGCTTCTGGAGACCAATCCAAGAGAGGAAGGAGTGATAATATGAACAAAGGGGTCAAGACATGATGGTGATACCTGCAGAAACAGCTGGCCTGAGCTAGTGAAAGCTCACTGACTCTGTACTGATAGCAGGGGAACCTGCATAGGACCAAACTAGGCACACTGAATATGGGGGAGAGTTGTGAGGCTTGGGCAGTCTGTGGGGGCCACTGGCAGTGGGACCTGGATTTATCCCTAGTGCTTGAACTAGCATCTAGGAACACGTTCTCTTTGGAGGGATACCTTGCTTAGCTTAGATATAGGAGGGGGGGCCTTGGTCCTGCCTATAAGTGATGTGTCAGACTTTGATGACTCCCCATGGCAAGCCTTATGCTTCCTGAGGAGTGAATGGGGTGGGGGAAGGGTAGAGTGGGAAGAGGGGAGGAAGTGGGAACAGGGATAGCTATGCAAAATGAGAAAAGATTGTATTCAAAACATAAAATAAAAGTTCAGCTAACAATTTCAAGTTCAATATTAAGAACTGTGAGCATTGTTTTATTTTCTTCATGTTATTTATTACTACCAAAATAAAATTCAGGATGGCTCAGCCGTTAAAGGCTAGGCTCACAACCAAAATATGAATAAAATTCTTTTATTTGTCTCATTGACTTACTATATATTCTCAGTCATGGAATTTCTGTTGGCAACAAACATTTCTATCATGACTTCCAGCATGTCCTTAGTGCCTAGAATAAACTATTTTACACAGTACATGACTTAAAAGTCTTGAAAAACGCTATCAGCAATGTTGTAGGTACTATTTTGCATGTATTGATTAACAAATACCTCGCCC
Organism: Ondatra zibethicus; assembly: GCA_004026605.1. Taxonomy (NCBI): domain Eukaryota; kingdom Metazoa; phylum Chordata; class Mammalia; order Rodentia; family Cricetidae; genus Ondatra; species Ondatra zibethicus. Next base: position 178,378 of record PVIU01001454.1, on the reverse strand, counting down.
ATATGAAATAGCTACAATCTTAAACCTCATTTTACAGTTGAGAAAATTAAAGCACAGTGTTTAAATAAACTTCTCAAGGCCTTGTAGCTATGTGAGGTGAAATAGCCATTTCAGCTCAAGCAATTTAGCTCCAGAGGTCTGACCTCAGCTAATCATTAAAAACAAAGGCTAATTGTTCAGGCAATCTTACAGAATTTCTTATTATCCATTGAGTTACATGCTTTAGTGACAACTATATTGCTTATCCATTTTTTTAAAAACCGTTTTCCGTAAACTGCTAGAATTCAAATATCAAGGCCTAAATTCCATGAATGCAAAATCTCTTTCAAAAGGAGGCTATCTAGAATGCCTTGAGGCTTCAGACATGCTGGCTGCAAAGGCTGGGACAGAGTCAACCCTGAAAGCGGGTGGCCTGATGCAGATGCGGTGTTTCAGGGGCTTTCATAAGAATGAAGAGTTTTCTGGGGGAAAAAAAATAAACTGAGTCTTTTCCTTCCCTACATCTCTGAGTTATTTATTTTATTACTTCACATAAAAGAAGTACATGAACTCTTTCTTCTAACATGAAAAGAATATATTTTGACAATGGTCCCCGCCTTCCCCTACCATCGCACCTCCCATATAAGAAAATGGGGAGAGCAGAGGCCTTGAGATGTGAGGTGCCAATTCTACAAGAGAACCAGAATGTGCAGTGAAGTCCTAGATCTATTTCTCAGGTGAGTGAACAGCCTTATCTTGCAAAGAGAATGGCAGGACTGTGTAATGGAATTATTTTTTCCAATTCAGTTTGTTACTTTTACTTTGTAGTTGGGATTTCTTTTTGTTTCCCTTTTTATTGAAGTAGGTTTTCTCCCTCACATAGTATATCCTGGTGGCTCCTCTCCATCTACTCCTCTCATTTCCTCCCTACCTCCTGACCATCCAGATCCACCATCTACCTTTCTGTTTCTTATTAGAAAGCAAACAAGTTTCTAATGGCTAATAATAAAATAAAATATAAACAAAACTAACACACCAGAATAAGAGAAAATCAAACAAAAAGAAGGAAAAGAACAGAGGAAAAAGCCCTTGAGACAGACCCACTCGTTCACACACTCAAGGATCTCATTAAAAACCACTAAGCTGGAAATCATAATATATATGCAAAGAACCTAAAGGGTACAAACAGAGGAAAGTGTATACACACACACACACACATACACAACATACACACATATGAGTAGTTTGTTTCCCCAGTGAAACTCCCTTGTAGAAAATTAAATTTTCAATAGTAACTGATCATCAACCATTTTACATAGCTTCTGAGTTAGGGATGGGGGCATGTGTCTAAGTCTCTTTTCAGCTCTAGGACTCCAACTGGTGCAGATCAATGCAGGCCCTGTGCATGCTGCCTCAACCTATGTGAGTTCACATGTATTGAAACTGTTGATTTAGAGGGCCTTGTTTCCTTGATGTCCTCCATCACTACTGTCTCTTACACTCTTTCCAGCTTCTCTTCCATGATGTTCCCTGAGCCCTGAGGTAAAGGAATTGATGGTGGTAACACCTTCAGCACTTGGTTATTTTGGGTTTTTGATGTTGTTGTTTGTTTTCAGGATTCTTTTAGTTCTTGGTTTTTTTGCTTCGATATGAAGCTGAAAATTGTCCTTTCAAGATCTGTGAATAATTGTGTTGGAAATTTGATGGAGTTGCATTAAATCTGTAGATTGCTTTTGGTAAGATCGCCAGTTTTACTAAATTAATCCTACTGACCCATGATCATGGGAGATCTTTCCATCTCCTGATATCTTCTTCAATGTCTTAAACTTTTTATTGTGCAAGTCTTTTACTTGGTTAAAGTTACCCCAACATTTTATATTATTTGGGACTCTTGTGAAAGTGTAATTTCCCTGATGTCTGTTTCGGTCAACTTGCCATTCGTATATAGAAAATGCTATTGATCTTTGTAGTGAATTTTGTATCCAGCTACTTTGTTGAAAATATTTATCAGCAGACAGAGTTTCCCGATGGAATTTTAGGGTTTCTTATGTTTACTATCGTATCACCTGCAAATAAAGACAATTTTACTTCTCTCTTTGCAATTTGTGTCCCCATGATCTAATTCAGTTATCTTATTACTCTAACTTAGACTTCGAGTTCTATATTGAATAAGTATGGAGAGAGTGGACAACCTTGTCTTTTTCATGATTATAGTGAAATTGCTTTGGGTTTCTATCCATTTAAATTGATGTTGGTTATAGGCTTGCTGTAAACCACCTTTATTGTGTTGAGGTACGGTCCTTTACATACCTAATCTCTGCAGGATTTTAATCATGGAGAGGTATTGGAGTGGAGTTTGTCAAAGGCCTTTTCTGCATCTAATAAGATGATCATGTAGTTTCTATCTTTCAGTTTCTTTTTTTTTCTTTCTTTCTTTTTTTTTTACCAAAAGAAATCTACAGATTCAATGCAATGCCCATCAAAATCCCAGAAAAATTCTTCACAGACCTCAAAAGAACAATACTCAACTTCATATAGAAAAGCATCTTTTTGTGATGGATTATACTTATCTAATTATATATGTTGAACAATCCCTGTATCTCTGGAATAAAGTCTACTTGATTGTGGTGGATGATCTTTTTGATGTGTTCTTGGATTTACTTTGCAAATATTTTATGGAGATTTTTTGTATCTATGCTCAAAAGGAAAATCAGTTTGTAATTCTCTTTGTTGGGTCTTTATGTAGTTTGGGTATCAGGTTAACTATGGCCTCATAAAACAAATTTGGCAATATTTCTTTTGTTTTATGGAATAATTTGACTAACATTGAGGTAAACTCTTTTATTAAAATCTGATAGAATGTGGCCCTGGGCTTGCTTGCATGCTTTATTTATTTGTTTATTGGTCAAGACTCTTAATTTCTTCTTTTATTTCACTAGATGCTTATATGTCTGTTTAAATTGCTTATCTGATCTTGACTTAACTTTGGTAAATGGTATGTATCAAAAAATTTATCTATTTCTTTAGATTTTCCAATTTGATGGATTATAGGCTTTTAAAATATGCCCTTATGGTTCTTTGAATTTCCTCAGTTTTTGTTTTGAATGTACCCTTTTCATCTCTAATTTTGTTAATTTGGTTATTCTCTCTTTGCCTTTTAGTTAATTTGAAAAAGAGTTTATCAATCTTATTAATTTTCTCCAAGAATCAACTCTTGGTTTCATTAATTTGTTGATTCTTTGTTTGTTTTTATTGTTGTTGTTTCTATTTTATTGATTTCAGTTCTGAGTTTGATTATTTCTAGCCATGTATTCTTTGGGATATGATTTCTTCTTTTCTTCTAGAACTTTTGAGAGTGCAGTTATTAGTAAGAGATCTCTCATAAAACAAATTTGGCAATATTATTTTTGTTTTATGGAATAATTTGAGTAGCATTGAGGTAAACTCTTTTATTAAAATCTGATAGAATGTGGCCCTGGGCTTGCTTGCTTTATTTATTTATTTATTGGTCAACACTCTTAATTTCTTCTTTTATTTCACTAGATGCTTGGACCACCAGGACTCTCTCTTCCTGTGCTGAGATCAGAGGTGCAGACGGCTATCCAGAGGGGTGAGTGTGTGCAAGCCTTCCTGGAAGGTCCCCACCCACTGAGACTCCCCTGACTGCAATCAAAGGAAGAGATGGGCAGGCGCCAATCCAAGAATTCCTCCAACAACCTGAAAAGCAACATGATAATACCAGAAACCAGCGAGTTTGCAACAGGAAAACCTGAGCAACCTAACCCAGAAGAAGTAGAAGACATCGACTTTAAACGTAGCATTATGAAAGTGATAGAGACCTTTAAAGAAGAGGGGAAAAACTCCTTTGAAGAAAGGGATGAGAAAACTAACAAAAAGTTAGAAGAAATGAGTAAATTCCTCAAAGATACCCTAGAAAACCAAGAGAAAACAATCAAACAGTTCAAGACTTAAAAAAGTGAAATGGAGGCAATGAAGAAAACACAAACCGAGGGAAGGCTGGAGATGGAAATCTGGGTAAATGAGCAGGAACTGCAGAGACAAGTATAACCAACAGAATACAAGAGATAGAAGAAAGAATCTCAGACGCTGAAGATACGATAGAGAAAATAAACTCATTGATCAAAGAAAACAACAAATCCAACAAATTCCTAACAGGCATTTACTCCTTTCAGATGGCAAACTTTTCTTATTATTTTACCGAAAATATTTTCTGTACCTTTGAACTGCTACTTCCTCTATTTCTATTTTTCTTACATTTGGTCTTTTTATAGTTTCCCTGATTTCTTGGATGCTTTGTGCAGGATTTTTTTTTTTTTAGATTCAACATTTTCTTTGACATAGGTGTCCATTTCTTCTTCAATGCCTGAGATTCTCTCTTCCATCTCTTGTATTCTCTTGGTGAGGTTTGAGGTTTGTCTCTAAGGTTCCTGTTCTATTTTATAAATTTTCATTTCTCGATTTCCCTCAGTTTGGGTTTCCTTTATTGATTCAATGTCCACTTTCAGGTCTTGAACTGTTTTATTCATTTCCTTCATTGTTTGTGTTTTCATAGATTTTTTTAATCTATGAAATTTATTCATTCCCTATTTAAAGACCTCTATCATATCCATAAAAACTATTTTAAGGTTTTTGTCTTGTGATTCAACTATATTGCAATCCTCAAGGATTACTGTGGTAGAGTTGCTGTACTCTAGTGGAGATATATTGTCCTAGAATTTATTGTGTTTTTATGCTCGCATCTAGGCATCTGAGTTTGGGAAGATTGTAACTCTAGGTGCTGATGTCTGGTCTTCTTGTTGTTGGGCGAGTGTTTCGTTCTTTGGCTTCTGTTGCCCTCTCTGGTTCTTAGAAGATGTGGTGACCGTGTGTTGCCTGGGATCCTACTAGGTGTGGCCACTGAGTGTTCCTGATAAAATGTGTTGCTATGTATTTGGGGGCCAACATTTAGGAATGGGGATGGAAGGAGGAGGAGCTAAGGGAGGAAGGGAATACAGTGGGATGAAAGCAAAATGTTTCACCAGGATCTGTTTACTGCCCTGGAAATGGGGTTAGAGAGAGTGTAGACGTCACCTACAGATCTATGAGTAGAACTGGACAATCAGATATGGAGGAAAAGGAGGAGTGTGGAACTCTGAAGCTTGCCTAACTGTTTTACTGGCCTACTTGCTTTCCTGGCAGGCTTGGCTGGCTGGAATTGGGGGCTGGGATAACAGCATGAGTGGGGAGGAAGGTTGGAGAAGAATACCTGTGTGAACCACTGGAGCTGCAGGCAGGAGTAAGGGAGCTACAGTAAGTGTTCTCCCACAGGACTGACTAGGGATGCGACTGGTGGAATGGGATTGGAGGAGAAGAGGAAGAAGTGAGCATCTGCAGTTAGCCTGCCTGCTTCCCTGGCTGGAGTATCCAATTCAGTTTTAAATATAAAACATAACTTAAAAAACAAACAAACAAACAAAGCCCACTATCACTCAATCTACAGAGAAGGTCATCCCAGCCCAATAATTGATTTTTTTTCTTCTCAAACACTTGGACGAAAAGGAAAATTTATATGGAGTTGGGGAAAAGATGAAGCATATCTTTAACATAAGTAAGAGCCTTTAGGAATAAAATAAAGTGCATTCCACCCACATTTTTGTGCCCCTTATTTTCTGATCTTTTCTATTGTATAATGAGAATAAAACAATTTGTCACAATGTCTTAGGGGAACGGAAAGTAGACCATGAGTGAATATGAGCCTGCATTTATATTTTGAACTTTTTGTGTGGTCCAAAGCAAAAATTGAAAAATAAAATATTTAAAATTAAATTAAAATTAAAGACATACCTAGGCTTTTTATGTGATATAATACCTTGCACAAAAATTGAACAGAAATTCAGTGATGGGCTGAAGCTGGGGACCAAGTCTGCAAGGGAAAAAAGTTACAGAGCACTTAACTCCTGCAGAATAACAGGAAACAACAGCACACTTTCTACACAGGGAAGAATCAGTGGCTGAATTCAGGGCTCCAGTAGCAGTCTTGCCTCCCTGAAGAAACAGCTGGATGAAGTGCTTTCACAATATAAGGTTGTTGAAAAGTCTCCAGAATAAAATCAATAAAACATATACCCACATAGCACGTGGAGGAAAAAGATGCAGAGACTAACAATGCTAACCTTGGTTTCTGGTCCAGAAGCTGGATCTTCCTTATGACCCAAATGAAAACAACATAGGAGCTATCAGTGTAACACTGGGATTGGAGATCTGGGTGTGGGGGTGGGGAGAGATATAAAATCTCACCCACATGATAGGCTTGGGTGTTAAAAATAGAAAAAAAGTAGGAAAGCCCAGTTAGAGCATATAGAAGCAGTGACAAACTAAACAGAAAGGAATATAAATTCAGCCCAAATAAAGTAGAAATAATGGAGAAGTCTTAGAATAACTTTAGTATAATTACATTTAGTGCCATTGAATGAATAAAGAAAGAAATCCAATGCATAATTCACATAAAAAGTGATGAATTGAAAAGTCAGGTGTAAAACAGGAATGGGAAAATAAAAATTATATCATTAGAAATCCCACTATTAATACAAGCATGTTAATAACCTAAGAAATGAAAGGAATGAAATTTTAGATAATTATACTGCACATGAAGTTGTATATCACTTCAAGGTAAACTATAAAACATTTAAAGTGTATAATAAAAATCCAAAATCAACTTAATGAAAATATAAAATGTTATAGTTTGCCAAGAGAAATGTCATACCAAAAAGATAGATTGTATGAAATCACTAACTGATTAATCCAAAAAACATAGAGAATGAGAACAAGAAAACAAAGCATAGGTGAGAACCAGAATCAAGCAGTAAGTTTAAATTCAACCATTTTAATATTTATATCAATTGTAAATGGGCTAAAGCCTCACTCAGACAGAGATGAGCAGCTCTGATAGACATACAAGACAAGTTTTTACACTTCCAATAAAAATCCCACACAGTTGTAGTGTATGAAAGAAGTCACTCAAAATAAAGGTGATTAGCATCACAGTACTTAGGAAACCCAATCAATGTCAAGGTTTAAAAACAAAAAGATTTTGTAAAGGGCAAAGGGCTTCAATAGATATTTCTCAGAAAAAGAAATATAAAGGACAAATGGATATATGGGAAGGGATGGTGGGGATCACTAATCAGGAAATGCAAATTAACATACAATGAAGTATTACTTTGCACCTATTGGAATAGCTATCATCTAAAATAAAAAGGCAAAGACTGATGAAATTAAAAATAGAACTAACATATGATCTAGCAATTCCCATTATTGGATATGTACCCAAAGGAAATGAAATTGTGTCAAAAAGATAAATGCACAACCAAGTGTGTGACAGCACTATTCACAATAGTCAGGAAAAAAAAAAACAGGCTAAGTCTCCATTGATGTCTAGATACACAGGGAAAATGTGATAGATATACACATTGGGATGCTCTTCCATCTTATAAAAGAAAACACCGGTGGGACACTGAGACAATCTGAGACAGTCGGAATTACAGAATGGAGAAGACGTAAAAGCCACATAACAGATCATAGATTAATAAAAATGAGTTAAATTATAAGAGTTAGTGGGACAAGTCTAAGCTAAGGTCAAGCATTCAAAATTAATTTAAAAAAAAAAGTCTTCCTGTCATTATTCGGAGGCTGATGGTGCAAAGAAAGTCCAACTACATTTGGTACCCATTGTGGAGCTATGAATGATAATTAAAATATCAGTAGATTCCTAAGAAGCTGCTAAGCCAAATGAAAAACTACATTTGGTGTCCAACATGCAGTGCGTAAATCCACATAAGACCTAAAAAAGCTGAAAAAAAAAGTTCTGAACACAGAGTTAGACATGGCTTCCTAGTAACCACAATCTTTCATGCAGTCCCAGTCTTCACAGCGCACAGAGATGTGTCTCCTTCAAGAGGCCTGGCTGTTCAGTCAAGCATTTGAGCATTCAGTATACTATTCGGTACTAGATAAAAAAAATGTCCAGATCTTGGACATGGTAAACATGGCTCCCAGCCAGTACATGTGGGCATGAAGCTTGGCTCTCAAGGAAAGGCAAAGTGCAGCTGCAGCCCAGAATCAGTGGAGTAGTCTACCAGACTGACCCTGGCCTGGCAGAGCCAGTCAGTCTCCAGAGTCAGTGCTGAGTGGAGCAACACAGCAGATAGCCTAGCCAATGCCTAGCTGTTTAAGGTTTGTCTCCTGCAGTCAGAAAACACTGAAGCCTCACAGTAAAGCCAGATCCAGACCAAGAAAACCTCTGGAAGGTGCAATATGTTTTAAAAGATGTGTAGGTGCTGAAGAAAGAAAATAAAATGGGTATAGACAGCCATAAAAAATTAAGAGTTTAGAATAATAAAGTGAAATATTTATAAAGAAAGTAAGTAATATAAAATGAATAAGCCATATAAGGATGGGAGATATCACAACACAGAGAGCTTGGACCATATATAGTGCTTTGTTAACTTAAAATTTTTTAAATGCTAATGAACAAAAAACAGAAGTCACTAAGAGATATTGGATTGGGGGGGGGACTACTGATTTAAACCATCCTATATATTTAAAAGATGTTTTAACTTCAGAATGGAAGTCAGGAAATATGTTGTACTGGATGAGAGTTATGCTTTGCTTCCAGAGGAAACAAAAAACTATGGATTTCTTCAAATTCAATAAAGATAACAACCAGATTTGATCAGGGAAGATCTGAAATTTTGGCCACAGACATGAAGAAAGAAACCAAGAAACTGTGATGTATATGCTGACCCCTCCATGTGGGAACAGCTATGAGACTGGATGAGACATGATAAATCTTGTTAGCTACAGAGTCCTCATTACTACATGTAATGAGTAATGACTCATTACTACATGTCAACCTTTCATATGGCATCAATAAAGATTTATATTACAGTGTGGTCATGTGGTATAAGAGATCCTTCTGTATTTGTGTTGCTTTCATTGGTTAAATAAAGAAACTGCCTTGGCCTTTTGATAGGGCAGAACTTAGATAGGTAGGGGTTGGGGGAGAACTGAATGCTGGGAGAAAGAAGGCAGGCATGGAGTCGCCAGAGTCAGACATGCTACATCTTTCCTGGTAAGCCATGACCTCATAGTAAACACAGATTAATAGAAATGGGTTAGATCAAGATGTGAGAGTTGGCCAAGAAGAGGCTAGATATAATGGGCCAGGCAGTAATTTAATTAATACAATTTCTGTGTGATTATTTCGGGTGTAAGCTAGCCGGGACCAAAAGCAGGCCCTCTCTCCTACTACAGTCATGCAGTCAAAACAGACTTATAAAGTTGGCAGATACCGTCTACATGCTCAAACATAAGACATAAAATCTTCTTTAGCTAACTTGTGCACACCACACATTCCATACTTGTGTTAATGCAGATACGTATGTTACCTTTAAAAGTTTGTATGTTTTCAGGGAGAAAGGACAGACACCAATGAAGACAAATATTCCAGGTGATTCAGTCTCTCAGAATGACTCTGCTGCAGTTTCCTCAAAAATCTACATCCAGAACAACTTCAAAGCTATTAGCTGATACAATCCAGATTCACAGACCACTCCAGTCATGACTTCAGATAAGCACTACTCTCTCCTATCACACAGAGATGACACAAATGATACAGCTATTTCTCCCAGGACTTGATCATTATCCCAATTTTCTCAGGGTCCCCTAAAGATGCTGTCACACCCCCCAGACAACAGGAAGTAATTTTAAGAACACAATGCCCACTTCCTAAGAGCTGGGATGGGTGGTTTGAGCATGTAGACGGTGTCTGCCAACTTTATAAATCATATAGATTTTTGCAAATTGATACAAATTTAAGGTTATTTTTGTTTTAACTTGCTCTGTATATATAGTTCTACTGTTGTATAAGGTATTTTTGTATATTGATACAAATTTAAGGTTACTTTTGTTATAATATACCGTGTGTGTGTGTGTGTGTGTGTGTGTGTGTGTGTGTGTGTGTGTGTGTATGTGTGTGTTTCTGCTGTTTAGGGTATTTTCATTATAATATACTGTACGTATGTTTATAATCTTGTTTAAGGTATTGTACCTATACAGCTCATTTAAGAATGCAATGTAAATTTCAAGTCCTTGGAAGTTATTATTATAAACTGTTTAGGATAGTTAAGAAATGCAGGTTAGTAGTTATCTATAACAATGAAATTTGTAGCCATGTTAGGCATGTTTTAAAGGTCAAACAGAAATAGAGAGATATTTTAGATAGATGGTCTTCCAACACTTCAAAGATACACAGAAAATGGCATTTAAAAATGATTTAATAACATAAGGCATTTCATAACAGCTAGATAAATCTGCTTCTGGCAACACCAACCTAATTCAGAGAAGATTATAAACATCAAAGAATCTCTATATGAGTCTGCTTTCATTTGTGTGAAGTTAGCCACTGGGCAAGAAACTGCCTTGCCTCTACTGCTGACAGTATAATGTCCAAATGGGGCAAGCAGGACACAAAAGAAGAAAACTGGTGAACTTTGCCAAGGCAAGGTAGGACAGTCATTCAAAGTTCCTGCTTCACAAAAATATATGTCAGATATTCTAGGCATGTAGGCAAAAAATGAATGCCCCAGCATTGCTGAAAACCTTGGGTGACTATCCAGGCAGCAGTTGTTTCTGTCATTTCTTTAGTTTTTGGAGGTTGCTTGTTCTGAAATTCCTGTTTACTTGGGCAGTATTTTATCATTTTCAGGTCTCTGATGGGGTTGAAGACTAGATAGTTATACAATTATCTTTGTTACCAAATTCAGAATAGAAGCTTACAAACAAGATGTAAATTTTATAATGTTGAGAGACATAAAAGCCTAAACTGTTTAAGAGAATGTTTTAAGGTCTAAAAAGATATCTTTAGTAACATAATACAAGGAATGATAGAAAGTGGTTTAGCTACAACACTTTGAACTCATCATAGTAGTGTAGATAATAGAATGATTTCTCTAAATTTGCCAAATACAAATGGACTGGACATTGTGATTGTAATTCTTACTTGATAATTTTTCTTATTGGACACAGTTTTACTATGTTAGAGCTAAACCTTTCTTTTTTATTTAGACAATAGCTAATAAGTGTTCTTATTGTATATCGGTGATACTGTGTTAGAGTTAAATCCTTTCCTTTTTATTTAGACAAAAAGGAGGAAATGTTGCAGGATATCTATACACTCTGTGAAGATGTGTCATTGTGATTGGTTTAATAAAGAGCTAACTGGCCAATAGCTAGGCAGGAGAGAATAGGTGGAACTTCTGAGCAAGAGATGAACTCAAGATTAGAATTGTTGTCTTGGCAGAAGATGCCAGGGGGACACTGAAGTAATCAGACATATAGAATGTAGGAGAGATAGAAAGTCATGTGGCAGAACATAGATTAATAGAAATAGCTCAATTTAAGTTATAAGAACTAGTGGGACAAGCCTAAGTTAAAAGCCAAGCTTTCATGATTGATAATAATTCTGCATGTCATCATTGGAGGCTGGTTTTCCAAACAAATTATGACAAGAAAGTGTCATAACTACAACTAGTAAAACAGCATGCCACTAAAACCATGGGGAAAGACCTGGAAAACCAAGCAAAGATAGAGACCATGGAAATGGACACTCAGTGGGTCACCTGTGACAGCAGTTCCATTTTTATTTACTTAATTCCAATAATGGAGTTGGAAGTCAGCATTCAATTTTCTATGACAATAACTATAATTATTTAAGTATACCCTGATAGAATTGTCAATAAATTTCTGTATATTTGAGGGATAAAATGCTATATAGAAATGGGATACTGAAATATTAATACGGTTAACTCACTAACATGAGATGATTGGCTGCAAAAAGAATAAACTGAGACATATATATTTGTGGAACTATTTAAAATCAATGTCATGCATTACTTATAATTACATACATATTAATTAAAAAGATAAATTGTGAATGCAATATTCAAATTTGGAGAAAATATAGGCTAGAGATAGAGAAGAAATGATAGAATGACTGATAGGGTTAATAAGACCCCAATTTCTCTGTGGTGATTTATTTCTTTATAAATTAATCTACAGCAATTATTCATATGCAGTGCTTGACTTAGGAAGTGAGTACATAATATTTTCACATCTTTTATACCTTGATACTGCTTTCTCACTGTAAGGACAGATTTCAAAAACTAGCTTGCCATTTGATCCCCTTGATGGCCACAGGAAGTGCTAAATACTTTACATCTGTTACCTTATAATGGCCCTTAAAACATTATAACAATGTAATAGGAGCAGCATATTCTAATACTCAAAAAAATCTAAGCCTAAATCAGTGCTCTATCTCTTACAGTCTTTGTGATCTTAGAGCTACAAAATGTATCTGAGCCAGCTTTTTCATACACACATTAGAGGATTGGCCTTCACTGCAAATAATTGAGGGGTAAATGACATCATAGCTAACCTGGCACATGAGTAGGAATTCAGTAAGCATTACTTCCCCTATTTTATGGATAAAAGAAATAAAGTGTTGACTGATCCACTGGTCACATTCAGATGAGAGAACAATGTATGTGGCTGTCAAATGTGTGGTCTCTAGAACCAGATGACACAGTACTAGTTCTTATAGCTGTATTGTTTGAATAGGTTGTTTAATTGCCTTGTGCCTTTGTTTCCTCACAGATAAAATGAGAAGAAAGAAATGTCTGAAAATAGTTATTAAATAATGCAAGCACTTGGCACAAAGCCTAGCACATAAAATGCACAATGCAATTTAATAACAAATAGCATATAACTCATTGTCTCAATGGGACATTGACTGAACTGTGACACTACCCACTATGGGATACTACAGGGGTGGGGTACAAACACATTCTGGTTTAGGAGTGATTTTGCATTGCTATTTCTAAGTTCTGCTAAGGAAGAGAAGTAAGTTTGTCAACAACATCATTTATCCTTCACCTTCCCATTGAGAGGTTGCTTTTCACCCCTTTGGGATAATTTTCATTTTCACTTGATTCCAGGAATTTTTAAATTTCCCTTCTGATTCCTTCAAGAACCCATTCATCATTGAAGAAAGCACTATTCATTCCCAAAGTGTCTGTGCTTATGCTGTTATTGATTCCTAGTTTAATTCTGTTACCTAATAAGATATAAGAAATTGTTTTAAATTCTGGATATTAATATTTGGACAGAGTATTCTGCATGAATTTTTAAAATCTATTTGATATATTATATAATTTTATTCTGAAGTTTTGAGTTTGGATTATCTACCTAAACACATGTGTGGGTTACCGAAGTCATCCATCATCATTATGTAAAAGAAATTTTTAGAATTTTTTATGCCCATCAGTATTTATTTCACAAAATTGAAACCCCAATACTTGGTACATATACATTTATAGTTATTATGTCATCTTGATGAATTATTCCCTATATTAACACATAGTGATCTTCTTTGTCTACTCTTCAATCTTTAATTTGAAGTCTACTTTCCTGAGTATCAGATTAGTTCTGCCATCATCATTTCTGTATCTATTTGCTTGATAGAGTGACTTCCACTCTGTGACTCTTTGGGTGTCTTTGTAAGTGAGATGTGTTTCTTGGAGACAACAGATTTTTGAATGTTAAACAATCCATTCAAATAGTTGGCATCTCTTTATTGATAAGTTGAAGCCATTTATAATTATCAACTAGTTCTTGTGAGCTAAATCTTAAAGTTTATCTGAAATAATAAATTCCTATGTATGCATTAAAATATAGATGAGTTTCTATCCTTTTCGACATGTTCTATTCTTTTTCACCAGTAGCAATGAGGACTAGCTGGCATTAATTTCTCATTATCCTCCCCCTGAGGGGCATGCACAGCTCACTTAATTGCTTTATACTACAGTACACTGCTATTTAGACCCAAGCTGTTTCCTCACTGTAACAGCATGGAAATAAATAAGCAACTTTCATACTTAGGAAACAAAAGCTTGCCAGAATCTACTTCAGAGCTGCTTGATTAATAAAGCAGAGACATTGGATGAAAGACATTTCACAATGCAAACACTATTTTATCAGACAGTAGATTGGGTATGAGACATAACCCACAGTTGTCTCACTGTGAGGCCTGGTAAAACAGTTCCAGTATGAAAACTTGCACAACTTCCTTATGATGAAAGTTCTCCTTTAGCATGAAAAATGAAGGGGAAGCAACAGAGAACCAACTGTCCTGTTGTTGGTTGTATTGGCTTTCTGTGAGCTATGAGCAGCCTTCACGACTCACAGCAAGTATATTTTTTATGTCTTGTTTATTAATGGGCAGAAAAGCTAGCTTGAAATGAAATTGATTTCATTCACTAAGGATTTTATACTCCATTGCACAACCACAACCCAGCAAATTCTTCATTAAGAGAGATAATTGCTTTAATGAAGATTAAATATAATTCAAAATTCGCATTTATCTTTATCTACCTAATGCAGGTCAGAATTAACCAAAAGTTGTTGAAGAAAGCAAAAATTAGGTTTCCTTAGAAATGTCCCCATCCCTTTGAGCTGAAAGGAGTCTCACCTGACAATCTTTCCTGATTTTCTTTGCATTTCTCCTCTTTTTCTCATGCCATCTACCCAAATAAAGCCTCTGTTACTTCATAATCCTAATTTTGTGATGTTTGTCAGAAGCTTCAGGATAACAGCAATTAATATCAGGAATGCTTGGTGAACTATAAAAAGATACATCTGTGGTGGGCAGGATAGCGAGAAACATTAAAATCTAAAATGTGTCCAGTTGGTTTGAGACATATCCTCTTTCCTTAACACAGAGAACTTCTACTCTGCCTGTCAAAGACAGGGAGCTGAGAATGAGGTTGAACAGATTGTTCGACTTATATGTAATGTGCTAGTAAAACTTCTCATCACTAATGACATATATCCATTTTTGTAGAAAAGCATTTACCTAAGAGAAAGAAAAACACAACTTTGACTACTGATATCTCCTCTGGTAATATGTCTGATCTTAAAAATATTTCTTGACTTCTGAATCCAAGGCACCTCATTATAAGATGTGGCTAAAAATGTCCACTTCAATCCCAGAGACGTATTGTAAATTTTCTTTACCGTATTGTAAATTTTCTTTGGAAAGCTCTAAATAATATACCAATGGTTCAGCTCCTCTCCCCACCCCAAGAGACTTAACACTTGATTCTACAATGTGACCAGCAAGTTTTGCTTTGGGTTTTTGCCATTACTGGTGTAAAAGTTTGCTAATGTCAAAGGAGTGTACAGAGAGGTACAGTTTCTTTGATACTATAGCAAATATAGGCACATCCCAGATAGTTTGGGCTTTCAAGTTTCGTGAAGAAAAATGTACTGTTTAAATTATATATATATATATATATATATATATATATATAGAGAGAGAGAGAGAGAGAGAGAGAGAACTTATTTGTAAATATAATTTATCATCCAAATTAGGACTCACTCAGAATGAAAAAGAGTTGTACAACTAATTACATCAAGCCAATAGGTATAAACCCAGGTGATCCTGCATAAACTGAATGTATGGTAAGTTTATGTTTGATCTATATAATAACTCTATGAGATATAAAGAATTTTCACTATTTTACCAAGGGG
The DNA here is from genome assembly GCA_004026605.1 of Ondatra zibethicus. Classification (NCBI taxonomy): domain Eukaryota; kingdom Metazoa; phylum Chordata; class Mammalia; order Rodentia; family Cricetidae; genus Ondatra; species Ondatra zibethicus. Next base: position 162,754 of record PVIU01001454.1, on the reverse strand, counting down.
AACTTGAATTTATTGAAGTTAATCATGAGTTCAAACACATACAAACTAGGAAATTAACAGACCCAAAGTAGAAACCTCTGTTGTAAGGCTCCAGAGGTTCCCTTCACACATATTGCTTCCTTGAAACTTTTTATTCAATCTGTCAAGTATACAGTGATGATATTAATTTTGGTATGAATGTCAGTCTTGATTGAATGACTATCACATGCCAAGCTCTAGGTCAACTATCAACTTACATCAGCAAGAAAGAGGAGAAGAGAAAAGTGAAACAAACGAAAAATAACTCCAGTAAAAACTACTTACTAATGAGCACCTGACTCTAAGTACTCAATGCAGCCTGAATACCAAAGGGTATTCAATAGGGCCAGAGAGCAATAACCCTGTTTCCCCAGGTGCTGATCTGTATTTTCATGCTCACAGTGAATTCCTAGAGCTAGTCAATTCACTACTGATTTCACTGTCAACATAAATAAATGTGATTTACTTTTATAACATGTCATGATCCCATCCTGGCCTGAGAACTTAGTAGAAGATAAGGATGTTAAAATAGGATTGACAGTTAGTCCTCTCCACTGTTTCTACACATGAAATAGACGATGCCATATCCCTTCTCCTCTTGGCACACATCTCAGTCATTATTTGTGTTTTCCTTGTCTCTTTTCACACCAAAAAGAGACCCAGTATAGGCTCAATGATGCAGGTAAACACCAATCACAGCAGAAGAAAAATAGCTTAAATCCCTACCCTCACAAATTCCAAAAATTTTCAATTACACTCATTAATAAGAGACCATTTTCAAAGAGTTCATAAGCTCCATTCCCTATAAGTGATATGATGTTTCAATGATCCTAAAATAAGAACAAGTTCATAGCATGGTTAAAAAAATAACCAACTCTAAATAAAACACCATTCTGCTTCTATGATATGGTTGTGATTACCAGGCAGTTCTCAAACAACCTGGACCCAGACTTTGCAATGATAAATTTTAATGAGCATAAAAATTGCCTATAGCCCTACTATACAGTAAACCATTTTCCCTTGGAGGTTCTTTGTTATTTGCTTGGGATAAAGTCAGAGAATTTGAGTTGCTAGGTATCCAAATGATGATGTTAGTGACCATGTATCACACTTTGAGCAACACTGAGTGATAGCAATGATACAGAGCTCACAGTTCCTACTAAGGTATGAAGAGATGTAATGACCCTGCAAAGAAGTGCTGAATCACAATGCTTCAAAGCCAGTGTCGAGCAGAGGCTCAACCATACACCCAGAGAATTAGCAAGAATAAAATATAGGGCCATCTAATCACTTCCAGTATGCAAGGTACAAGATTTAATTATATACCAATCCCTTTTGCTATAATTCCTTCTATTTGTCAGTAAAAACTAGGGCTCTGGTCTCATATTGTACATTTACCCAAGGGCCTCCTAGTTTGCTATTTCTTTTATCAGTAAATAGAGGTTTTGGTTCACAAATTTGTCCCCCAGGCTCAGCTGCATCTCCATGGCATCCAACCTCTGTTTAAAGTCATCTTGATTATTATTTTGCAAAATAAAGCACAATCCTCCCTATTAGAACAATACCAGGGAAACAAAGTAGTATTTATACTTCTAAGAGCAGGAATCTCCCCTTGTAACAATTTGATCCTATGATCAGCCAGAGTCCTTCAGTTTGTCCTTGTCTAACTCAGCTCTGTGATCAGGGAACTGCCTCCCTCCCTTTTCCCTCCTCCCTCCCTCCCCTCCTTTCATTCCAGCTTCCTCTCTTTGCGACATTATTTAATCTCTCAGTTGCAGCTTCTTGGGATTAGCTACAGCATCTATTAATAGTTTCACTTCTGTTTACAGTTCTAAAGGGGAGAAAAATGGCTCATTCCTTTTTTCTACAATCTTGAAGATATGTCTTATTGCAGCAGAAGCAAGATGCACAAGCCCCGTGAATAACCTATTTCCACAATCCGTTCCACTGTAAAGATGCTAATGTGCTTCCATGCCGAATGGATCCATTTAATAGGCAGAACAAGTTGGATATAAACTCTTTAATTGCTTTCAGCACACCGATTATCTTCCTGTGTCACCTATTGTATAATGCAAAAATGTTAACAAAAGCACTTACTGAAGACATTATTGGGAATTAAAAAACAAAGAACCATCAGTTGTCGCTAAATATGCCTTTCATGTTCCCAAATGAAAAGCATTTGTGCACTCAAGAAACAGGATAGAAGTGTGTAGGCCTGCCATTGTCAGATGCAAACATCTTCATTAGATTTTGATCCAGCTGCTGCAAGATCTATAAAAAGAGCTATCTAAGCTGGCAACTCATTACTGGTTATTTCGAGAAAATTCAGGAAACTATCCTTAAACCTGCAGTAGTCTTTACTAATAATTTCTCTGTTTGGGTAGTTCGTTTTGGAAGAACAGCATTGAAAACCTGTGCCAAGCTAGCTTTTGAGTAGTACCTTAAAGGATGCCTTGATACCTGAAAAAAAAGATCTGTAGTACCTCAAAGGATGCAAAAATAATACGTCAGAAAATACAGTGGTACTCAACAGATGCAGTAGCACCTCAAAGACTACAGCCTTGTCTATGTCTTAGGGAAAAGCTGTAATAGCTGGGCCAAGCTGTATTCATGGATGCTTGAACCATAAATCTTGGTCCATCATTCCCTATATCTCCTTCTCTAACCTAACTGCTTTTCCTTAACAGCATATAAATAAGAGTCCCCAAAGACCCAAATCTGTGTCTTATGGAACCAAACCAAAATATTAATATGCACACTGTCTCATGACTTGCTTTCTCTGTTGCAATAAATCTTCTTATGCATATTGGCAATCAGCTTGTTACTTACCATGTTGTTTTCTGCAACCACACAATGTTCAAAAAGAAGAGGGGAAGCTAATCAAGAAAATAAGCAAATAAGTAAGACAATAAAGGAGAAATAGGAATGGGAAGAGCAAAAGATAAGGTGTCAGGTACTCTGACAATAGTATGTAGAAGAGACTTTAGAATGCAAACTATAAATATCAACAATACAGTCAGCTCAACTTCTTTCTAAATTCTGTTGAAAGAGGAGCGACCCGCTGAAGACTGAATAGCATCCATATTAATCACAGCCTCTGCCATGTTGACTCAGGGACCTTTCCAGTCAGGTCTTGATCTCCAGGGACCTCTGATGGACAGAAGACAAACAACTGTCAGAAATGTCACTGTCATTTATGAAGAGCTCTTTCCCCTCTTGGTCAATAGATAACCCCATTTACGATGAAGAAAATCACAAATCACAATCGCTATTATTCTGCCTCAGAAAACAAAAAGAAAATAATGCATAGACCACTAGCTAGATCTGCTTCACAGATCTTTGGCTTTGTCTCTAATTTACCCAGTATATTATCTATATTATAATCAAAAGCAAATTGAAATTCTCAAAATAGTGATGTAATAGCATACTGTTTGTTTGAATTAGACCTAAGAGTTCATTTGGGAATCATTTTATTACTTTTATATTGTTATTAAAACTGCTACCAAATCTTAATGATCTTGAGACCTACAGCCTATATTTCTTCACATATTCTATTGCAAGCCCTTCAAAATATCATTCCCTTATATCACCCCAGCTGACTTCTTGCCTGCTATTGCCTTACTTAATGGAGTCAGGAAGCTGAGCTGCAGAAGTTAGGGCCCACCCTCCCTCAAACCAGGACCAGATGCTGACTTGGGAACCAGAGCCAGAGTATCTTTCTGAAATGGAGGTCTGATCAAAAGGTTCCCGTGTGTCACACAGTAAAATCACACTTCTGCTGTGAGGCAACAGGCAAGTTATTAAGCCCCTCTGTGGCCCAATTAAAATAATAATGATAATAATAATAATAATGAGGAAAATGTGTAAAAAGCACTTTCCACAGGGCTAATAAAAGCTGATGTTATTGTTGACATTATCTCATCAGCCACAGCCCTTTCCAGTCCTCTCTTTGCTCTACCTTACAGCCACACTCAATAACATGTTGCTCAATGCTCCCATGACCCGTCTCACCTCTTGACCTAAAGTTTCCTGTTTGCACTACCAACTCCTTCCTCCTGTCTCTTGGCCAGCCTCACTTCTGTGAATTTATGAACTATCAACTTAAGTACATATTAAGAGGGCTTTCTCTAATCACAAATTGGTTTTATTTCTTCAATATACCCATTGTTGCATATTTCCTCTACTACAATATAGGCTGTACAGTATTACGACATCTTCACTGAGTCATTCCAAAGGACCTGAAATTAATTTGATTTGGTTGACATTGTATCATTTCAATTGCAGGCATACTATAGAGCAGACCAGATTACAGTACAACTAAAAAAGAAATTTTGTCATATTGCAATGACAAACAGTAAGCCTTCATTCATACTATATACATGATTTTCCCAAAATAGCTCTATAGATTCTATGTCAAAATGACACTCACCCTACCCCACCTACCCCTGACAACATTGTTGGTCTTGTGTTAGAGAAAAAGGGAACACAGTAACAAACAACTGTCTCTTGTAATTTTTCCATCTGGAAATGATCCATCTTATTTCTCTTCATATTTTACCAGCTAGAATAAGCCACATGGCAAAGCTTAATGCCAATCAAGTGAGGAATTCTCTTAGAGAGAGGGCACCACGAAAAAGGAGACCAAAATATTTAGCAAACAGTAATATATGCTCACAACAGACTTCAACAAATGTTGGTTTAATGAAATTTTTCTTTGCTGCAAGCTGACAAGCATAAATCACACACCAGTTGAAATCTTGCCAGAAACTTCTCTAAGACACTCAAAGAGATATTCATGTTGAAGGAAAAAAAAGGAATTTTATACTCACTCTCCTTCTGGTCTCAGTTCTCTCTTCTGCCATAGAAATCCATTGCATATGTATGTAGTAACAGTTTATAAACCATAGCAGTACACCCCTTGAGTAAAGAAAGACAATAAGCCCAATGAAATGTGTGACTTGATCACTTGACTCTATGCAAGACGTGAATATGACAAAGGAGAGTGTATCCAGTCTCATGGAACATAAATTAAAAAGAGAACCTTCAAATGTCGTGTCAATGACTCAGATAAGACCAAGGAAAGTTAAATCACGCACCCATCCTAGGAGCTAAATAATCATAAAGCCAAGATTACAACATGCATGGAGATTTCACAGAAAATAATCTTTCAAATATGATATATTACCTTCTCATAATTAGCATCAGCAAAGGAGCATGGTGAGAAAGAACAGCTTTTAGCCCATGAGGAAACTGAGGCCTTGGGAAATGAGGTGACTTTCTCAGTTATGCACCTTACTAGTCCTACTTCACTTCACCACACACAGGAAAGCCAGTTTGTTTCAGGACTTAGGTCAATACCTGCCCCACGCTAAGGACAGGGGCATGTTTGCAGAGTTAAATTAGAATGAATTGAAATGATACAATTTAGAGATTTATTTCCCTCTCCATAATCCTCCTCTCCATCCCCCTTGGAGCTTTAGACTTTTCAGACTAACAAGTTACAAATCAATAACCAGGCTTAGATAATTTTCCCTCTATAATATCCTTATTCTGGATTCATTTCATATGTTAATGGCCTTATGTCTTTGTAAGAAACAATAATATCTAGAAATTATGTCATCTCATAACATTTACAGAAACACCCCAGGAACAGGAAAGAAGATCCCTAATGATAGAAGCCCCCAAGACCATTAGACAAAAAATTTTTATTCCCTCTGAGCTAAGCAGGTCAATTGGGAAATGACATAACCCAGAAACGCCTAAGCCAGAGCAACAAATGCTATTAAGTTGCTGTCTTCTGACAACTAAGTGATATGTAGAAGGAATAAGAATTAAATTTAGAGACAGAGTACAGACACTGGCTGGGCTCCAGAGCTGAGGGATATTAAATAAGAGAGAAACAATAGCTCTGTCAAGTCTAATTGTTTAAAGCATAAAACTCTTTCCATACATCTTGAGCTGAATGGAGTTGCACAGGGTTGGGATGCACTGTGAAGCCATGCTCACACAGGCTAGCACATGCCATTGGTTTGAATGTCTCCTCTACAGGGAATTTGGCTTTGCCCTTTTTTCCTTGTTCTTATGCTACACTTGGGCATTGAGACAATTGAAAAATAGAAGAGTTATAGAAAACTGCACATTACAGAGACTTTTTAGTAAGTTACAGAATTGACTGCATTGTGAGAAAAATCTGGACTTTGTGGTCCAACTGTAATCATTCATGTTTTGTTATATGAGTTCAGCCTCAGTTTTCCCACCAATGAATAGAGATGCTATTTTCATGGAACAAAGCTGGTTGCTGAGGACCAAATGACATAACTATAAAGATACTGAGACTTTATAAGCATTTGCAGCAATGAATCTTCTTTGATTTTTTTCCTTTAATGGGTAAATGAGGTCATGCATTTAGTAACTACACATAAGTCCAAATATTTTTCATAAATTTTAAGTACAGACCTATCTTTCTTCCCTCAATTAATTAATGGACATCCACATAGCACCAAGAACAGGCAAGCCTATGTGGGTTACTCTAAATGTTCAAACACCTTTCCCAGAGTGTAAGAAATCAGGTCATTTGTGGAGCCCCTTTTATCAGTTTTAGTTGATAAGTAATCAAGATGATTTGGATTTTTTAAATATTTTTGTGCAATTGGTATATTCAATGTAAAAATAACAAAAAAGATAATCACTTAGACAAAAGCTCAATAAAAAGTAGTGTACTTTTATTTCAGAATATATTGATAGGAAATTATTGTGTCTAACTACTTTCATGTTACAAAAGTGTATCTGTATTTATCTACACATTTATCTCCATATACTGGCTAGTCACTAAAACTGCCATCATGTATCTTCCTAGAATATCAATTTCCTTCTTGTAAAAGATTTGCTGAATGATGCGATCTCTATCGATGCCACCATATATTTCAGTTAAAATGTGATCTGTAATTCTCTACTCATGTGTGCTTCTATGTGCATTTACAAAGACACTTTTATTTCTCAGAGTATAAACCTGCCACGGTTTCATGGAAAGAGATACCATCATAAGAATGCAGTTTCACACATGTACCTCGGAGCATCACCACTTCACACCTGTACCTCGGAGCATCACCACTGAAATGTTCTCAGATGACTTTCACAATGGGGATCTCATTTTGTGTCTTCTAACAGAGTCCAGACTGGACTTGTCTAACACCAGTGACCTCCTTGACGGTGGCTCCTGAGGGAAGCTCAAAATAGCACAGGAATTACCAGAGCACACAGTGATGAGAAGTTTTCCAACCTCTTAACACACTACCTATGATACACACAAAACACCTAATCTTCATTTAGAGAATTTAAAATGAGAAACAAATATTCATTTTTCAATATCATCACCCTTGTGACCAAAAGATAAATTTGCCTAGATAGAAGGAGCAGTATTTGCTATTGTAAAACTTTTAACTTGGACAAGTAAAGGGACAACTACAAGTCCAATCAGCTGTAAATATATGTTATTCTGAAGGATTTTGTAGGGCCCAGCATGACAAGCTCAATAAAGGCCTGAGTTTCAGATTACCTGGTTTCAGGAAAGACCAAAAACTGGGACCACCCAGGTATCACCCAGGAATGAAACATCCAAGGAGAAATTACCTAATGTCCCAAAGGAAATTCCTAATGTTCCAACCATTGTACATAGGATCACCTGTTGTCCCTTAACCCAACATACATCCATTCTCTTTCACCAAGACACTACTAGACAAATGTCAGTCAATCATGGGTTCTGAACCTTAGAAATCACTCACCAAACTTTGCTATGATAAAAATACCTACCCCAACTAAACCCGAGGCTCTCTGATTGTGCCAATGTGTTAGACTTGCGTAGAGTCCAAGTTTGAACTTGAATAAAGGCTCTTTGCTTTTACATAGGGGATTCAGTCTCCATGGTGGTCTTTTATGGATCCCTGCAATCTAGGCATAACAGATTTATCATTAAAATACACATGAAAAGAGAGAAAGAGTGGACATAAATTTTTCTGTATAACTCATCCAAAAGTCATATGAATATATAATGCATGACTAATGTTATGACTAATACTAGATTCTTAAAATAACATTCATGGATCTCTTTAATAAATGAACCACCCAACACTTTCTAATTCAGTCTGTGAAAATTAATGTCATTTCATGTTTATAAAGATAAATAGATTGAATATCATCTTCCTTTTTTATTAGGCCCTTGCCAAGAAAACACTGTGTATCTGTGGTGTATACAATTCTCTCAGTAAGGTACTTCATATATGTACTGCAATATTTAAATTAATGTAAACCCTGGCTTCTCAATTCTACAAGCCAGTTAACTCCATGTCACCTTTAAATGAAGGAAAGCTTTCATATTGAGATCTTAAGTAGTTTGAAGACACAAGAAACCAGTTAGGAAACAAGCTAAGTGCAAGTCAAGGACCTATGTCCAGCCAAAGATAATTTTGCCTTCTAAGGTAGAAGAAACACTCATGTGCTGGCTCCTCTGGATGTTAGAACTAACTAGGCACATTCAAAGTGTTCCTAGCCTCAGTCTGGTGTGGGAAGTCCTTCTACATGTGTTTTCCTTTTATTGGTTAGTAAATAAGGTGTTTCAGACAGTGGCTTAACAGAGGAAAGCTAGGCAGGAAACCTAACTGAATGCTGGGAGAAAGAAGGCAGAGTCAGGAGAAGCCATGTAGCTGCTGCAGGAGTCAGATGCCTCTGCTGGAGCCCACTGAAAATCTGCCAGTAGGCCACAACCTCATGGTAATGCACAGTTTAGGATATAAGAGCTAGCTAGAAATATGCTTAAGCTATTGGCCAAAGAGTATTGCAAATAATATAGTTTCTGAGTGATTATATTTCAGGTCTGGGCAGCTGAGAATGAACAAGCAGCATCCCCCAACATATTGGCACCCAACATGGGGTGAATGGGAGGGTACTTCTACATAGATGACCCTAAGCCTTGTCATTGTGGCTAGAGAACAGGAGGTCCCAGATTTGGGACATTGACCAGCAGGATCCCCCGCCATATTGAAAGGTGGAGAGAAGCAAAGCCAACCAAACTGCTTACCATTTTAAGAAGTGGTCCTGGTCAGGAAAGGATTACATATATGCAATAAAGACAGATTCAGATAAAAAAAAAGAGCTCTAAATGCGTCAAAATGTTGGATAAATGTACATAGGCTTGAGAGAGAAAAGAAAAAGAATATAGACAGTTACAAAAAGATATAAATGGTTTTAAAAATTAAAACAAAGTCTTTAGAGAGACAGAATACAGACAGTCATAGATTAAAGGGGTAAAGAAAAAATACACAGAGAGCCTGGATTATGTATATTATTGTGTTTTCTTTGACTATTTTGACTGTGAATGAGCTAAGTACAGAGAGACATTTCATTGTACATGCTGCTAAGCTAAACCAACATATATGTTTTAAAGGTATCTTGACTTCAAAATTTGGGTCTAAGGATATGTTGCTTTGTAAAAGAGGTTCTTCTTTTGTTTCCACAGAAGATGAGAGCCTGTGGATTCTTTGCAGACTAATGTAGTTTTATGGACCAAGACCCCCTGAAAGGTCACCATGAACACCCCCAAAAATTACTTCACAAAAAGCAGGAAGCAGTTCGGAGAGAACTATGCCCAAATTTCCAAATATTATTTATAAATGTTCATTTACATTTAAAGGGGGATATGCTATAGAGATTTGCATTTGTATGGATCTTAGTATATTGATACAAATTTTAGGTCAATTTTATTTATTTATATTTCTACTCTTGTTTGTGTAGCTCATTTAAAAATGTAATGTATAATTAAAAATAAAGGTTAATAAATAGTCATCTATAATGAACAGTTTGCAATCACGTTAGTTAGGTTTTCTAGATATGGAGAGATATATTTCACTTAGATAATCTTCAAACCTTTCAAAGATGTACAGAATATAGCATTTAAAACATTTTAAGAACTTAAGACTTTTCATGACAGTGCAAAAAATCTGCTCCTGGCAGCACCAATCTACTTCAAGAGGATGATGGGCATCGAAGAAGTTCCTCATGGAGTTTGTTAGCCATTTGGGCAAGAAACTGCTCTTGCCTGGACTGCTTTAATGGACTTGCAGGACCCATAGAAAAATGACTACAGAAGGTCCCTAAAGAAGGTGAGACAGTCCTATAAGATTCTTGATCCATGAAAGAGTCTGCCAGACATTCTGCAGGACACAGAAGAAAGTGACTGACAAACTGCCAATATAGGTGAAACTGTCTTTAAAATTTCCTGCTTCATGAAAAAGTCCACCAGATACTACGGGCCAGTAGGCTGAAGATGGGTGCCCGCAATGTTAAAGAAGAACTTTAGATGACTGTCCAGGAAGACAGATGTCTCTATCAATTCTAGAGTTTTGGAAGTTGCTTACAATGCACTTCCTGTTTACTAAGGTAAAATTATATCGTTCTGGAGTCTTTAATGAAGTTAAAGAATAATATAGTTTTCCTTAGTTATGATAAAAGATAAAGTGGATATAAATATTGTAACTGTAATTCTTGCTTGATTCCTATTTTGTTATATGTAATTTTACTTTGTTAAAATTAAAACCTTCCTTTTTATTTGAACAGAAAAGGCGAAGTGGTGTAAGAAGTCCTTCTGTCTATGTGTTGCTTTTATTGGTTAATGAATAAAGCTGTCTCGGCCAGTGGCTTAGCAGAATAATGCAAGGCAGAAATTCCAAGAAGATAGAGGATAGAAAGAGTAGGCAGAGTCAGGGAGAAGCCATGTAGCTGCCTGCAGGAGACAGAGACACTGGAACCTTGCCAGTAAGGCAAAGCTGCATGGTGATACACAGATTAATAGAAATGGGTTAATTTAAGATATAAAAGTTAGCCAGAAATACACTTAAGATATTGGCCAAACAGTTTTGCAATTAATATAGTTTCTGAGTGATTATTTCTGTACTGGGCAGCCAGTAACAAACAAGCATCCTCTGCCAAAATTAGTCCTTAGGACTCTAAGAACACACAACCTATTCAGAACTTTCAGGAGTGGCACTGAGAAGAGAACTAACTTGCCTTATGCCAGACAGCTCTCTCAATATTTCACATGTATGAGCACATTTTATTATTGTTTAAATCTCACTGTGTAAAGATGAGTATTATTTCAAAGAGATCATCAAATAGTTTCAAACTGTTATGCAGCTGAGTGAGGTAAGATAGTGGTAAAGAGCAAATGACAAAAGACCCAGGTGGTGAGTTTCTGAGCTCCCATGACCACAGGCTTAGCCAGAGGAAATCCTCACTAAAAGATCTGAGTTAGCTCAGAAACACCATGTCTGGCTAACAGGACTCTTGTTCTCCAGGCAATGAATCTTCTGCCTTCATTATATTGTCCTAATACATGGTGTTGTTTCTCTTTCTCTTTTTTTTTTCTCTGAAATTCTGATCTCAGAATCATTGGACAACTGGTTCTGAGAACTTCGTTAATTCACATTTACTCACTATAATTTAATATTGCTCTATAAGTAAGTTTATCTCAAGCAAAGAGCAATTCCTGGAATGGAGCACACCAGGAAATAGGAAGACATTGAGCTTTCATTGAACAAGTGAAAATATTTCCATATACTTTTGGAGGAAATGCATTTACTCTACAACAGATAATAACAGACCTTGCATTTGTACAGCTCTCTTCTCAAAATATTTTCATGCCCTATCATTCCATCCTCAACAAGCTCTGGGAAATAATCAGGCCAACTGACCCACAATTCCACCACCAGTGTGTCAGAGCTCCCCATTGTCTACCTCTCCGACAGCATTTGTGCACTTCAGTCTTTTTAATAATCATCATTATAACTGGGATTAGATGATATCTCATGTGATTCTGAGTTGTTTACCTGATGATTACCTAACTCAGCAAACCACAAAGATACTATCCCTTTAAAAAAAATGACACTACTAATTTTAAAATATTAGCACATTAGTGGGAAAATTGTAAAGGTAGTATAGACAATTCCTGTGTATAATACATCCAGTTTCTGGTTGTTACTAAGATTTTATATCAGCATGCTATTTATCAAAATCAATGAACCACCATGGACACTTTATTAGCTAACATCATCCTAAAGTCAAATTTACATAGTTTCTCACTAATTCCTTTGTTCTGTTTGCAGATCTCATTTAAGAGACTATGCTGCATTTTCTCCCTAGAGATAACGAAAATTTCTAAAGTCTTTTCTGGGTTTGGTGATCGTGATAATTTGTGAAGGAATTTTTGCAGAATGTCTTTGATTACTATTTACAGGCTTGTGAGAAGGATGGAGTGCTTAAATGCAATTCTCATCATACATATAAAGGATTATAGATTATTAATATGATTTTCAATGTGATGTTCTCCTTGACCACTTCCCTAAGACAATGTTTGTCAGGTTTCTGAACTGTGGAATGACCACTGTCTAAACCTTTCCTTTGGAAACACTTGACAACTTATAACTCACACTAAAGGAGTAGAAGAAGTTGCTCTGCATCTTGGAAGGAACATAGCTATATAAATCTCTTGGAATTTGTGGTGGTTTGAAAGAAAATGGGCCCCAAGGAGAGTGGCACCATTAAGAAGTGTGGCTTTGTTGAAGCAGATGTGGCCTTGTTGGAGGAAGTGTGTCACTGTAGGCCTTGAAGTCTATTTTGCTCAACTTTTGCTCAGTGTGACACTGTTGCCTGCAAGACGTGGGACTCTCAGCTACTTCTCTAGCACCATGTCTGCCTGCATGTCACATGTTACACCATGATAATGGACTAAACCTCTGAACTGTAAATGAGCCCTAATTTAAAGTTTTCCTTTATAAGAGCTGCTGTGGTCCTGGTTTCTCTTGACAGCAATAGAAACCCTAACTATTATTCCACATAACTTTTTCTCAATTTTTCTTATTTGTTTCTTTATTCAGTTATCCTCTTGTATGGAAGTATGCATATAAATATTTTATATTTTGACTTATAATCCAATACTAATTCATTTTAATGTTCAAAATGCAATTGCTTTGGCTATTGGAAACTTCAATAAATAGTTCTTATATCCTTTTAACCTATCTTGGGGATCAAGGCTGTGCCCTTGCTTTCTGTTACTACAAACCGATCCAGGCTCATCTGTACAATCCCTTTCCCAGTCCTAGAAGCTTGTGGTTACCCAAGGATCTCTGGCTTCTTTATTGGAGAATATTACTAGAAACCAAGATCTAAGCTCCAGGTATCATCATATATACTGAGGTGCCACTACATATAAACTCTCAATTAAAAGAGTGTCCTGTTTGTTTCAGACTACTATAAAAGTACCATAATTTGAGTGCTTTAAATAGTAAACATTTATTTCTCATAAATGTGGTATCTGGAAGTCTAAGATGAGGGTGCATTCTTCTGAGTGACCACTCCTTGGCTTGGGGACAGCTATGCTCTTAAATGGTAGATAAAGAGAGAGAGGAAGCAAGCTCTCCATGTAGTCTTATGGGGACACTAATCCCATCATAGGACCAACCTTCATGATATAATTATCTTCCAATTAGTATCACATCAGAGAACAGAATCTCAAAGTCAAGCAAGGAATATTTATGCAATTATACTAGCTCATGAACACAATATAGCTATAAATACTTCTTATATAGTTATACAAATATATTTGAGTCCATACTGATATTTACAACTTTATTCTATTTACCCATATATCAGTCTAGCCTCCTACCTTTTTCATCTGCTACTTCTCACTTCTACAATGAGACATCTAGTTCCATCTCTCAGTTGTTTAATCCTAGTGTATATGCATAATGATTTTAGCATTCATAACAATTCCTTTGTAGAAAACAACTTTATAAATTAAATCACTTGTACACACACTTCAATTTGCTTTTATTTTTACACATACCAGTCATCTCCATAGTTACTTAAACCAACATGTCCCTGCCCCTTTTAGAGATGCTGATTCATACACTTTAATAGAGTTAGATCCTTTTGTCATATTCTGTATTCTATCCAGTAATACTCTGACACCATAGATAATTTATTTTTAAACTTATATACTTAAAAGATTCACCCTTCATGCTATAAATATCTGTGCATACAAACACATAGTGCCATAGATCCATCCTCAGTGTCATTCAGAATGCTTCTGCTTAGATATGACTTTGTGATCTTGCATCATATAGTCACTCTAGTAAACAGAGTGCCCTCCCCAGTGCCTGCTTTGCTCAGTAAAATGGCCACTAAGCTTTCAAAAAATAGATAAATAATAAGTACTAACTTTAAAGTACCAGATACACCAAAATATGCAGATGTGACTTTCTCTGGAATTCTTTTAAGATATCCTTCAGCATACATAGTAGAGGGCAACTGTCCTAGAGGGAAGAAAAGAAAGCATCTAGATTTGAGGCGAGAGGAAGAATTCAAATCCAGTTCACTCTTATGCTACCTAATAAAGAAGAAAAGAACAAAATGCTAAAATACAATAGCAAAAAAAATTTTCATCTACTAGGTATTTTTACTCTTGGCTTAAGGTAATTCCATTCTTCTATTGCTTACTCATGAGAAAATTTATAGACAAAAGATTTTCAAATATGTGCAAGCCAAATTTAGTCTTATATGCTTATAAATAATGCACATGTTCTTATCCTAAACTGTTGTCATCTCTCTGTTGATGTGGTTTACCCAGAGACAAGCCACTGAGAGTGACAAATGTGGCCTTAAGGTTACAGTTCCCAGACTCATTATACAGGCAATATTAAGAGGACGATTGTGGCAGTCCCTGGAAAGGAGATCACACATTTCTTTGCAAGTACAGACACCATACAAAGTAGTTAAAGAGTACATAACCTTGAACTTGTGAGAAAGAATAGTCAGAAATCAATACTGAATATTTAAAGATAACAACATTAGGGAGAAAGACTTATTCTCTGGGTAATGTCCTGAATTCAAACATTAGAAAACACATCTCTCTAAGAGTCCCTTGCACCCATCATTCTCTCAGGAATCCCTTGCCTGTAAGTTGTTTTTGTTTTTTAATACTGAATTTCTTTTCTTTGAGTTGGGGAAATATCTATTTTGCTAAAGCATACTGTCCCAGAAGTGTATCTTGCTAAATCTCCATTTCCTGTGAAGATAATCTTCCCCACAACGATGCACCTTGCAAATCTAAGCCCGGGACAGTGCTCTTTGAAGGGAAGATAAAGGCTTAGAAATATCAAGAGAGATTCTTCTATTGATAGGAGAAAGCAGTAAATCTTTCCTAATGTGGATTTCGCTTTGACAAATTCTTGAAAGAACCATTTGTACCTCTTCATTTAGACTCTCCACTGATGACTGAAAATGGAAAAGGAAAAATCTCCTGCTTCATGCTTATGTAGCTTTAGAGTCTCCAAAGGTCCAACAGAGGAGATCAGGCCTTCTAGAGATTTGCCCTTAATGACTGGGCTATAAGAAGGTGAGGGAGATATTGATCTCTAGGCACTGTAATTGCTAAATGGTGGCCTTGGAGTTCTGCACAAAATAGTAAAAAGTATACTTGTCACATACATGTCATCCAGGGAGGAACATGTTCCCTTGTTATGAAACAGTCATCTTGGAGCAGAAAAGCAGGCCCTTCTTAATTGTTGACCCTTTAGCCAGTGCCATGATCTCATGAGGTAGAAAAAAATCATTCGAAGCAGAACCAAAATATTATAGTAGCAAAGGCTGTATGTGACAGGGTTTGAAAACATCTAAGACATAATCTGATTTACTCTACCTTTACAAAGAGTATCCTTTGTGAGTCCCTTAGAATAATGGCCCACTTTTGTGATCCTGCTTGAATCTGACATAAAGTTTTTAAAAAAAGACTATGAATCAACATTAAATCACTTCCTTTAGCAAGTTTTCTGTTCCCTGGAATACGCCATTAAGAAAAATGAACGCTGAAAAAGTTCTATCATCATTGACATTTTACAGGCAACACTAAACTCTTTCGAAAAGAAATTTCTGCCAAAGGACATGAAGGGACAAAACAATGGTAAAGTACTACACACAAATCCATGAATGGGTATTTCATGCCCAATTCACAGGAGGACAGAGGGAGAGTACCAATTCTGTAACACAAATTTATCAGATCAGACACTGGATTCACTCAGTGCTTTAACCTCAAAACCTTAAATCCCTAATAAAGCCATGTTAAGCAAATCATGTGCTAAGCTCTCCTTCTGACAGCAATGAAGGCCATGGGATGCAATGCTTCTGCTAATGTCGCAGTAAAGATCAGGGCAGGGTTTTGTTATTGCTGTTGTTGTTCCACATGTGCAGAAGGAAAGATATAATGATCAAGGCAGTTGAAGAATATGAGAGCCCACTGGGGAGAGAGGGTTCTCATGCACCCTGTGAACATTAGACCTCTCTCAGTTGACTGCTGCCACAGTCCAAATTTCCCACGGGAAGATAACAGACTCAGTGGTCACTTAATCTTCATCTAAACTGAAATTCTGTGAACCCTTGCAGAGAGCAAGGCTTAATATGGGAATAAGAACGCAATATCGTGTCATGCCCAGTGCTAGCCAATAAAAGAATAAGAAAGAATACAAGTCTTGTCGGTATTGGGTTTCTGTATTAAATTTCCTTTCAAGTCCCTTGGTCTTCGAGAATTCAACTGCCCTATGTATGGAGAACTGTGGGTTCAAATCTAATCAGGAGGAGTCCTAAAATCAGCATTCTTGCATTTCACAGCCTCGGAGTATAAACCTGGAGTCTAGGTAACACCAATCTACTTACTTTGTTTGCTTAAACAATATCAGCATCACATAGGCACACAGGAGTTACACAAGTGACCATCTCTCTACTCTCTGCGAGCTTTAAAATAAATCTCATCTGGTGTAAAAGATGATGACTAAATGACTCACAGGTCCCAAAGTAAAAAAGTTAAAGGTGCTTCTTTGCGTTATACTTGAACCAATTCTCGCTCAGCTTAATGTAACTGGGCTCCTATTAGAGGGATCCCACATCACTTTCCCTATATCCACATCGTATTTCTAGGCAGATGAGCTTTGATACCATATATGAATGTGATTACACATTCTTTTCCCAATTAAGTAAAAGTCCCCACTTTCCATAAGAGTACTGCAAATACTGTTGGAGAGATATTTTTAATTTAAATGAGAATAAAATGCTTTCTGAACCACATTAACCCTGTCTAGACATTATTTATGCTAAATATTCAGAGTCTTGAGTAGTAATGTTACATTATAACAACAGAATTTGAGCCGATCCTGACAAATCCTGGTACTACTTTATAGGAGCATAAGCTTTCTACTTGTAGAGAATTAATGAATTGGATCTAACTGTCCGCAGGGCATATACAGTAAGATAAAACATCTTCTAAAAATTACAGTATGTTTTAGAATGAGTCGGAAAGTATCAGTAGCCACTGCAGACGCATTTCCAGGATGTAGAGGTGCTCATTTAATCTCAAATGGCTCTGTGATCCGGTATGGCATTAATAATGGAAAGAACAGCCTTTAAAATAAAGTAAATGCATTTGGAACAGCTACTGAGATGATATCTGTCTTTTAAAAAACCCTCAGTTAATAACTTACAAGTTGAGATGATATATTCTTTAACTTATGCTGTCTGGAAAGATGTATCTTTTGTGTTAAACTTCAGGCAGAAGAAAATAAAATAAAATTTGATCTCTGTGGCAAGCTGCCTTCTTCCATTTCCTTTACTTTTTAATTTCTATTATTACCAACTTTAGAATTGCTTCATTGACCTTCTGCAGTATTTCAAAAGGTGGTTTAGATGCCAAAGCAAAGCTGTAAATAAAATATGCCTATGTGTGTACACACAGACCTCTCAGGATGTTAATCAAGAAGAACATAAATCATTAATATGTTTTACCTTCATACAAAATACAAGTTATGGCCATGTGCCCAGTGTGTTTGAGTCCTATTACTTTTCTTTACAGCTGCTGTCTCAAGCTGCTTCAGAAGCGTGAGTTAGTTTGAATTTTCTTGCTTAGTAACAGTAAGTCAACATCTCTTCCTCTCACCCTCAAGGCTCTGCTCTGTGAATATGTCTAATAAATTGAAATGTGGAAAAGACAGGAAAGAGTATCTCCTACATTTCCCTTCTCTCCCTATGTTCTCTTTCTTTTCCACTTCTTCCCCTCCTCTCTCTTCTTCCTCCTGTCTCTGCTCCCCTCTCCTCTCCTCTGTCTGTCCTGTTTCTTACTGTCCACTTGTCCTTCCTTGAAAAAGTGGTATTTATTTGTTTCTTTCCTTTGCTTCAAGAATTCCAGAGTTAGCAACCAGCCTAAAAGAGACAAAAGGGAAAAGAGGTGTGGAATATTTCTGTTAACTTATCTAAAAATAAATTAATAACACAAAAAGAACTCATAGTGATTCCAACTGAGCTCCCAGAAGGGGGAAAATATTTTCTTATATTAATATAGTTATCAGCCAAAAAAATTCAGAGTGTAATGAAGTAAATCCCACATTGGCCAACAGAAACTATGTACAAAACATAACTGAATAACCTTGACTCTGCTTGCCTCCCACACACTGCTAATTAGCAGAAAAAGGCAATATATATAACTATAAATCCTCTGGGCACTGCTCTAAGGTAATTTTATAAATGCCACAGTCATGTTTTAATACAATGCCACGAAAAGACTCTTACAAAGCAACATTTCCCAGACCTCATCAGAAGGAAGATGAATGCAAAGAATTCTAGAAGGTTACTAAAAAGACATTCAGTATCATATAACATTTTAAAATGTATTCTCCCAAACGTTACTACATAAGATAAAAGGAAATTAATAAATTAAAAATATATCTTATTTCCATTCTCACGCTAAAAATTAATACTCAGCTTCCAAACCCCAATCTTCATCCTGCCCTTTTGCTTATGCTGGGCAACATGTCTACCTATCTGTCACACAGATCTGAAAAGCAGTGCCTAACAGACCCTCTGGGTCATCTAAGCGTCAAAGAATTGAATGAGCCAGAACTGTCAGGTCCATACAGTTTTGTTTCTCCAAAGCCATGCTGCATTTTTTTTAACCAGGATAAAATAAGGGCTCCCATGAGATCATCTCTCATAAATTGGGCCTTAAAATATGTCTCAATGGGAGAAACAAAGCAATAGGTTTATCTGTTGAATTTTGGAGCGACTTACAAACCAAAACCTATGGTAAATAAAAGAAACAACTATTTTATTTCCAACTGAACTATTCTTTAAGCAAAAGTTTAAAGATCTCATTGTATAAAACTCATAAACATCCTCAACAACAAATACATATAGAAGTCCCAATATATGACCCCTTCATCTCTTTCGAGACCTTTCTAACTACAACACAATTCTGTCTTCTTCAGCCACACATTGTATCCCAAGTTGCTGCTTTCCTGAACTTGTAGATGATGTTCACAACCTAAAATTACTTGTCTTCAAGTGACGGGGAAGATGGTTCAGCAGGTTAAGTGCTCCCCATGAAAGCTTGAGGACCTGAGTTCAGATTCTCACTGCTCACATAACAAAACCGGCCCTGCAGTGCTTCTGTTTGTTGGTGATAGAGAAGAGAAAAAATGGCACATCCCAGGAGCTCGCTGGCCAGCCAACCTAGCTAAATCCATTAGCTCCAGGCTCACTGATAGACCCTGTCTCAAGAAAATGAGTTTTAGAACCACTAAGGGAGACACTGAAAACTGACCTCTGGCCTACACACACACACACACACACACACACACACACACACACTTAAACATACACATGACACATAAACCAGCTTCACATCTGCATTTGCCTGAGTCTTTCTCAACCAACTACACTGCTGTTAGACCCTACATGCTCTGACAAACTTTCCACAATTTCAGAATTGAACTCACTATCACTGTGTTGGGACTAAAGGTCATGGTGTTTCCAACCACAGACAGACTGTTAACTTTTCCAGCACAGTCTGTAGAAAATGGAGGAAGTATCAAAGTTCTCATTCAAGAAGTTTTAGTCACATCAGGACTACAAAAATTTCCAACAGACATACAGGGTTGAACTCACCAAAACAGTGTGAGGACTCAGAGAAGGTGCAACTGAGAATGCTTTGGGGCCTGGAGTGAGCAACTTGTTCAGTCAAAGCCATGTTATATTCAAATTACATCCACAAAGGACCATACAGAAAGCAGTTCCCAGAGGTCACTCAAGTCTGAAGGCCTTTTCTGCAAATACGACAAACTACTGCAGAAGACAGGGTGAAAACATTTAAGCAAAAGGTGAACCTTTATTAGTTTATACCTCTGTATTGCATCTTCAGGGAAAATACTAAATTCAAACCTGTTCCAGAAAAGCCATAAGAATAAAAACAAAGGGTCTTGCAATGCAGTTTACTGGGAGTATTTTTAAGACGAGGAGAATTCACTGCAGTTGAAAGTACTACATTAGCAATCAATTAATCACTTCGCAGTGTCTCATCAATTCTAGTTATTCAAGATATAGCCAGGAGTAATGGGAATAAATTAGAAAAGAAAATTTAGGTTGGATATCAGGAATACTTTCATAATCATTAAATCAATTAGACAACAGAATTTAAAATTGGATATTTAATGTAACCGACAGAAGCAGGAAAGATGAATTATGATATCAAGAATGAAAAAGAAATCCTAGGTTTAATCCTAGCACATCATGGGCCCATCTTGTGTTTGGAAAGAACAATGGTTCAGATTTTTCATTCAGATCCTTATGTTTTCTGAAATTTTTGAGACATCAGAAGATATGCTTAAAAAATAAAGACATTAAATTTAAACAAAGACAACATATTCTATTGTAAAAAAAAACTCTCATTAAGTCCCATAAAAGTTGGGTATTCTCTTTTATCTCCAGAGAGAGAAAAGGGTATTCATTGCATATAATTTTGGAACACAACCTTTCAGATATAATGAAGACACCATATAATAATATAAGGCTGTCACTATAATCCAATTCTAGGATCTCCACCTCTCTCTGTCTCTCTCTGTGTGTCTGTCTGCCTCTCTCTCTCTCTCTCTCTCTCTCTGTGTGTGTGTGTGTGTGTGTGTGTGTGTGTGTGTGTGTGTGTGTGTGTGTGTGTGTGTGTGTAAAGCTCAGGAGAAAAGCCATTGAAAAGTGATTTCTAACAATGTAGAGGATGAGATCCAATGATCTAGCCTTCCAAATAGAAATGATTAAGAATATAGATAAAATGTGATTTTTTAAGATGTTCGCAATGTGCTGATGAACTAACAATGTATTCTCGGAGGTCGGACCTGAGCAACAGTAGGAACTCAAACTGTGATTTTGAATGATGAACATCTTTGCTGCAGGGGAACTTGTGCTTTGGATGCCCCAGTGGTGAGGAGCATGGAGGAAAGATGAACGGCTGCTGCAGGAAAGATGAGTGGGGTGCGGGGGAGAGGGGAATAGGAGACTCTTCCATGTAGATCTACAATCCCAAATGCACTCAGCATGGTATAAGGGTAAATGATAAATAACCTCAGGTTGTGACAGTGTGAGTGTAATTGTTGGTCACAAATTGACAACGATTGAAGCAAGAAATTCCCCTCATGATTTACAAACATAAGGTAATCTCTATGTGGTTTTAGCTTCAATTCACATTACTTAGGCAATATAAAAATTTACAAGGCAGCGATTTTGTTCAAGGTGGTTCTGGGCTAAAGTGTCCCCTGGAGCCTGACAGAAGCAAATGCTATCCTCTGCGGAAAAGATTTGCTCTCAGAGAACTTTGGTGGATGAAGTCCTAAAAAAAATAAAACACCATGAGAAGGCACAAGCATGAGATCAAGACACCTTGATTGACAGCCAGATGAGACACCAGGCAGTAAATTCAAATGAGCAAAATCTTTAGACCTAGTGTTCACAAACACAGAGCATAAAATATAAGTGTATTTGGGTGTTGACTTAGGATTCTATGAAGGTGACAGTGTCTTAAGGTTTCTATTGCTGTGAAGAGACACCATGACTGTAGCAACTCTTATAAAGGAAAACCTTTAAGTGAGGTGGTGGCTTACAGATCAGAGGTTCAGTCCATTATCATCATGACAGGGAGCATGGCAGTGTGCAGGCAGACATGGTGATGGCTACATCTAGATCAGAAGGCAACAGGAAGTGGAATAAGACACTGGGCAGTATCTTGAGCTCAAAACCTGTTCCATAGTGACAGACTTTTTCCAACAAGGCCACAGTTGCTCCAACAAAGGCACAACTCCTAATAGTGCCACTCCCTTTGGGGACCATTTTCTTTCAAATCACCACACAGAGTCAGTTACAAGGAGTCCTTGGGGACTGAGCTGTTTTTGCCTTGGCCAGAAATCCAAAGAGGAAGACGGTATTAAGTACCAGAATCCCTTTTGAGGACCTCTCTAAA
This sequence comes from Ondatra zibethicus, assembly GCA_004026605.1. Lineage (NCBI taxonomy): Eukaryota > Metazoa > Chordata > Mammalia > Rodentia > Cricetidae > Ondatra > Ondatra zibethicus. The sequence goes on along the minus strand of PVIU01001454.1, from coordinate 140,367 downwards.
TGAGCAGAGTTTCCCACAAGTCGCTAGCTCATCAAGGTTCTATGGCTTACCCAGTAGCACAATCCTGGGGTTTTAATACATGAACCTTTGGGAGACATGCAACAATGCTGTCATCCTGGCGTGACATTCAAAATGTTGTACAGTCTGCTTCTCAAAAGTAATGTAGTTGATTGCTGTAAGCACTAGACTATGACACAAGTAATGGGTTGTATTTCTTTCCAGTTTTCTACTTATTTATTTATTTATTTGTGTGTGTGTGTGTGTGTGTGTGTGTGTGTGTGTGTGTGTGTGTGTGTGCACATATTTCGACCATGGGTTCTGGGTATAAAACCTGATGGTCAATCTTGGTGGCAAATGCCTTTCCATACTGAGCTACCTCTCCAGTTCCAACTTCAGGTGTTAAAGACAACAGAGCATCTTCTGTAGCTTGTTGTCTATATTTACATTTTCCTCTTCTTCTTCCTCCCTTTTCCCCTCTCTCTTCTCCTATATTTCTGTCTTGTGGCTCTCCAGTAAAAATCCAAATGCTATAGAGTGAAACACTGGAGCCTCCTGCCAGCAGCTGCATGAGCAAAGCCTGGCAGTGGTCCTCCACTCCCTCCAGCTGCTCACATCCCTGGCTTACAACCTGACTGCCAAGCCATGCAGCTGAAGAATCCCTGGACCCTCTACTCTCAGAATGCTTACTCATATGAACCTCCACTAAGTTTTGGAGTAACAGTTAAGTAATTGCTACAGAACAATAGAAAGTTTCTCTAGGATCTGAGAATTACAGCCCAGTCCTATAATTTAAACCCCATTATTGTCTAATCCCTCCAGCTATAAATACTTCAACCTTCACACCTTTCTCCAAGAAGATTAAATAGGAACAATAGGACCATAGACCAGGAAATAAAGCTGCTCACCAGTCCCTAGTGTTGCAACTGGGAAGCCTCTAAGTCTCTTCCCAGAGAGATGAAAGACCAAGTCCTACAATGTTCTCCAAAACTTCAGCCAAAGGAAGAAAAGGGAAAGCAGTTTATTTCTGATGCTGTCCTGGAGGGCAAAAACAATAACTATTGTCACTAAGGTGGAACACAGGAAATTTATTCCCAGGTCTTTTTATCTTCAACAAATACTTATTGACTATCGCTGCACCTTCAGAACTGTCATAGACTCTCAGGATATTAACACCAAGGAGGGCAGATGACATATCTGTTCTCAGGGACATGATATTCTAGTGAGAAAAACAACCAAACACAAGATAAAAGAATGAATATGTAGCAACAGTGACAAGTTCTATTGCTGAAAATAAAGCAGAAAAGGGCAAATTCAAGGGACTAGTTCCCAGGGGAGGGATGTTTCACTGCAGGAAGAAGACCTCTGTGTGTGAAAACTCACCGTGTTCCCAAAAGTAAAAGTACCATTCCATTCTCCTTACAAAATAGACAAACAAAATGTCCTAAATTGAGACTCTGTTTTCAGTTTGATAATTCCCAGCTCCCATCACACATTTCCCCTGTGAAATCCACAGCACACAAAACACCGAGGTTCCCAGAGAATGTGGCTTCCTTCTCAACCTCTCCTTGTCTGAATTTTCCCACTGGGCCAACAATTCCCAGTCTGCGATATGACAGGCATAAGAGCACGCTTCTCATTGAATGTGAAAACTCTTCTGGGACATTATAAAATTTCTCTGTGTTTGAATCAACTTAAAGGGAGCATACTAGACACGTTGTAAGTCACAACAGGAAATTTAAAACCGGCACAAATATACACACAAACTTTAATTCACTCTGACACTCTCAATGGGAAGTTATTTAGGGAGGTTGTTTTGTTTTCCCTCCCCAACAAGACAGTTTTTATCTTGAAGAACTCAACAACATATATCATGTAACCATATAAGTGTGATAATATATGTATCATATGACATGTACTATAGTATTAGAGTTGGGGATTTAGGTAGTAGCTTACAGATTACTGACTCCAACATTGCCATGTATGAGGAATCTCGGACCAGGAAAGATTATGTAGAATAGCTGTTCACATAACCAAGGTCTGTATGCCAGGAAGAAGTGCACCAGACAGCATTTAGCCCCGGGGTTAGTCACAATTCAGAGTCACAGACTAAACTGACATTGTGAGACAGAGAAATAGTAGAAACAAAATGATATGTGCCTGTCTAGAAAGGAAGGAGGGGGAAGAAGGTAGGGAAGGGACAGAAGAGGGAAAAGAAGAAAAACGGAGGAAAGGGAGAGCTGGGAAATTAATGAGATTCAAAGAATAAACACTTCTGAGCTGACAGCTCCTAAGAATTTGTAAGTGAAATCCACAGCGCTAGTTGTCCAGCTAAAACCTGAGGTGAGAAATGATGATGTAGTTTTGAGTGTAAAATTATGAGGCAGGAAGCTCAGGCGGGGTTTCTAAGTTATAATTTTGAGAGAGAGTTGCTTCTTCTTTGATGAGTCTCAGACTTGCTGTCAAGACCTACACCTGACTCTATAAGGCCCACCCACGCGCAGTGTGGCAAGCAGTGTACTTTACTCAATACTGACACAACTGAAAGGAACTTTTTTAAAGAAACATATATACCTTTTTCTTCTTTGGGCAGTTCTGGGGATAAAGCGTCAAGCCTTATAGATGTTAAGCAATCACTCTATTGTTGAGCTATGTCTCCAGTCAAGATCTAGTCTTCTGTTGAACTATACCACTGGATGCCAGAGTCAAATTGGCATAGACTAATGACAACATAATTCTTTTATATACTTGGATAAAGTTCCTTATGAAATTAGCATCGTCAGTGCCCACAATTTACCTTGAAGAAGACAAAATCCAAGAATTTCTTCAATGTAAATCATACCATGAGAAAGCATCAATACAGAAAATTTATGTCATGGAAACTAGTTACACTAAACACATCTCCTCTACACTCAAACCTGCTTGCTTAACACAGAGCAAGATCCAAAATCCACACTTCCGGCTCGTCATGATGAATGCAGAGATTTCTTGTTAAAGCCCATCTGTTGAAGCTCACCAGTGACAGCCTTTATTTAATCTGCTGCAGCAGAGGGATAGTGCATCAAGCAAAACAGTGGGCTATTGCATCAGCTAAAGGAAGATCCATGCAATAGCACTCAGAGAGAGATACACTGTAGCTAAATATGAAGTACTCGTTTATCAAAATACCAGTCTACATATCTCTGTGGGCAAAATTTTTTGATGTTTAGATTGAATAAATCAAAATCCAAGAAGGCATCATAAACACACATACACAACAGCTATTTAAATACAGAAATAGCCAAGACTCATAGTTAGTGCTCTCTACTCAGCTATCTGACAAACGTGATCCCGACTTATATGCTTGTGTCCTCCCTCACATTATTTCTTACTAATTAAGTTAGTTCTTCAGCAATTTAGTATATGTGTTAATACACTCCAGCTATTCTCCCCCTATTCTGTCTTTCCTTTCTCTGTCCGTATAAAATTCTTCCCACTCCTCCCTCCCTACCCCCTTTCCAGATTCAAGACTTGTGGTTTTGTTTTATAATTCATTTAGTTAAACTATGGCCACCTCTAGTGGCCATTAGATTAGGGTAATTCATTGGAGTCTCATAGGTTTGCCTCCCACTGTCTCCTACACTTGTATTTGTAACTGGAGTTATTCCAGTCAGGAACTACAGATCTCTGAAGAGCACACACACAAAGGCTGGGGGAGCAGGGGGAACCCCTAGAGTGTGCTATCTCGGGGTCCTTGTGCTTCAGGTTGTGGGTGCTGTGTTTGTCTTCCTGTAGTTTCCCTGTTCTAATTTCGTGTTCGGGCTTCTTATTAGAATTTTTCAAACAGCCTTTGCTCAGCAACACACATCTGTTATTGCAGGGGATACTGTGCCCCATATATGTGTCCCCTCCCTCTCCAAAGCTATCTATTGCTTCACTTCTTATCCTCTGCACCAAGACTGAGTGTTCATTCACGGACCTTGTTCTGTTGCACCTGTTGAATTAAAAAGCAGGGAAGCTAATTCAACTGGGGGCCAGGCAATTGCCAGTCCTTGATCTGATGCAGAAAGTAACCAGGTCACGAAAAGGAGGTTTTTGCAGATTTTGCTTCCTGGATATTATGAAGTCCCAAATGAAATGTCATGTGAAAATGTGTTCCATTCAAACACGGTAATGGGTTGATATTACTGTATGGAAACAATTACACTGCACTTTTCCTATAAAATAAAAGAAGGAAATACAGTTAATAAAACTAGCAATCTATTTGAAAAATGGCATGGAGTGCTCTCTAGTCGTTCGATTAAAAGATAGTTTAGAAGGACAAAAGGAGAAGTCCCTTTGAGTCCAGATTTGTTTTCATCTTGACAGTGTCCTACAGTGGAAAGGGAACAGCTTTGAAATCAGATTCTTTGGGGTTGAAATACTGATTCTGCCATTCAGCAGAAGTGTGACCCTTGAGCAAATGACTCCATGTCTTGGAATTCTGTCTACTCACCTGTGAAAGGATCACTGTGCGCCCTCCCTTCCAGAACAGGGCTGTAGGGAGGCAATGGGAACAGATAACCAAAATACATCGCAGCAGTTTCGGCACAGGAAATGGTAGTTATGAAAGACCTCAAGGACCCAAGCGCCATTCTGTTCATCTAGCTCTTCCTCCTGCTACTCTCTTCCCTGACCTTTCCTTTCCCAACAATCCAGCTAACCTCAAAAGTTGGCTAGCAACAGAGCTTCACCACTATTGGCAAGCTGGTATTCAAATTCAACAGTAACTTTACAATAAATAAGAGGTTATGCCAGCCTGTGCCTGGGTTAAGACTTTGCCATAGAGATAATCAGTAAAGACCATAGCTATTTCTAGAGTCTGGGTACATTTGGAATATTAAAGAAATACAAGCAGAAAGTTTGATTTTTTAGATTGCATTCTTTGAAGCCCAGCTTCACTCCATAATTAAAATATATGGACTAAGGCATTGAAGACTTAATTCCCTCAACTTGATTAATCTGCTTTATTTTTATTGAATTATCTAAACACAACACCGCACATCCTTCCCACCTTCTAATAACAGGTTGTTCTTTTGACGTCACTCCTTTTGATACTAGCCATCAAACCAAACAGAACCCCAACTGCAATTTAAGAGCATTAACTCTTTAGTTCTCACTCAAATAGTTGAGAGATGCATTGTTAAAAGGTCTGGCCCCCCAATGAATCCCAGGCTCCTAGCTCGAGGAGTGCTGTCCACTGGACTCTGAGCACTTGTAGATGTAGCTGAATTGCTATCAATGAACTTAAAGAATCTCTCTGTGGAAAAGAGTTGCTGGAAAACCGGATATCAGCAAGTATCATTTGGATTTATACAAAGGAAAAAAATGTGCATTCATGAACTACAGAGGACTGAGTTTGACATCAATTCAGGGCAAGATCCCAGCACAATTTCCCTAAACAATGGCTTACAAGTACTCAGAAAAGGAGGGGGCAAACTCAGCGAGAGCTCACTGAGAACAGCCCTGTCAGAGGAACCTCATTTCCTACTGACAGAGTTACCACACTGGGAGAGCAGAGGAATAGGAGAGAAATAGGGAATGCAGACTTCAGAGGAAATTTGATGAGTGTTCTCCTGACACACGTGAAGGCAAGACAGGGGAAGAGAGTCCTAATCAAACCACAATTGCACAGACCAGTGGAAAATTAGCATCCAACGTGATTAGGTAATGATCCATAGTAAATTGGATGTTTTAACACAATACTTTTTCCAAATCTCATATACTAGCCAGTGGCAGAACTGTTAACTCCTATAACTCAGAAACCAAACAGAGGAAAACAGATAAACAGCACCAACTGTCAATTCAATGAATCCTTTTCCTTTAATTTTTGGCTGCATATGTTTTTTACTTTTTTAATTCATGTTACATGCCAACCATAGTTCCCCCTTCCGTGCCTACTGTTGTCCCCCTCCCCTCCCCTCCCTCAACCCATCCCCATCCACTCCTCAGAAAGGGTAAGGCCTCCCATGAGGAGTCAATGAAGCCTGGCACATCAAGTTGAAGCAGAACCAAGTCCCTCCCCGCTGCATCAAGGCTGAGCAGGACATCCCACCATAGGGAATGGGCTTCAAAAAGCCAGCTCATGCCCTAGGGACAGATCCTGGTCCCACTGCCAGGGGTCCCACAGACAGACAAGGCTACAGAACTGTTGCCCACTTGCAGAGGGACTGGTTTGTTCCATGTAGGATACTTGGCTGTAGGTCTAGAGTCTGTCTCTGTGGGTTTCCCCATCATGATCTTGACCCCCAATTGCTCACATAATTCCTCCTCCCTCTCTCCGAGGGGACTCCGGAGCTTGGCCAGGTGCTTGGATGTGGAGGTCTGCATCTGCCTCCACCAAATACTGGATTGGTGTGGGAAGTTCTTCTGTCTATGTGTTGCTTTGGTTGGTTGTAAGTGAATCTATTTCAGCCAGTGTCTTAGCAGAATAGGGCAAGGAGGGAGTTCCAAGCAGATAGAGGAGGAGAAAGAAGGCAGAGTCAGGGAGAAGCCACGAAATATGCATAAGTTCATAGGCCAAGTTGTGTTGTAATTAATACAGTTTCTTTGTGATTATTTCGGTTCTGGGCATCCAGGAAGAAACAAGCGGCCTCCACCAATACTGGATTAAGGCTCTATGATGACAGAGTAGTCACCAAACTGATTAAAGGGAAAGGCCTGTTTATGTACCCTCCCCACTATTGACAGGGGTCTTAGGTGGAGTCATTCTTGTGGATTCCTAGACATTTCCCTAGCATAAAGTTTCTCCCCAACCCCATAATGGCTCCCTCTACTGAGATCTCTCTTTCCTTGCCCTCCCACCCCACCCCACCCCTCCCCCAATTCAACCATCCCTTTCCCTCGTGCTCTCATCCCCCATCCCCTTTCCCTTACCACCACCGTCCCCCGACACACACACAGCTTACCCAGGAGATCTCATCTATTTCCCCTTCCCAGATCAATTCAGGTGTTCTGCTTAGGGTCCTCCTTGTTACATAGCTTCTCTGGATCTGTGGATTGCGGTCTGGTTATATTTTGCTTTACATCTAGTATTCTCCACTTATGAGTGAGAGGTAACCCAATCCCAGTAAGACAAACACGGTACATACTCAGTGGATCCATTTCTGTAATTTGTCTTTCAAAGTATTTGTCCAAACTTGAAGATGTTGACTATGAAAAGGGTTGGGTCTCTGCAACTGTATCTGTTTCTTGTGCCCTTTCTTGGGCTCTTTCCTTCTGCTGGTTTGTTTGGTTTGTCCTGTTCTGATTTGTTTGTTTTCATTTTATAATTTTTGTTTTATGTTATTATCCATAAAACGCCTGTTTGATCTCTAAACGGAGACAGAAAGGGGGTAGATCTGGATGCAAAGCAAGGAGGGAGGAGCAGGAAGGAGAGGGAGGGAAAACTATAATCAAATATAATAATAAAGTATAATCATATACTGTATTGAAAGAACATTTTTTCGATAAAAGAAAAAAAGAACTTAATCTCTGAGAGACAAGGGCTGAGTCAGAGGTCAGTGTGGTGAGCTTCTGCTCTTCCTATGCAAACTGAGTCTGTCTCTTGGCTCCATGCACTAAGAAAGAGCCTATTGCACTCCAAACACAGGATGGAATGTTAGAAAGAGGATGTGGAAGTATTCTGACGCCTTCCATGCGCTGGAAGCAAGATGGAGTCTGAGATGTAGATGGGTCACCCTGAGAGGCAGTGTGCTTCATCAACAACGCAGGTCTCAAGTGCGGCCAGGAACACAAGTGTGAGTGGAAGAATTAAAACATTGTACCTTTAATCTATGAAGGAGTCTAGAACCTGGCTTGCTTACCTTTATTTTATTTGTGGAAATAGCATGTAGCCCTGCGGAGGACAGAGGATAAGTCCCACAAGTGGATTGTCTCTTACTACTATACAGATTCCGGGAGCCAAACCTAGGTCATTCACTTAATCACAAGCACTCATAGCCACTGAATCATTTTTACAGCCCCTGCTTTGGTTATTTATCCATCATCTAACTATAAGTTATTTTATCTTTTTCAATTTAAGTCAATAAATATTTTAAACATTTAAAAAATTACCAATAAAACAAAAACACATATCCAAATCCCTTCTACCTTCACACTCCAGACATTTTGCCACATGGCTTCAGGTTATTTTTGAATAAATAAATCATTATAAATAAAGTTATTTACTGTTTTCTTGCACAGAAATATTAGTATTATGAAGATGACTTGTGCATTTTTAACTTGTCTATATATTTCATTTACATGCCATGTACGTATATCCACAAAAAATTCTATTATGGGATAAAGCAATAAGGAGGATTTAGCTTACTAAAGACATCATGGAGATGATGCTGAACACTAACTGATACCAGAGAAAGAAAGGCACTTGAGGGAAAGAAAATGGCTTGCTCAAAATCACAAAACCAAGAAACAGGGTAGACAATGCCCCCAAATGCAAGAGATTCATACAGCTTAAAGAAGAGAAAAATTGAAATGTGAAATAATTGAAATGAAAACCTAGTGGAGAGTTGATCATAAAAGGCTTTATTACCAGAGAAGACAACTTAAGCAGCTTAATTGTGAGAATAATATAATTTATATGCATAGTACAGAAATAAATCTGGTAACAATGTGGTTAGACTAGGGCAGGCAAATAAAAGACTAAAAGTCAAAGTCAAGCTGGCAAATGTTTAGCAATGTAAGGTTACAATAAATCAGAATGAGAAGAACAGATTAAGAATGCATTCACTTGCGTTGTGTTCGTGAAAGCTCACTCTCTCCCCTCCCCCCCATGTGCGTTGTATGTACCTGCATATGCAGGTACACATACCATGTCATGTATGCTCATACTAAAGCCAGAGATTGAGGTCATTTTCTATCATTCTCCACCTTATTATTTGTATTGGGTGATGATCTCGCTGTGTATTCTTGGCTGCTCTGGAGCTCACTATAGAGACCAGGCTGGCCTCAAAATCACAGAGATCTGACTGCCTCGCCTCCTGAGTGCAGAGGTTAACAGTGTGTACTACCACACCCAGACTTTCATATTATCCATCCATTTACTTATTTCTTCACTCATTAATTCATTCATTATATATACATATATATTATTATATGCAGCTTATCCCACTGAAAAAAAATTATCCATTTACTAGACTTCAGAGTACAGTGGGCTCTAAAGGTACTCCTGCCTCCAACACCCAGAACTAGAGTTGCATGTATGAGCTGCCACACCCCGCTTTTTATATGGATACTGGGGAGTTAACTCAGATCTCCGTTCTTTCATGACAAGCTCCTTACCCACTGATCCATCTCTTCAAGCCTGAAAGTCTATCTATAAACTAATTATGAAAGACTTTAAAAAACTCTAGTACACATTTAGCCACCCACTAGCTTTGTGAAAACGTTTTGGTATAAATTGTAGCATGTTAAAATAGTGTTTTAAAGAACATTATTAAATAAGATACAAAATAATGTATCAGATACAAAATGCCATCAGGTTTACGGGAAGTATAAAAAGTCCCTTGTACTTCTAAGCAACACACCACTTAATTTTCAAAGAATTCTACGTAAAATAAATAGCTGCTTCTTACACATAAAATATGCATATTCCCATAAAATTATAGACTTATGAATCAAGGAGATAGATGTCTCAGTGGGTAAAGTCCTTAACCAAGTAGGCATCATGGCCTGAGTTCAGATCCCTGATGCACACATAAGGAGCAAGACAAAATAACACAGACCTGCAATCCCAGTCTTGGAAGGGGAGACAGGTGAATACATGGGTCTCTGGCTAGCCTGTTGCATTGAATTGGCAAGTTCCAAGTTCAGGAAGAGACCCTGACCCAAAAGGTGGAGAGTGACTGAAGAAGATACCTGATATAGATGTCTGGTTTACTCTCATCTCCCAGAAATAGCTGAGCAGAATGTTGCTGGTCGCTCCATGATACAGGATGCAGGATAGATGTTCTCACATTAACACGCCCAATGATTTGCAAGAATGCTCTGCAGGAGTTAGTAATTTAGTTTCTAAAGAAACTGTTGTTGCTCTTGTTCTTGTTTTGAATGATGTTGGTCTGTATTGTTTAATTCTAAAGTGATTGGTTTTTGCCTGAGTTTTACCTTTAAGCCATTTGGTTTACATTCTTCTCTATAAACAAAGGAAAAGTAAGCAAATTTGTTAAAAAGTGAAGCTCTTTTCTCTTTTCGTTTTTATTTCTGCTCTTCCTTTTTTACAGTTTAAAGACAAAACAATGGGAGATGTTACCAGATGACTTAATTATCAGGAGGTATCAATTATGTAAATGAGTCCCATGCCAAATAGAGCATCTTCTTCTTACGAAGTTGTTACTTTTTCTGGGACAATGGTTTTCAAACTTGAGCATGTATTGGAATTACCCAGAGGGCTTGTTACAAAACAGATGGAGGATCCATCCCCAGAGTTTTTGATTTAGTAGGTCTTGGGATGGGTCCTGAGGATTTGCATTTTTAATAAGTTCCCATGTGGTGAGGATGCAGCCATGCAAGGACCATGCCTCCAAAAATGCTGGCCTAGGAAGGTTTTCCTACCTCTGAGACTGAGTTCAATGGTCCCTTCATGAGCCCCCCTCCCCTCTGTTTATCACTCTCCTAGGACTATCACTCTGATATTTGACTGACTGGCACATCTCATTCCTTTACAAAAACAAATGCATGTCTGATTTGCAATGGTGTGCTCCAGGACAGGGGACAAAACCTGGCTATCAGAGACCAGCTCATGGCTAATAACGATATGCTGAATGACATCTGACTGATTAAAGAAACATAGAAGTGTATACAAACATACTTGAAATACTCAGGTTGGGGATAAGAGAAATTCTGTGTATTCAAGAGAGAAAGGAGCATTACAGAGGCAATGAGGGGCTGGAATGGTGACTCAGTAAGGTGCCTGCTGTATAAGCATAAGAATCCAAGTTAGACTCCCCAGTACTGACACAGAAGTTGGGTTTGGCAGCCTATGTCTGTAACCCCAAAACTGAGAGGCTAGGAACAGGTAGATGTCCAGCCAGTCTAGTCCAGTCAGTGAGCTTCAGATTTGGTGTCAGTATCTATCACAATAATAATAATAAGGTAGGAAGCATTTGCGGATGGAACAGCAGCATTGACCTCTGGCTTCCACATGTATGTGCAGACACACACATGAAGATGCCTATGTATACCACACAAAGTTACGACTCACCAAAGAAACCTAAGAAATTCAAATTTAAAATTCACGCTAGCTACTACGGTGTTTAACGGAAATGAAATATTTCAGAACAATCCCAATAATAAAAATGTGCAAATGATTTCAACTTTGTTAGATGCACTCTTTGGCCCGAAAATGCCTTTCAATACTCCATCCTGTGCTGCTGGTAAAACGAAGAGTCACCCCAATTCACCTCCAATATAGCCAAGGGCATGCCAGATATTAGAGAGATCACCCAACATTCTAAACAGAAAGAGAGAATTATAAGAAGAAAAAAATGGAAAAGACCTAGGAGGTCATTCCTTCCGTCTCCGGAGTAGTAGAAGATTAAATAAAGTAACATAGAAAAAAATATGGAAATAAAGCTAAGAAAACTTAAGACTCTCTGATCCTCTAATTTTTAGGGCCTCGTGAAGTTCAAGGATTTATTGTCAACTCACTGCTTCAGCCACCATTCATCAAAAGGAAAACATTCCCTGCAGTCTGCATTAGAAATGGAAATAAGAAAGGCAATGTAAGAAGCTGGGTTGTGTGGTATCAAATGACTTTCTTTTTCTTGCGTTCACGAATTTCTGGTTTGTAACTGTACTTATCCAAAATATTAAAATGACCTTCAGGCCAACCCCTTTACTTAAGAGTGAACGGGGAGAGGAAATGACTGGGAGCTGGCCATTACGGAAATTACTCGCCAGGCATTTTTCTTTGATAGCTGCGGTTTCCCTCATATTCTCATCCTTTCCTGTTGACAAGTTTCCAAGATTTTAATCTTGGATTGGAAATGTTGTCCTATCAGAAAGGGCTTATATTGTCAGGAGCAGTGCTGTCATGGAATGTAGAATCTTATATGAGAGAGCATGTTGTACTGAAAAATAGACCACTGCAAGGAAAGGCATTTAAATGCTTAGTCGGCCCGCTCATAAATCACCTTCAATGTGCTCACGTTCTCAGACAACATACTGAAAGCTTTCTTATTCCTTCCATTACAGCGGTGTCATTTGCATTGCTGAACTCGGAGGTTATGTTGGCAATTCCAGATAAACCCTTGCTTGGAGGGTTTATAACTCTGTGATTAAATTTCACCCTGGCTTAGGATTCAAAAGTAAAATTTTTATGAGATTAAAAAAAAAAATCGCAACTACATCTGATATTTTGAGAAGCGGTCAGAGTCTCAATTTCAGTTTACAAATGGGAGCAAGCGGGCCTAAAGCACATGCTACTAAACAACGCCCGGGGGCTTGTTACATTTATCTGAACACACAGACTTACTTAGTCACTGTAAAAAAATACACGTTAAAGTATTTAAAATATGGCTTTTTGCTAGGCGTTGTGTTGCTCCCCTCGTCGCTCCCACTTCTTTTCTCTCTCTTCTGTTTTGGTTGCTAATTGTGGTCACCGCCTTTCTGCTTCAGCACCATCAAAATCTTCTATCATCACTAAGATGGCTGTTTCCTGGCATATGTAATCATTCAGTCCTCACATTATTATTGTCTTCTATAGGGCCCCAAACCAGCACCCCTGCCACCTACCTACCTGGTGAAGTTGTCCTTCAGGGATGAAACAAGAAAAAAAATCAGATAAAGAGAAGGGCAGCTTGGAGGGCATTGAAGGGAATTTGAATTAAAGGTGAAGTTGAATTAGAAAGACAGAGAGCCGAAGTACTGAGGAGCAGAAATTGGTGGAGATTTCAAAGAAGAAAAATGAATTCATCAAAATGTTTGCTAGGTTTGCAAGACCGTTCTCAGCTTCTAGAATTGACAGATGGAAGCAGTTGGCTCATGGTTCGGAAATGATGACGTCAAAACACTCTTCCACTTCCTCTCCTTAGGTTTTGCGTGTTTCTTTTCAGCCCCTGCCCAGTGGGACTGTGTAGCATTCAGTGGAGAAAATGTTTTTAGAAAGAGCATGGAAGGAAATTAGAAGTGCCAGAAATTACAGATATTGTGCTAGTTTGGAGAAAGGAAGAGTGGACAAGTGGTGACCTTGATAAGAAGGTATAATGGTTAATTGTGACTATCAGGTTAATTGGGGGATTAAATTAGCACTTGGCAGCGCTTGTCTGAGAGAGCATTTCCAGACAGGAGTCACATGTCAGATAATGTCACATTCTCAGTTACAAATGACGGAGAATGACGTAAATGTGGGAAGCACCATTCCATAGGCTGGAGGCCTGGAAAGAAAAGTGGTGAAAGGCTGGGTCCACCAGGGCAGGCCATGCCCACCAGTGCAAGCAAAGTCCACCAGGGCAGGCCATGACCACCAGTGCAAGCAAAGTCCACCAGGGCAGGCCATGACCACCAGTGCAAGCAAAATCCACCATGGCAGGACATGTCCACCAATGCAAGCAAAGTCCACCAAAGCAGGCCATGTCCACCAGCGCAAGCAAAGTCCACCAGGGCAGGACATGTCCACCAGTGCAAGTAAAGTCCACCATGGCAAGCAAGTTCCTCTCTTCCTGGAGGAGTACACCCATTGCTTCTACCACCTTCCATGAACACCAGATCCCAGCATCTTCAGCTTCTAGACCTTTAGCATGGGGTTAAAACTGCATGATTTCCTTCTAGTTCCCTCCCACCCTGTTCTGGGGTGTCCAGCTCCTTGGGTAAAGCAGCAACTTTGGTCTTTGCCTATCTTTCCTGTAAATAGACAGCCATTATTGAACTATTTAGCACCTAAAATACAAAGCAATCCAACAAACCTTCTTTATAAGTATATGGTCTTTTATTGGCTTTTCTCTAAAGAATTTGTCTAATATTGCCTTGGAGACTTGTCTAAGGAGATCTTTTTACATGATGTAGGTCAGGGACAGCTAAGCCCAGAAAAGGTGGAGTTAATATAAGAAAATGTTTCTTTTAAGAAGTTCTGAAAAATCATTTATGAAGATGAACTAGTACTTTGGTTTGCACAGACAATAGTTATACTGTGTGTATGTGGAGGGAGGTGGGAAGGAGAGAGATCAAAGAAGATGATTGAGTTTAAGCTGTAATATATATATTGAGGGACTAGAGAAATAGCCAGTTACAACCTCATGTTTCTCTTACAGAAGATCTGAGCTCACAACAGGCTTCTCAAATCACCTATCGCTCCAGGCCCAGGGGATCTGACAACCTCTTCTGCCCCTTGGCTGCCTGCAAGTACCTGCATTCCAATGTGTACATATACACAGTTGATTTTTAAAAAATATTTCTAACAATTTTTAAGTGTTTTGGCAAGCAGAAGTCCAGATTTAAAAAAAAAATGCAGAAATACAATCCAGCTTGTGGAGGAAGAAGAACTCTCCTCTCAAATTAAAAACCTGAACAATTAAGTTGAATGAACTATATAAACAAGTATGGAAATGAGAGGTTTGTAAGGGTCGGGCATGACTCCTGCTTCTTTTTTGTTTGGTTTTGTTCTCTGTCCTATTTTGACACAAGAACTGCAAGGTTTCCTGCTGCAGCCCAGAACTATAAGACTGGGTTAGTGGAGGCACTACTGGGGGCACGGGAAGAAGCCATCTTTCTCTTCATAAGTCATTTTTGGATACGCTATAGCCAAGGCACTCCCAAGTAGCCTGAGTTGAAAGACTGCAGGGCATCCCGCAGACACGCCACCCTTCGCGTTCCGGGAGTGGGATTTCAATGACTGTTTGCTGCTATTGTTATAACTCTACAGCAGTAACCCAGGCCCTTGTCAGTATGACATAAAATTACAGATACTCATCAAGCATCCTAACAAAAAACATACACCAGGAGCAAAATGCAAGGAAACAAATGAGAGAGTGTGTGTGTGGTGGGGGGGGCGGGGAGTAAGGACTAGACACCAGAAAGTAATAGCCATCCAAATTGATGCCGTGCAGCCACTGGATCAAAACAGGGGAGTTTTGATGAGGCTTTGTGTCTTTGGGCATTGAGGAAACAATGCTTGCAGAAAGCTTTGTGTTTCTTCATCAACATGAGCAGGGGACTGATGGGAGAGGCTCATCTGTCTCATGTATGAATGCATTTATCACTATTTGCTTATTTCCTGCGACCCCATGAGAATGGCTCAATCCCGTTGCCCTGCCAACCTTTCTCAAGTAGGAAAAGGGTTTGCGTTTGATTGTGCCTGATTGTTAAACTTCCTGTGGAGGCTGACCAAAATAGAAAGTCTATCCACCTGCAGCAGCAAATGTCGACAATATGAGCAACTCCGGGAGGGAAAAAAAAAAGACTCAAAAAGTAAAGCTTTCTTAACTAAAAGTGGTGTGAACCTCAGAGTTTGTGGTTATTAATTTTCCTGTACTATTTCGATGTACCTAAAGACAAATTACTACACAGAAATTCCACCTCTAACATGCTTACATCTTGCAGAGACTCCAGGTAAGACTATGTTTGTGCAGAGTACTAACAGCTGGGAATCTTGATGCTCCATGCACCCAACGGACATGCCGGATGATGTCAAAAGATCTTTTGGCAAATCCTCCCCTAAATCAAAGAGTGATTTTCACTTATTGGGTGAAGATGGGTTGAACATTGTCTGGGTGTGCAACTGTCCATTGAGCTGTAATGGACAGAAAGGGGTGAGAGAGAAGTGGGGATCTGGGACAGAGATTAATTGGCAGAGTTGGTCCTCGAGATGGACAACTATGACCCTGAGTTGAGGGAAAGAAATGAACTTCATTAAACAAGATCCTTGTTCTCCACGATGAAAGGAGTCACAGAGATGAGTTTAAGGTTGAGTAGAGTAGGGGAAAGCTTAAATTATGATATTCTGTATTTCCTTTACGGATAGTTATTCTACACTAGTTGCATAGTTGTTGGCTATCTACCATATGACAGACATGGTAAGGCAGGGATACAGAGAGAAATATAGACAGAAAATACTCTTTAGATCCTGAGGGAAACACTTTTGACCTAAGCAGTCAGAGAAACAGGAAGATATGACTCCCCCAGCCCCACTAATTTTAATAATAAGCTTTTCAAATAACAAAAAGACTGAGGAAGAAGATTGACACAGGGGAATGCTGCTTAATGATCTGCTAATGATATTTGCATATCACACTCAATTATAACCTGTGCTTTGTAAGGAAGAATGCTTCCACACATGCTATTTCATTTCGTCTTCACAAGCTAGGCAATATTGCCATCATTGCACAAATTGAAAACTACATCAAGGAAGGCAAATGACTTTTCAATTGCATAATCTTTCTAAAAGGCAAAACTTGGACCTGACTCTGGGTCTGAATCAAAAGGCTTTAGCTCTAACCCCAACATCAGGCTAGAAAGCTCTTTACTAATCCCTTTGTTGGGAGGGTTGTTTAATTTTTTTCTTTGTTTTTGAAACATAATACGTCATGCAGACCAGAATAGCCTCAAACTCATAATTTTCCTACTTCCGTCTCTCCAGTACTGGGATTATAGGCAAGAACCACTATACCCAGCATTCACCAACCACTTCCAACATTGTTTTCCTGGCAAGCTTACTCTCATTCTCCCAATGCATTTATATTTGACCGACAATCCAAATATTTTATTTAGGATAATGGCCCTTTGCTTTAAGGCCTTTGTCACTACAAGTCATGTGTCCTGAGGAAATACATGCTCTTCTTTAGATCTCAACAGGTTTCCAACTATCATAGAGATAGCCAGCTCTTCCAGTAAAAGACCACACTAGAGACCAGTTCTCATGGGACACGAACTGCATGGTTCTAAAAAACCTTCATAGGGAGTGGGGAGTTGTGCCTTGGTCATCTATGAATCACAACACCTAATAAGTCTCATGCAAAGGGAGAATCCAGCTAATGCTAAGTAAGACAAATGCACACACAAATGTGCAATGAAAGCCAGCAGTTTATGTCAAGTGTCATCTGTGAGCCTCTTCACCATGTATATAGAGACAGGGTCTTTGACCTGAGCACCAGAGCTGGCTGATTTGGTTGGTTTAGATATTACTGCCCCTACTAATCCCTGGAATTACAGGCAGGCCACCACATCCGCCTGCCTCACGTATACTGGGATGCTGGAGATTAGAACTGTGTTTGGTTCTCACACCGCAGCCATATCCCTAACCTCTGAAGATTCCCCTTTTGAGGAATGATCTAGTAAAGCTAAGTGCCGGAAGCTGTCTCTCTAACAGGGTCTCTTGTGTTAAATCCATTGATCCACACATGATAACATAACGCTTCTGACTCCTTGGTTTGATCTGCTTCTCCACACACTTGTTTGTTTTAAGATCCAGCTGGTACTTATTTAATGAATAACCACTTGTGAGATAAAACGCACCACCCTAACTTTTCAGCTGAAGAACTGAGGCTCACTGTTTCTGCGATTTCCCCAAGCTAAGAAGTGGTAGAGACCTGAGTTCACCTGGAGCCTAAGAAGAAAACATTCTGATGGAAATCTGAGAAGTAACCAACCCTGAGAACTTACAGACCTCTTCCCAAAGAAACCTCAGTGTCCACAGAACCAGATAGGAAGCCTCTCAGCTGCTCTTGCAGTACCCAAGAGATGTGAAAGAAAGATGCCGCTACCAAGCCAACCTCTGAAATAAAACTAGAAGGTCCCAGAAAGTTGAGAAAATGAAAGACCCAGAATTAATTTTCTTCAATACATCTAGCATTAATCTCGTAAATGGATTTTATAAGGATTTTATTACACATAACTCTAACTGAAACCTAAGTCAGATTTACAGAAGCTTAAAATTTCCATAAAATATAAAAAGTGAATAATTTAGAATATATCTTACTGTACAATAAATATACACCCGAGACAGGGAGAGACCTATAACCTCATTTTCCTCTTGACATCCGCAGAACAGCATTCTCTGGCAAAAAAAAAAGTTTGCTGACTCCAGCAATTCAGCCAGAGCACTAACAGGGCAAAGCATGAGTTTCCTTTGGTTAAAGTGCCTTTCATACCAAAGACAGATGAAAGAGCAGGCTCCAGAGGTGAGCTATCTGGTTTGCAATACACATCTGCCACCTAACCTTGAACAAATGTAGGAAAGAAATCTCTTTGGGCCTCAGTCTCCTCCTCTATAAATTGGTCAAGGACTGTTATCAGGATTCTGTAAATTAGTGCATATAACCTCATTAGATGATTTGGGGCCCAAAGCAAGCACTTAAATGTTAGTTATCATCATAAGCATTGGGGTATCTCCATATTCATCAAAGCCTGTACAGAATTATTTTCCTATCCTTCCTTCTGCTGCGCTAAACTCTACTTACAACAAAAGAACTACGGTGATTATCTTTAGAACCAGAGGCAGTAATTCTGAGTGTTCCCATGATGCTAGCATCTCTTTTGTTCTTTGATGAAGAAGGCCTGCTGAAGAGTTAAGTTAGGAAAAAACTGTACCATTTATAGGGTATCCACTGTGTAGCAGGTGCTGTTTCTGATTCTCCCAACTCTTAATCTTTCCAAGTGTGTGAATTTCACAGCTGAGGAAATGGAATCCCCAGGAAGTCATGCTATTGAGTGTTCAGAGACAGGGGCGAATGTAGATCAGTCTCTAATCCTTGCTATGTCTACCACGTCTGCACCGTCTATAAGCTAAGTACCATGCCCTCCTTTCGCTGGCTCCCATTTGACTCGATCTCTATGCCCATTCTGAAACCCCTCCTGTCTTCAGTGTCGTGGCTAACTTGAAACTCTGTCCTCTGGCAGGCCTCGGAGCTCGACGTTAGCTTTCCTCGCCAGTGTTCTACTCACTCTGCTCCCTTTTGGGAAATAATTAATCTTAGCTAAGATGTTCTCAGACATTTATAATCTAACGTTTAGAACAATAAGCATGTTAGCCAACAATGTCCTAAAATTAAAAATATATGACATGTGGTCACAAAGTCATTTCACAAATATGAAATTAAGTTTCCTTAATTTTTCTAAAAGTCAAAAGGTGGTGACTGGCAAGTAAGGTGGCATTGTGCGGAACTGACTCCAAAACTAATCAGCCCATATCTCCTCCTTTCTGCCTCCTCCTCTCCCCCTCTCTCCCAGGAGA
The DNA here is from genome assembly GCA_004026605.1 of Ondatra zibethicus. Lineage (NCBI taxonomy): Eukaryota > Metazoa > Chordata > Mammalia > Rodentia > Cricetidae > Ondatra > Ondatra zibethicus. The sequence continues at coordinate 121,190 of PVIU01001454.1, read as the reverse complement.
CTGAACTCAGAGTGCCACACTTCTAGCCAAATGCCCCCCAGTCTCTTTTACTCTCTTTTGAATTTTGAAACAGTCTCACTAAATTCCCCATGCTGATATTGACCTTGCTTCCACGGACTACACAGGACTTGAATTTGCAATTCTCCTGACTCTCCTGTGATGACAAGCTTGGACCTCCAGGGATACCTGTGCCTTTTATTCTTAACTGTTGAGGGTTCCATCAAAATTTAAACAGAGGTACAAGGGTCATGGTTGACCAGGAAACAGAGATGGTAGAGAGAATATGACCTGTTTTTACAGTATACACAGTCATCCACTTGGGTAGTTTCCAAGCAAAGGTTTTGTGATTGTCCTTCAGGGTTTCCTTTTCTACCTCCTTCCCAGTTGTAACATTAATTCGAACACTAAGCTGTCAAAAACATAATTTTGGAACGGTGACACCCCTAACACCCAGAGAAGAACAACCAGGGCTTCTGAGGATTCCAATCCATCACGGCAAGGTGTGAAGAGAGATGCTCTCCGGAAGGGTGGGAGATGAAAGATGCATGATGGAAGGACGGGAAACCGGTCGGGGTAGAATCCATGAGAAGAAGAAGACAAAAGAAAACAAAAAATTAAACATGAATGATGACATCACCTAGAATTAGCCATAGTTTCACAGCTGTTATTGTTCTCTTTCCTGATACTTGCCTACAGATGAGAAATAAAAATAAAAACATTAAAAACCCACCTTATCCAGAAAGGGCTTATGGCCTCAAGTCAGCCGTGCAAACTGAGCCACTCACTAAGAGTGCAGTGAAGACAGTCACATGACTCTGGAGTCTGTGAAAAGGAGCTACTGTCCCAGCTTCTGAGAGACTTCAAGAGATTGATGAATGATCCTTAATGCTTTACTTCTGCAAGATGTGGCACCTACTTGGAATAAGTCTACAAGGATATTTTAATAGGTGACAAAGTTTGCATTAGAAATTTGGACTTCTAATTAATGAATAAATTAATTTGGATTTCATGGAAAAGAACAAAAGCAAACTTCAATTTCTGAAGCCCAGGGACCAGCTCTTTGCTCTGCAGCCATCTGCAAGATAAACTCAGCTTCAGTTCTTTATCTGTCCCCATCTCACCCAGTGGACTGCATGAAAGGCCATGACATCCGGAGAGCACACTTTGAGAACTCTTAAGACGCCCACACAAAGGTGAGGGATTAGACTGTTGTTATCATAATAGATTACAGACTCTTCCTGGCAAAGGCTGTCAGAAGCCAAAGAAGATCGCCTGGGGGGGGGAGGGAGGGAAGGCATACAGAGTGGTTATTAATTCGTTTAGGCTTTGTGCCAATTGAATTCTAGCTGTAGACCATTTCCTGTAATTATGATTCAGCAGTGCCAGGAACAAATATAGCTATCAAGTTCAACACTCGCACAGAGAACAAATTAGTTCATAAAATGTAGTGGATTTTATCTCTAAATTGAAATTTTGGCCTAAGCCAGCGACAGACAGTAAGTCATTTAAGTTTTTCGCAGTAGAGTAACTTTGGTTAGCCTATATTTTTCAAGGTGTGTCGGGGGGAATAGTCATTAAGAGTAAGGTAAAATGATTAGGAAAAACAACATATTCCTATACTCCATCCTAACAAGAGTCTTATTTATGATCTTAAGATGGACATTTGTTTTTAAAGACTATGATTCTACTTAATCTTGGAGACCAGTAGTCTCAGTTTAATTTGCCTAAAGAGTAAGCATGTTTTACAGCCATGAATTTTATTTTTAAGATCAGGACCCAGGATATTTTATTGTTGTTGTTTGAGATAGAGTCTCACAACATAGCCCTAGTGGTTCTGCAACTCCCAATGTAGCCTTGAACTCACAGAGACCTGCCTGCCTCTGCCTCCTGATGCTGGAACTAAAATCATGCGTCACCACACCCAGCAAGCCCCAAAATTCTTGAATTTTAGTTAAAAAAAGAAAGTAATTTAATTGCAGAAAGATCACAGAACTGTTGGAGAAGAGTTCTGTGAATTCAAACCAGGATCCTGTTCAAACTAGAATGAGAAAAGCAAATGACAGAGGCCAGCCCATGGATTTCTGTGATGGGCGTGGTAAGCCATGCCTCCCTTTCAGAGTGAGGCTGATACTTAATAAGCACTGTGGGTCAAGTTTTATGCTAAAGAAATAGATATCCACTTTGTCAAGTGTTTCCATATATTAAGAGATGTCAAAGGCTGGATATTTTTATGAGTAAAATTCCTTGATTTTTTTTTTAAATGTAACCTCAACATTTAAGCTATTACATGAATTGAGCAGCACAAGTTTGTGTTTTTTGTTGTTGTTTGTTTTGTTGTTGTTTTTGTTTTTGCTTTTGCTTCTTTTTCCGAGGCGGAGTCTCATGTTTCCAGGTTGGCCTTGAACTCATTATGTAGCTGTGGATTATTTTCTATCTCTGCCTCCTGGAAGCTGGGATTCAAGACGTACATCATCATGCTAGCTTTAGATGGTGCTCTAGATCAAAGCCAGGGCCTCTCTGTGCTAGATAATACTCTACCAGCTAAGCTACATGGCTAGCCCAAGAAGCCACTTTGATAGCTCTATTCTATGCTAGGATTCCTTGCAGCTTATGGAACATGGCCCTCAGTCATCAGTGTGTAGGCAGAGAGATGGATGGATGGATGGATGAATAAATAAATGGATGTGGGGATGACATGCTAACTCCAGAGTTTCTGACCATATCAAACTCCTAGAGCAAAGATCTTCCTAACACTTGAAGTGATTAGTAACCATCATCCTTTGTTTTAAGGAGGAAGAACTGTCCAATAAGGCCACTTATTCATTGTGGACACGTCCTTCCCTCGATGGTGACATTTTATTTTGTTTCGGGTGACATCGTCTACCTATCTTTCATGGTGCAGCTCATTGCATTTTTAAAAGATGTTTTTTTCCAGGAGCTAATTGAGCTTTATCTATGTGAGTGTGCTAGAATCTGTCACTGACAGCCTGCAGAAGGCCATTTCTTCAATTGCTCGAAAGAACTAAAGAGTCAGACATGACAAACTGCAGCTCGGAACACCTGGCAGCAAGCCCATTAGTGCTGCCGTGCCAAGACGCACTAATAAATTACTTAGAGAACACAGACTCACTTTATTTCTGTCATGAAACTTGCCACCCTAAAACCAAAGGAAAAAATAAAGTTGATTTTTTTTTCTTCCATCATGCTTTGTCAGGGACTTTGAAAACAGAATACATCATTTATTTTATTTATTTACATTTTGCAAAATGTAATTGCTGCCAAGCCCACTCTGGTCTCTAAAAACAGCTTCCTTTTGTATCGTATACAATTTCTAGAAACAAACCTTAGGCTTTCTTTACAGCCCTTCCTCTCTGCCAAGAAGCAACTTTTAACTCTGAGGCAACTAGAGCAAATGAGAAAAACAAACTGAGCATTCTTTTTCAATCCCATTTTATAAACTGGTGCCTATTGCTTTAGCTTGCTGTGTGTCTTAAGAGGTAATTGACTTTTTCTGAAGGGGTGGAGCAAGAGTATCTCATTTGATCAGGATGTCCTTATCAATCATTGATTTAAGGATTAAGGATAAGATGTGAAAAGTGTCTGCTAGTATTCTGGGGATTTGCTCCATTTAGCATGGATCAAATTCTCCCATAGGCAGAACAACCCAGACAGAATCCAAGTCTTAAACTGGTAAGTTTCCCTCAAATTACCTTTAGGTAATTTTCTGAATTGATTTTTCTACCATCTTCATCCCATTTCTCATCCTCATTTCTAATTATGTGGCCCAGCATTGCATCACAGGTGTTGGTATTTATCTGCATGGTCTTTGTTGGTAATGTGGCCCTTTTCATAGTGGAACCACAGTGACCGCAGGACAAAATCTTCTGCTGGTTGGTCTAGAATTGAGCCTTTCAAGGGACAAGAATTATTGGAAAGAGATTGGATGCACAAATTAAATTACATTGCTGGTTCCAGGTGATAAGGGATGGGAAGCAAATAATTGAAACGGATCAATGAAGTTTTACTAAATTAGTCTTGAGGCCCAACTATGAATACAGTTGTCAGATACTCTGAAGCCCAATATAAAGAACTTGGTACAAATGATTTTGAGAAATGGGAGCCTCATAAGAATCAGGGTATGGACTCCAAAGACGGCTTTAATACAAAGAAGATACTCACTTGGAGGAAAGAGTTCTTATAGCCATTGCAAACACAGCCTCATTATTAATTGTCCACATGCTGAAAATACCAGCAAGCTGACAGAGATGCTGGGGGAGACTGGGAATACACAGGGGAGAGGACAATGAGACCTCAGAGCACAGTGTAGTGTGAAGTGGACACAATCAAAGAACTCTTGGACCATTCAGGTGCTGGAAAAGGCAGTGAGGACATTCTGCTCTGCAGCTTCCAGAGTGACGGTAGACTTACAGATACTGACTTCAGGCTTGACAAGAACGACATGAAAATGCATTTTTGTTGTTTTAAGCTACCAAGTTTGTTGTTTGTTATTAGTTTTGGTTTGGTTTTTCGGGGGGCTAAAACACAGCAGAAAATGAGCACATGAATCATTATATCTCGCAGGGTTGAGATAATCCTTAGTAAGAATGAGGTTAGGAGTCTGGGAAAACTAAGTATTTGAGGAATAGTTTCCTTATTAACATCCTACTATTATTATTCTCACTACTGTTTCTTAACCAAGAGACACACACATAATTGACAGAATACTAATTTATTTTCATACTTCCGAGAGATCATCAATAAGTATACACAAGTCTCCTTCCTAACAGCCTGGTTCCTGCCTGATGTCCTGTTTGTCCTACTGTGGTTCTAATTGTTCCTAGAAGCCAATTAGAAGCCAGCCTCATCTCTGTTCAACTCTATCTATCATCAGACTTAGAGCACAAAGTCTGGCCCTGGGAAGCAATTCAAAATGTTCCCTATTCATATTATAAGACATGAGCTATATTTGTATATGTGAATGTGAATGCTTGTGTGTTCCAGTGAGTTCACATATTCACATGCGTATGGATGATAGATGTCAACTTTGCATGTCATTTCTCAATATCCATCTATCATATTGCTTTATATAATATCTCTCCCTGGGGCTTACAGTTCCCAAATCAGGATTGGCTAGCTGGCCAGCAAGTCTCAGACATCTGCCTAGCCCCACCTCTTCAGTACTGCGATTCCAAATTTGTATCAGCACGCTAGCTTTTTCTGTGTGTGCTGGAAGTTCATCCCAGCTCTCCAGGCTTGTGTGACAGGCACTCCCTCAAAGCAGCTGTTGTTCTGAACACAAGGTAGGTTTCAGAGACAGAAAATAAAAAGAATGGCAGAAGGTCCCAGAGCACAGTCAAGACACATAAAAAGAGGGCGGAAACAAGAGTCCTGAAAAGGGCTCTTCAATAGTTGTTGTTGCAAGAAAAAAGACCCTGCAGTAATAGTTTGTAGAATCTAGTAGAAGGTCCTGAGTGACATTCATTCACAGAAGTTTCTTTTCTCTCATGAGAAAAGCGATGAGTGCATAAAGGATAAATGATGGTTTTTCATTTATTTGGAAAACAAGGTGGAAAGACGGCAGAATTGGAGGGAGCTATGCTATGGGTTGTTATCATGATGAGAAATGGTGGTTTATGTTAATGATCAAAAAGGAGAGTGGCCAGATTAAAGAGACATCTATAAATGAGAAGCCTAGGCTTCAGTGAGGAACCAGTAACAGGGTGAATGTGAATGTCCAGTCTGGGGTGTATAATGATGATAAGCTAGATGGGTAACTAACTCACACCTCTTACCCCAACTATTCTGAATGCAGAGTCAAGAAGCTTACAAGGGCCAAGAGTTCAAGACCAGCATGAATAGAAGAGGAAAAATCACACTCAAAATAGCAACAGCAAAAAGAATGGATGATAATGGTAAAGTATTTTTACCATGTGTTAACTTAAATTAACAGGGCAACAGAAGCAAATGGTAAATAATGTGGACTGGGTGGATACATATGTTTGTCTCTTAAGAAGACTTTCAGAGCTAGGTAGCACAGGACTAAGTCAAAATTCCATGGTGCTGGGACAACACTTCTTTGTTCTTCTCTGTCTTCCCCTAAAGGATTCTCTCCCAAATCTCCTCAACCCAGGAAGGAAGGAAGTGGGTGATGAAGAGTGCCTTCAATTAGAGAGGGTCCTCAGAAACTGTCCCATAGACACATAAGTTTCTATCTTATTGAAAATGATGAAAACATAGATATTGTTAGAAAGACCATTTGCTCAATCAGCCATTATAGATCCCAGTACTGTTTCTGGAACACACGGGGGTTCCGAGACGCTGGCATCTCCTGCCTTAGCCATGGAATGTAGTAAGGGAAACAAACCCATCTCAGGAGAAAACAAATGCTGAGAAGAAGGTAGCTATGGGGACAGTCAATGATAAATACCCAGGAGGCAATTGGAAATGTCTCTTAAGTTTATGCTTTTAGGGTAGCGACGATAAAGATGAAAGTTTATAATTTTTTCTTTCTGCTTCCAGTTGTTCCAAAAGAAGCCTTAGAGACTCTGAAAGTCACGTATTTATTCACTCTAGAGGGAAACTTGTTGGCATGGCAATAAAACCAAACAGAAATTACAGTGTTATGATTGTCAAAAACGAGTAATTCATATGGTCTACAGGTAAGACCCATCTAGGTTTGCTCAATAGCTCTGCCACTAATGCCCATAGGCAGGTCGTATTTTACCTCTGTCAAGCTTTGGAGCCATTTCCTCATTTTGCTTCACAGATTTTGAAGCTATAAACACTCAAAATCTCTTATAGTAACTTCTTTAAAACATACTCATACTTCAATGTTTATACTTTGTCAAGAATATCATTTATTTTCATGATTCTAAAGTCTGAAGATTGAATTTGAGAATTAGATCTCTTCCAAGAATCCATGGTACATGGGAAGCTTGGATATCAAATCCCCTGCCTCAGGATCTCACCCATTATGATCAAGACTGTCCTCAAATTGACTTCATATTCTCAAGGGACTATTCACTGTATTTCTGTGAAGATTTTGGGACCCTAAAAAAATTACATATATTCTTTCCGGGAAGGAAAATAAGCAGATCTGTAGAGCTAGCCATCCATGAGCCTAAAAAGACATCAACACCTCGGGGAGGCTCTGAGAGGAACACACTGTAATGAAGTGGCTGAAAGGCAAATGCACATAGGACCATTTGGGGAATCTGAAGAACAGATACACTCATCAGAGTCTCAGATATAAAAATATGGGCCTGAAACATACTTACTTATCAAATAGAACCAAAAGATGCAGGAAAATGTATTGTACCTAAAACGGGGTAGTTCTCCTCATCAAAATTCCAATGACATTTTCCACATATATAGGAAAAAATCCTAAAATACATAAGAAACCACAAATGTCAAAAATATTCAAGGCAATTTTGAGGTACAATAACAAAGCTGGTAGCATAATACTACCTGATTTCAAAGTATGCAACAAAGTCAAACACCCATGGGATCAGCATAAAAGAGACACTTAATACCAGTGTAGTAAGGAGCCTAGAAACAGATTCACACTTCTGTAGCCTACTCGTCTTTTATGACAGTAGCAAGAAAACACTTTAGGAAGGAACTATGCCTTTAATAGGCGATGTAGGGAAAGCTAAGTATCTGTGTGTAAAAGGATTAACTTAGAACATTACTTCATGCTAAATATATGCATAAACTTAGATTGCTTAAGCACTCAAAAGAATATGAGCTACAAAACTACTAGATGAAAACATGGTAGAAAATTCTCTGTAGTCATGGCCTATCAGCACAGGCAATAAAGGCAAAATTAAACAAATGGGGCTTCATCAGACCATAACTTTCTGCACAGCAAAGTAAACAGTTAACAGAATGAAAGAGAACCTACAAAACAAGATAAGATGTTTGCAAATCATGCATTTGAAACAGGTTAATTTCAAAAATATAGAGAGAATTTAAATGAATAATTCTAGTCATGGGCTAGTGAGATCCTCTGTGGTTAATAATGTTTACTGTTCCTGCACAGGACCCAGGTTTCTCTCATAGTAGTAGAGCAGCATGGTGGTTAACACAGGCTAGGGTGGCAGAAATCTGGGAAAGGGAGATGGTGGCAATGTGTAGAAAATGACATGTAAGAATGATTAAGATATCTATTGATCATGGCTATAATCAATGATAACATATTGTATTACTAAAATTGCTAAGGAGTAGAGCTTAAGAGGTCTCATCACTAAAGTGGGAACTACAGCAGATGTGACTGAACATCATTTAATTATTTAACAATATATATTTGCTTTGTAAAATAATGCTATACACAACAAATGTATATGCTTTCTTGGGTCAACTATTTTAAATAAAATTAAATGCTTAAAATTTTAAAAAAGGCAGTCAATCTTTCACTGGAATATAAGCTATTGAAAAAAATATTTTGTAAAATGGGAAAAAAGGAAGTCATCCCTGATATAGTAAAGACTAGGTATGTCAATCAATGTCCTAGTTAATAATAAAGCATTTTCACAAAGATCAGAAATCTTTTTTAAAAGTACTTATTATTGTCAGGGTTGTATGTAAATCCTAAGGATTAAAATGTATCAATATATTAAAGAAGCAAGACCTATGTGACAAAAATACACACAGATATCTTCTTTATTTAAACATAGATAATATAATTTGTTTATTATATTTACATTTTGTTTATTATAATTTATTTATATCTAAAAATACCAAGCATATCTAATGAAAAGCTGCTAAACTTACAAGACTTCAGAAATATAGCAAAGCCAGGTTGTGGGGGGAGAAGAACAATAGTATGTCTAGAATTACAGTAGCAATGATTAAAACACGTGCAGGAAAGGGCGTTAGCAATTAAATGATAAGCCCCTCCATTCTAGTAGAACAGCAATCTGCTGTTCTGGAGAATGAAGTCTGGTGAGCAGAGTGAGCATAGTGTGTCCAATCCCTACCTACTCACACCATTTAGCCAGGCTGGGCTACCCAGCGCACTAGGAAAAGCCGAAGCTCGGATCACATGTTTAAGTTTATGCTGAGGAGAGGAGCATTGAGGAGCACCGTGGAGCACCAGCTGCCTGTGTGGAGATGTGAACTGTGTTCTAAAGAACCGCCTTGCTTTGAAGGGAACAAGTTAAGGCATCCTGGGCTCAGCCAGAACGTCTTACAAAACACTGCATCGGCCAGAGATGTACTGTCCCTCCATTGAACCTTCATAGACCTGACGATAGCTCACGGCACAGCCACCACGCAGGGCATGGCTACCGCCGGGAAGGTCACCCAGAAACAGAGCTTCGATCCCTCTTCATCAGTAAGGTGAAGAACTCTCCACTACAGGGAAGCAAAGTTGTTCTGAAAGGCATTCATAGTTTGTTAAATATATTCTTTCCACTTACTAATTGACTGAAAAATATTTTTGAAATTATAAACTTATTCATTTAAAAAATAAACAAGTAAATAAATCTATGATTACCAAGACTAAGAGAGGCGAATCAAAGACAGGAGGGGAAAAGTAACAACTAGAGTGAGTGAATCACCGAACAAGCCGGGACAAGGAGATTTAAAGCCACAACAAGTTGGGGGGCCTGAGATTAAAAAGCAATAGAGCCCAATTTCTTTAGAGATCACTGGGCAAGGAGAAGAAATGGTAGAACATGTAATTAAAGGAAGAAATTAAAATGGCCTTCTGGTCCCTGTTGAACACCTTGGAATTAGTTGGAATCCAATAATAACCTATTATATGAGCAAAAAAAGTTAATTATATTATCAAGTTTATGTTTTAAAAATTAATTGGTTGAACTACACTGAACCTCATAGAAGAGAAAGTGAAAGTACACTTGAATGCATTGGCACTTCCTAAATATAACCCCAGTAGCACAGACACAGAAAGCAACAATTAATAAATGGGACCTTCTGAAAATGAGAAGCTTCTGTAAAGCAAAGGACACAGTCAACAACATAAAACAGCAGCTTACTGAATGGGAAAAGATCTTCACCAACCCCACATCAGACAGAGGGCTGATCTTCAAAATATACAAAGAACTCAAGAAACTTGACATCAAAAGAACAAATAATCCAAAAAAAAAAAAATGGAGTAAAGACCTAAACAGAGAACTCTTAAAAGACAAATCTCAAAGGGCTGAAAGACACTTAAGGAAATGCTCAACATCCTTAGCCATCAGAGAAATGCAAATCAAAACAACTCTGAGATTCCATCTTAAACCTGTCAGAATGGTCAAGATCAAAAACGCTGGTAAAGATGTGGGGTAAGGGGTACACTCTTCCATTGCTGGTGGGAATGCAAACTAGTACAACTGCTTTGGATATCAGTATGGTTATTTCTCAGAAAAAATAGGAAATAATCTACCTCAAGAGCCTACGATACCGCTTTTGGGTATATACTCAGAAGATGCTCAATCGTACCACAAGAACATGTTTACAGCAGCATTGTTTGTCATAGGCAGAACCTGGAAACAACCTAAATGCCCCTCGACTGAAGAATGGATAAGGAAAATGCGGTTCATTTGCACAGTGGAGTACTACACAACTGAAAAAAAATGACATCTTAAAATTTGCAGGCAAATGGATGGATGTAGAAAAAACCATAATGAGTGAGGTAACCCAGACTGAGAAAGATAAATATATGTATTCACTCATAAATGGCTTTAGACATAAAGGGAAAAAAAAACCACCCTACAGTCCACAACCCCAGAGAACCTAGACAACACAGAGGACCCTAAGAGAGGCATAAATGGATCTACATAGGAAGGTAGATCTCCTGAGTAAATTGGGAGCATAGGGGTCATGGGAGAGGGTAGAAGAGGAGAGTGGAGGAAGGAAGGGAAGTGAAGAAGAATGTATAGCTCAATAAAAGCAATAAAAAATTTAAAAATTAGTTGGTTGTTACATTTGTCTATTTTTGTTACTGTAACAAATTATCTATGGCAGTCTACCTTCAAATAAAAAGAGAAGTTTATTTTAGCATACACTTATAAAGAGAGAACATTTAGGATCGAGCAATATGTTGGCTAATACAGACTCAAAGGGGACTCGTAGGTCCTGTGGTCAACCTCCAGCACTGGAAGAAAAGGGGGTAATGATATTTTCAGGGAACATGGACACGCAGTGGAAGTAAGGGTTCTGGACTCTGCAGTACAGGTATTACCAAAGTGACTAAGAGCAGACAAGCGGCTTTATAGTAAGAGAGATGAGAAGTTCAGTTTTGAACCAAGTAAATTTAAGGAAACTGTGAGGCATCTGAGAGGAACCTGTCAAGCAGTCAGGCAGCTGTGAGAGCCTAAACTCCAAGAGAGGCTTAAGCTGAAGATATAAATGGAGCTGTCAGTGTGTCTGAGCTCTCAGTCAAGGGAAGATACACAACTGAGGGGCGGCATCAGGCCTATCTGTAAGACAGCAACAAACAACTGTTTGCCTTTTCCAGAATTCAATTAAAGTGTCCACTTAAATACCGACTTTAATATCTTCTAAAGCCATAATACCTGTGAAACCTCCTGTATATGCTAACTACATTAAGGTTTACCATGCAATAGTGTGTTACTATTAAAAAAAAATGCTTGCCTATAAACCACCAACAACCAGATTTGATTCCACTTTGATTGCCTGTCATATTTCAGTAAATAGTGATGAATAAGAAGACACCATGGGGCAAATGTGAAAGAGCCTAGGACTGGGCAGGTCTACTTGAATCTTTGAAGGGAGCCTACAAAAAAATGAGCATTCTGAGAAATGAGATGAATGGGTGAAAAGTGGGTATTGGGCCATATAAGCCCCTTTCTAGGTTGAATGGCACACACACACACACACACACACACACACACACACACACACACACAACTATTGTCCTCAACTGAGGAGGACAAACTCACTCAAGGTTATACATCCTCTTCCTACAGAACATCTACACATAGTGATTACTACACACAGGGTTCGACAAGTCCTGACCCCATGCCACAAGTCAGCCACCGCCAAAGAGTTCAACCACGGCAGCCACTCACCCCAGATGTTAAGCACATCCTTCACTTTCCTTGAGATTCATTGATTTTTGTTTGATCTGTGTAAATGCTTTGCCTGCATTTATATCTGTGTGCCATGGGTGTACCTGGTGCCTGCAGAGGTCAAAAGAAGATATTAGTTCCCTTGACTGAAGTTACAAATGGCTGTGCACTTCCACGTGGGGACTGAGAACTTAACTTGGGTCATCTGACGAGCAGCAAGTGCTGTTAAGCCTGAGTCAGCTCTCTAGTCCCAGCAGGTCCCTTAAATATGGTGTTTAGTCCAGAGTGAGATAGGTTCCAAGTCTAAAATGGTCCATGCCAATTTTATACACTTTTACATGAAAATATATATAAAATAATTATTACATTAGTGATTTTGTACTGACTTTGTTGGAATTATAAAATGTAAGATTAAATATTTCCTATCATCTGTTTTTTGAGAATATGGCTACTCAAAAAAAATGCAAAATTGTATATATTATTTACATTAATAGAACAATATGTTTATATATTTCTGGATAGATTTGACATGGTTAATTTTGTTTTACATTTTTTAGACCCCCTTTCTGGCTGCTATGCTTCCCTTGGCAATCTTTGCATGTACATGTATAGTTCTTAATTATCACTTCACTTTCTTCCCCCATCCTCACCATCCCCTCACCACATCTCCTTCTCCATCATACTGTCCTTTCAAGACAAGTCCTTATTCCAATGTGTAACCTAATATTCATGTAGGATCATGGAGTTTCTGTGGGGAAGGAGGATGTTATTTGTAAAGTATAGGATTTTATACCAAAGAAGAAAGGCAGACATTAGAAAGCACAGGGGATAGGTGCCCAGGGCAGCATCTCCTATCACCTCAGGTTGAGTACCATCTCCGTGCCTAGAGTACAAGCTTGGCATGACCACTATCTACACCGGCAGTGCTGTCTAATCCCCAAAGCCATCCACAGACTGCCTGCAGCTGAACCTTCCCTGCCCTTATTAGCATCTTACTTTTATCAGCAGTGACTATGGCTCTCAGAGGTCTTTGCCACCAAGCCTTGCTAGCAGAGTGCCTTAAGGCAGGAGACTTATGGTATCTACAGGGAAAGGGAGGGACTTTGGAGGCCAACAGATGCTGTCAGCAGTCATGAGAGTTTAGAGTTAACATCAAGCCATAAGCACACCAGGTAAGATTTAGCATCTTTTAGAGAAAATGCAATGGCTGGTGCATAGAACACATTTGATAATGGCTGTCGAATCTGAATCTGTACTGCCTTTAAGCACCCATTGGTATCAAACAGCTCATTACCAAAGGGCTGGGGGGCTGGAGGGAAAAAACTCACAGAGAAGGATCTTCAAAGTCAGGCAAGCGACTATGATTGCTATTTTTGAATTAGGGGTAGCGATTTTAAAAGCCTAGAGGAGCCAGGCAGGAAATGTAAATGAAAGAACTAGGCCAGCTCTGAGAATGTGGTGGCACATACCAAGTATTTGTCAATGAAGCTGCTGAAATGCAATTTTATGAGCCTTCTCATACTCCTTCATTTCTGTTTCGGCTGAAGTAGGCATGATTGACAAAAGCAGTAGAAGCGGCCTCCTCCTGATTCCTACAGGGGATTGTTTCCAGGAATCCCGTCTGGATGATCAAGTCTCTCACACAAAATGGCAAGTGTTTATGTGACCCAATGTGCATCAAATCATCTCGAGACTGCTTCTAATACCTAAAATAATGTAAAAAGCTGGGTAGAGTTGCTCTGTTGGGTTGTTTAGGGAGAAACGGCCCAAACAGCCTCCATGCTCAGCAGAGATGCAAGGTTGTTTTCCCCATATGTTCTATCTATACTTGCTGGAATCCACCAGTACAGGGCTGTCAGATATGGAAGGACAAGTGCACTGAAGGTACAGATAGTGATTTTATGTATATGCATTGTGAAATAATTGCCATTCTCAGGCTTTTCGGAAGATTCCCCCACCTCACCCTGTTATCACTGTGTGCATGCTGAGAACTTGTAAAATCTGTTCTATTAACTAACGTCAAACATACATTGTTGTCAACTTTAATCACGGTGTTGGATATTAGATGGCCAGAATTTATTCAGTCTGTAAGTGAAGTTGACTCTTTATCAGTGTCCCACGTTCCCTCTGCTCCCTAGTCCATTTTACTAATAGTGTGAGTTCGAATGTTTCCATGGAAAATAGGCATATAGGTTTTAGATGATTGACTTTTTAAAAATTAGTAACTAATTCACTAAACAGACAGAATATGTTCACATATGCTCACTACCAACAAATCTCAACTGCTGGCTCATGCATGCCCTGGTTGTCTGGGAAATCTAGAAGAGTTTACTTTCTAGTGGCATGGCATCTACCTAAACATGAAGGGAGAAAAGAGAGGCTGAGGGAGAGATGAGAGATTCTTTTCTCACAGCATTCTTTCCCCTCAATTTCAACATCTTTCTGATTAGAAAACACCATGGCACTAGGCTGTAACATGTCTGTACTCCTGAAATCAGAACAATAATTTGTTATCCTGACTCCCTGCCAGGCCCCAGGAGGTTCATATTCCACAAGGACACAAAAAATCTATATTTAAAATAAAAATCCCCTAAAGGGTTGCTTATGATAACCATAGTTAGAGCCACTCCCTTTATTCTCTACCCCAAAGCCCTTATTGGACCGCCCGCCTCAGGCCTAACCCAAAGCTCTCTTCTCAAAGACTTTCAAAGCCATGGAGTCCTTTGTCCCTTTCATAACTGTAGCAGATATTAAAATGAGGCAAATTCTCTTCTCTCCATGGGGAGAGATTCTTTTCTTTTCTTCTCTTTTAATTCAAAGGCTTCTCCTGGTACTGTGATAGCATAATAATTTGCTTTTCGTTCCTATTTATTCATGCTTGTGGACACAAACTCCTCTGTTTTCATCCCATTTCAATAAAAATTATTGACACAAGCTTTGCAATGAATGGTTTTGATATAACTGATTGTTCTCCTGTTGAGTAATAATACTCATAAAAAGAAATGGAAAACGCAAAGAGAGGCAGGGAGTGGGCAGATATTGGAATCGGAGAGGGAACCTGTTTAGCATTTATAACTTCCATAAACTTAACCTTGTATTTGTGTCAGCTACTTTATAGTTTTCCAATTTACTTTTTAATTGGGTCCTTTTTTCAGCCATGTTTGGAAGATATAACTCTAAGTCGTCTCCCAAAGCCCTACCACTTTAGTTCAGTTCAATTGATCTCTCTCTGTATTTATTATTCTTGTGCCTGACATATATCACTTTCCATTTGGCCAACTGCAAATGCAATTTACCGTGCATCAAGCGACTCACACAGCAGAGCTCTGTTAGTTAATATTTTATTTGGAGTGATCCTTTCTATGTCTGCTGTTAGCCCTGATCACTTCCACTTACCGTATAGTTTAAGATACAGAAAAAAAAAAAGAAAAAGAGGACTCAAATGAACTGATCCACTTGTCTGACTGGAGAGCTTAACTGTGTGAATGGGAGACGTTGTTAGAGACACGTGATGTTGGCTAATTTTCATTCCAGATTCTAGAAACCCTTTAACAGATTCTAGAAACACCTTGCCCATCCGTGCTTACTTCTCAGTGCGTCTCTTAGAGTCAAGTTCCAGGTTCAGCATTCTAGACCCTTTCCTCCTTTTCCATCTGTGGCCCAATGTTGCAAATCCTAGAGAACACTTCCTAAAGGAAATACTTGAGGCAGGAAAGCATAGGGAGAGGCCAGAGCCCAGGGCCCAGAGCCCAGAGCAAGCACCTCCCCCTTGGCCATCCCTTCCCAGAAGAGCAATCACAAGCACCTCATCTCCGTGGCCAGACACTCCCTTGTATAAAAAGATAAGCAAGCCCAACTTAAAACTAGTGACAGCCACAAGGCCATGTGTCTGTGGAATGACCTATCAGGGAAAAAGCCCTACTAACTGTTTTATGTGTATGCACAACAGGGCATGCATGTACTTAAAATGCAGGGAAATATGGCTCAAATACCTATAGATCATTATTTAAGAGTCCATATGTCAATCAGAATAAGGATCCACCCAATCCCTGCTCCTAGAGTTCTTTGCTCCACGTAGACTCATAAAAAGGAACTGCTGGTATGTGAGCAATCTTGCTGGAGCAGCGTTTCTATTTTTCTTTTTCTTTTGGATGAAGCTTTTTATTATCAACTGTGGATTCTTTCTCAGTTCTTTGATTAAGTATCCAAGAAGCCAGAACTCCATCTGGTCTCAGGGATGCCATGCCCAGTAACAGTCTCATTCAGTTTCTAGGTACATAAGAAGAGAAAGCTTTCCATTAATCCATGAGAAGGAGGATAAGATGAATAACAGAAACACATATAGAGCATCTTAATGCCCAGGAAAGGGCAAACTAAGAAACTAGATGTGAGTCAGCGACCCTTACAAATATATAAAGGTCAGCCACTGATTCTGATTGCAACCTCTGCCATTCCGAGTACACGGCTTAGGACTGAGCGGAAGAGTAATGGAGTTTCCACTCCTTATTAAGACTGGTTTGAAAGATACACTGGTGAGCAAGGTGGACACACACCTCTGTCTGTCTTCTTGCTGCTCACAGGCAGAGACTTGTCCTTGCAAAGAAGTGTGAATATACAAGCCATAATTTTTGTGGTTGGTATTGCTGAAACACAGGGTCCTTATTCTTCCTCTAAAAAAATCCCAATCTCCACATTTTTAATTGAAAACAGGTGGTCCTCTCATACAATACATCCCATCCACATGCAATCCCATCCCATCATAGAATACATTCCCCTCCTTCCATCACTCCTAGCTACCTCACTTCCTTTCTCTGCCAAACCACTCCTGCTCTGTTTCCTTATCAGAGAAGAGCAAGGCTCCAAGAGACCACAGCCAGACAAGACAAAACAAGATACAATAAGACAGTGCAAAATCACTGATAATTGAGGTTGGACAAGGCAACCCAATAGAAGGAAAGAGTCCCAAGAGTAGGCAAAAGAGTCAGAAATACACTGGCTCCCACTGTTAGAATTTTCACACCACCACCAAGCTAAAAGTCATAATATATACACATAGGACCTGGTACAGAACCATGAAGGCCCTGTGTTTGCTTCTTCACTCTCTGTGAGCCCACAGGAGCCCTGCTCAGTTGATTCAGTGGGCCATGTTCTCCTAATTTCCCTCTGACAGTTATATTCCTTCCTCTCCCTCTTCCTTGGAGTTCTCCAATATCTGAGGGGACAGTCTTGATAAAAATATCTAATTTAGACCTATTTTTTAGCATGTCTGGCTGTGTGTTTTTGCACCTGCTCCCATATGTTGCTGGAGAAAGCCTCTCTGACAATGACTGGACAAGGCACTGACCTATGAGGATAGCAGAATATCATTAACAATCTTTCCCAAGTCATGTTTGATTTAACCATAGGTCTCTGGGCTATCCAGTCTCTGGTTCCTGACCATCCATCAGTGTAAGGCATGGGCTGCCTGTCATGGCATGGGCCTCAAGTTAAACCAAATATGTGCTGGCCTCTGTCACATTTTGTACCATCATTGCCCAAGAATACAGGCTGGAAAGATTGTAGGTAGGGGCTTTTGTGACTGGATTGAGATATCATGATCACATTTTTGTTTTAACAAATACTACCAAAATATATTTGACCACAGTGAAAGTGCCCTTTGACCAGTATAAGGACTGCATGTAGCCACTCATTCAGCCCTTAATTCTAATTCCCACACACTCATTCAGAATTTACTGCTATCCTTCTAACTTTCAACCCTTACTTACTTTTTCCACAAACTAAAGAGGCATCTCCTCAATATATATTAACTTGAAGGTGCTTCATTTATGCCTATATTCACAAGCCCCACTGTGCATGTGCCTTAATGTGTGCCCATGCCACTTTTCATTGTGCCTGTTGCAGAAGATGCATGACTGTGTTATTTCCCGCAGCTCTTTGAGGATGGTTACATCTCAACCAATTGTGTGTGTGTGTGTGTGTGTGTGTGTGTGTGTGTGTGTGTGTGTGTGTTACAGGCACTGAATGCAATGACCAGCACCTTTCATGCTTTTAACTCTATAGTAGCCACTGGAGCTACAGAGGTGATTCAGATAGCGCCCGTCTTCTCAGGAACTCATGATAAAATAGGGCAGACACAAATACATAAATAAATGAAAAAATGTATGGTGAGTCCCTCCAGCTATCGTGTTACGATGCTTACCAGAAGAGGTTCATGTAAACTAACCTGACTAAACTAGTGCAAAGAAAGTTCTCAAGCCTTTCCATTTTATTTTCTTCTACTCCATTCTCAGGCCAGCTCTGCTTCCCATTAACAACGAAGCTGTTTGCATGTGCAGAGGTGGTGAGGACAGAGCACAGAAGAGGCAGAAGGAAAAGAGATGGCATGCCTGGAAGATGGGATAAAAAAGGGGACAGAGCAAATTTACATATGAAAAGTGAGGGGAACCAATTCTCAGTGTTGTAAAAGAAGTTCACAAACATAGAACCGGGGAGGCATAAAAGAGCCTGGGAATGTCAATCTGGGTTTTCAGCCTCAGTAGAAACGTGTGTGTGTGTGTGTGTGTGTGTGTGTGTGTGTGTGTGTGTGTGTGTGTGTGTGTGTGTGTGTGTGTATGTCCTGGTAAATATGGAAATAATCATCAAAGAGTTGTGCATACGTGATTTTAATGTGTATACATGTATTTCCTGCTCTTCCTGTCTTCTGAAAGGTTATGACATCTGACAGCCATGAGCATCCACATGGTGGTTGATCTGTGCTATAGTTTCATGATGAGGATATGTAAACCCAGGATAAAATCAATCCTGTAAAGTTCAAGGTCCATGTTCTGTAAGGGCATTCAGGACAGGAGAGAAGCAAGAAGCGTGAGGAACTATTCTAAATTAGAGAAAATGAATGATGACCTGATGACTTTATAGAGCAATGGAAGTTCCTGAACCAAAAGGAACAAGAAAGATGAATGGGAACGTTGTTGTCTACCTCAGTTTCCCTTACTTGTTGCCTTTGTGTTGGTTTCTAAAGATTCAAAAACTATGAGGTGACTTGTTCAGCTGTTCAGCTCTTTCAAATATTCAGTTACAAAGCTTCTGAGTAGTAAATAACTGATTGAGCTCTGGCCCATCTGATCTCATGACTATGGCTCCTGGGAACATTATGCAAAACCTTCCCTCTAATGACAACAAAATAAAAATTGTAATTGCTTACTTGATAACAGGAGGCCCTTCCTTCACTGCTCTCAGGGACATTTTGTTCTGTGTGTTCTAGCTTTTCATCAGTAACCTAGCTGCTGTCCACAGAAACAGTCTGCTTCGGTTCTCCACAGAGACCTTGAGCAGAGAGGTTGGAGAAACTATATTGGTCTCTTCTCTGTCATTCAAGGAAAACACCTTCCCTTGATTATCTGAAGGCTCCTGATATTCTGCTTAATCGTTTTTATGAAAATGCTGAAATTTTAGACATACAAGAAGGAGACGTCATTATATTAATTCATTCCTGACACTGCATGCGATACTCCATGGGTCCCAAGCTTTCCATTTCCAGCATCTCCTCATGTGTCACTGTGTATGACTTCCTGCCCTCAAAATGCAGATCCTGCCTCATTCCACCACTCTAGATTCTCCATATTTCTACTACCATATGGAAGAGTTCCCTTCCCTATGATCCTTGGCCTGGCTTCTAGATTCTCTTCTTTCTTCTGCACCAGTGTCTTCTAGAACTGCATCACTTGCTGTACGTGAGAAACCCTGGGCTTAGTTTTAACAGAATAATTTCAAAATAAGAAAGCCCAAATGCTTTTTAAAACACCTCCAAGTTTCCATGTGCAGTGCATCATTATAGGCTGAACTGTGCCCTCCCAAAAACATCCAGGTAGAAGTCTTAACTCCAAATACCTCAGAATGTAAGTGGTTCTGGAGACGGAGTCATTAGGTTCATAACATAACTAATGCAAATAAACACATAAAGTCATTAAGGAAGACCTCAATCCAATGTGACCAGTATCCTAAGGAAGTGAGAATTCTGGAGACAGACATTTATAGACGAAGGGTGTTTGAGGACAGAAAAAGAGAGAGAAGACATTACTTACAAGCTAACGACTCCACAGACCTCATACAAAACTTCCGCCATCTTGATCCTCTAGTGCCAGTCTCCAGAATATGAAATATCAACTACTGATGCTTAAGCCTACTATCTACTGTTATTTTTATAGCAGCCCTAGCAAGCTAAGCCAGCCTTCAAATTAAAATTATGTAGAACTCAAGATAGTTTGTTTTGCTTTATTTTGTTTTTTTATGTGGGTGGACTCCTTCTTCAGTAGGTAGATAATAGACCTTTGAGAAAAAATAGTTTCTCTTTTTTTTTGCTGGTGAATACCAATAAGGAAATGGAATTGTATGTATAAAAGACACAAACAAAAACTGTTTATAGACACAAGGCATTCTAAATATAGAGTTTATACATAGAAAAAAATAATCTTCTAATTCCTTTTGCCAACATCACAGAGATGACAACAGCCAGTGACATCTCTAAGATAGAATGCTGGCTCAATAAAGATAGCTGTTTATACTTTCAGAATAATTACTAAGATTCACAGATCAGAAAGAATACTCCAGTACAATCAAAGATGTACAAACATAGACAACATGAGGCGTGAGTAGCACGTCCCTGTTTCAGTCAGACATTCACTGCTATGACAAAACACAACAGTCAGCCATTTGCGGGGAAAGGACGTCTCTGAGGTCACAGTATCAGATGTTTAAGTCCATGAGACAGGGGAGGATGAGGAATCCCAGAACAGCTTGTATTATGAAGCTGGGAAGCAGAGTGTTTGTTCAGTTTTCTCCTTCTTCCCTTCCTAGTCCATCGATGCCCCCGAATGCCGTGCAGCCCACATTCAGAGTCAGTCTGCCCCTTTCATTAATCACACGCAGATGTGTTTTATTAACGGTTCAGGTACTTCTAAATCCAATCAGGTTGGACACCAGGATCGACTACAGAGAAATTCAAGTCTCCATCTCAACAAAGAGAAAGCTTGTTCGAAATGTCAAAGTGCTCACTTTTCACCCGTCTGTCTAAGACATCCCAGGGTGCAGTGTCCCGTGGGACTCTGCTTATGCTATGACCCACAATTTGTATACAGGCCACTGATGGTGAAATAAACAGATCGAAATGGAAAGTGAGAGTCTGCATTGTCCTTCTTTGCCGGGAGAATGAAGCGTCACCTCATCTTAGACCATCTCCCCACCAAAGCCAGCTCATCTGTCTCCTTCCAAACCCACCCTTTATTCTCCTCTTCATCTGCCCTTGGTTTGCTTTACTTCCGTTTACACAACCACCTGGGTCCTTGCATTCTTCAGTGGTATTCCTCTCCCTTCACCTCCTTTGCTGCTGCCACGTGGGCGGCACATTCCTTTCTGAGCTGGCATGCTTTATGTCATAAATTCAAAGTGACTAGAAACCATTAATACCCACATTAGTGTGTTCAAGGTAAGATGGCCAGAAAAATGGTGGCATAAAAGGTCATTTTAGGACATCAACAAATTTTTTAAAAATTAACTTCTACCAGTTAGTTCGTATTTAGATATAAACTGGGGAAAAAATATGGTGTCTCAAATCTTCAAATCCTAACATAAACAGACAGATACAGAAGAATGCTGAGACATAACAGGGTTTTCCATGCATCTTTGAAACCAGACCACATTCAATTTTATAAGACTGAGTGCCTTTATTGACATGCCCAGCCACTGAAATATTGTGGGTCTCCTTGTTATAAAGTATCAGAGCAGCACATAACTCTTTTGCAGCATTTATTCCAGTTATTATTTATTTTTCAACAAAAATGAATAAGGCCAACAAGATCGATCAGTGGGTAAAAGCACATGCTACCAAACCTGACCATCTAAGCTTGATACTGGAACTCTCATGGTAGAAAGAGAGAGCCAACTCCTGCAAGTTGTCTTCTGAAACACACAAACACACTATGACACATACACAAAATAAGTAAAATGCAATAAAAGAACTTATGAAATAAAGTAAAAAGATTAGAGCTCATCACTACAGAACTGCCAGCCCCAAAGACAGAGACTGTGCAGGGTCCCTCATGCAGCAATCGTCAGCCATATGACCTTGGAGCATCTTGAAGACTTCCTCACTTATGGCTAGTAGTGGATGTGGAGACCTCAAGTAGGAAAGAACTCCATGTCTCTGCAATTTGTGTAACTGCACAAGATCCCATAATTAGAAGGAACCTATGCTTGGCCAATATTCCGCTGGCATCATCTTGGGATGTTTAACAATATGAGGCAAGTGACTTCATTATACAAATCATATAGCTGGTCTCCATTGCAAAGTCAGCTTGCTTAGATTCTACAAATGAATGAGACTATCTGGTATTTGCTTTTTTGCCTTGTTTATTTGACTTAACCTAGTCTCCTCCAAATTTACCATGGTCATGCCAGAGGACAGGACTTTTTTCCCTTTAGGCTGGAGTTGTCCTTTGAATGCATTGCTGTTTTTGCATTTATTCAGCACCTGACGGACAGTTGATTTCATCTCAGGCTTCAGCAAATAAGGTAACAAATATGCGAGTGTGAATAGTTCTTTGACATATTGACTTCACATCCAGGAGGGAGATTGATGGGTCTTTACTGAGAAGTGGTATTTTTATAGTTCTGTTTAAATTTTTCAGAAAGTTCCACACTGTTTTCAATAATTGTTGTATTAATTTGTATTTCCAACAACAGTATGCAAGGTTTCCCTTCCCCCACCTCCTTACCAAGACTGTCTGTCATCCTCCTAACAGTAGGAGACAGTGTCTCATTGTATCTCTAATTTGTATTTTCCTAATGATAAGTGATCATGAACATTTTATCATATACCTGTTAGCTATGTATGTCTTCTATTGAGAAACAACGATACAGGTCATTTGCCCATTTTAATGGGATCATTTGTTTTCTTGCTATTTAGCTGTTTGAGTTCCCAATTATTTGGATCCACATGGAGATTTGCATGCAGAACTTGAAGAAATATGTATAGGTTAAGAAATCTAAGCTTTGAGAGTCATGTTTCTTACTGAAAATTTTATGTAAAAAGAGGATCATCATACATGGATTGGAAGAATTAATTTCAGATCAACAGCCAAACTACAAAAGTACTCTACAGATTCAAAATCCCCATCAAAATTCCAATGCCATTTTTCACAAAAAAAAATCTTGAAATTTATGTGGAAGTTCAAAAAACTCCAGATAGCCAAAGCAATCCTGAGCAAAAAGGCCAATAACAGAGTTATCATTATATCTTATTTCAAGTTGTACTACAGAGCTGTAGTAATAAAACAGCATGTTACTGGCAAAAAGAAAAAGAAAAAATCAACAGCAACAACAACAATAAAAATAAATACATAGATCCATGGAACGGAAGACTCAGGAAAAAAAAATGTACTCAGTTACAGCCACCTGATTTTGACAAAGATTCCAAAAATATACATGGGGAAAAAAGAGAGTTTTCAATAAATGGTGCTGGGGAAACTGTGTTCCATGTAGAAGAATGAAACCAGATCCCTACTGCATAAAAATCAACTATAAATAAATAAAACACCTTCATGTTAGGCCTGAAACATTGAAACCGATAGAGAAAAGAGTAGGAAAAGAACTTTAAAGCATCCATGCACAATGCCTTTCTGAATAAGCTCCGGAAACAGAGGTATGGGTCATCATGAAGAAACACTGCCTGCTGGCTTGCTCTTCATGGATTGCTTGCTTTTTCGTGTAACTCAGGACCACTGCCCAGGGCTGGCACTAAGGCACTACTCTGAGTGAGCTAAACCCTCCCACATCAATTCTTAATCAAGAAAATGTCCCCATAGACTTGCCTACGGGCCAATTTGGGTCAACTTAAGGGGATCTTCTCAACTAAGTTTTCCTCTTCCCAGGTGCTCAATTTGACAAAAAAAAAAAAAAAAAAAAAAAAAAAAAAAAAAAGCACATGAGATATGGGGAAGATGCTATGAGACTCTGCATAATAATAATTTCAAAACATTAAAAAAAAATCCCAAAGCTGTTCCCCATCTGCTTTCCCTTTGACATTGCCACCCAATTCTTCCAGGACTGGAGTTGCCATCATTTTCACATCAAAACACTATACCTGTAAGCATCCAAAGGCAGGCTCAGTACCAGGTTACTTCTTGTGAAAGACCAGGATAAAATCCAGACCCCTCTAGCAGAAAGAATAGAGGCAAAAATCTAGGTTAGCAGGTTCAGTGACTCTGTTCCAGGAACTAGCTGACCATAAACTTAGATTATAATCTTGAGAATAATCTTGAGAAACGAAGGAGTTACCCCTTGTGATTATCACTGGTATTTTCGGAATTTTCCAATGATCACTGGTATTTTCAGCATTTTCCAGTGACACCCTCTCTAACCCCTTTAGGTTATGGTTTCGTTTCTTCCCTTAAATACCCCTTCTCCCAGCTACTCAGGGTCGAACTCCTCCCCTGCGTGGGATATGAGTCTCGGCCCCAGAGTTCTGGTTCCTATAAATAAACCTCATGTGATTGCAGCAAGGACGGACTCCCGTGAGTTCTTGGGGGGTTGTGTTATCCCAAGACTTGAGTGAGAGTCTCCCTACTCCGGGGGTCTTTCACCTGCCCATGACCTTCAAGATCGGTCTAACATCAGACTTCACATTTTACAGAAGCGAAGTCTCTTGTTAACTTGCCATCTATCTTCTCAGTAGAAGGACCCGCTGGATGCCTGGAATGTGTCTTCAAGAACATTGGTGTCTTGCCACAGGACACACAATGTCACTATGTGATACTTGGTTCACCTAATCAAAAACTGCATCAAAGTTATACTTCTTTTTTTCAACCTATTGCTTTTTCTTTCTTGTTTTCATTGTTTGTCTAATAATAAAAGCAGTATAGTTTCATGTCAGAAAATCTTGAGAATCCAAACAGTAAAAAAAAAAAGCCTACAATGCAAAATAAGTTATTATTAGTATTAGATCATCAATTTCTAATCTGTCTCATGAGTCAGTAAATTATATGTACATTTCCCATTTTGATGTATCTCTTTGCAATTGAAATCTTTTTTTTATGTATTCTTCTCTCATACAATACATCCTGACTCCAGCCTCCCCACCCTCCACTCCTCCCAGTAACCCCTCCTACTTCCCCTCTTCCCCAGATTCCTTCAGGAAAGAGCAGACCTCCCAGGGGTATCAACCAAACGCAGCACAACAAGATGTAATAAGATACAACATACGACATATATTCCGAGGATCTAGAGCAGACCCATGCAGCCTCCGTGTTTTCTGCTTAAGCTCTGAGAGCCCCTGCGAGCTCTGCTTGGTTGATTCTGTGGGCCATGTTCAATTCATAGACCACAGACTCACCGAGGCTAAGTAACAGGGAAGGCTCTAGGGGGAATGCATCATTCTCACCGGGAAGGGGAAATTGAATAGATTTTGCAGGTAGACTGGGAGGGTAGAAACTGGAGCGGGTGGCAGAGGGTGGGACAGAGGGCAAGAGTGGGAGAAATGACTGGACTTGGGTGCTTTTGGGGAGGCCATGTGGAAACCTAGCACAGTTGGAATTTCCTAGACCCCATGAGAATGACCCTAGCGAGGATTTCTAATAATGGGGGTTCCAGAGCCTGAACCGGCTACCTTCTGTAACCAGGCAAGGTTTTCCCAGTGGTGGGACTGGAACACCCACCCAGCCACAAAACCTTCGTCGACCTACAACCTGTCCAGCCTGCAAGATGTGCTGTGACAATGGTGGCTCAGAGCTTGTGGCAATAGCCAACCAATAATTGGTCTAACTTGAAGCCCAGAAAAGGAGCCCATGATTGACACTGGGAAAAGGGAACCAAACACGACTGGCAAAGAAACAAAACAAAACAAACAAACAAAACACCTCAATACAATTGAAATCTTAATAATAAATGGTCTTAGCAGGAAATTTTTATGATTGGAGTTTATGTTGAATATGGAAAAGAGTTTTGGAACATTATAGCTTTTTATCAAAAAGTATCCCCACTAACAATTTTTCTTAGTAAGCCCCAATTTGCATGTCACATCCACAGAGAAATCTTTCTGATTATTCGGTGAGGTAGAGCCCACCCTGAAACCTCGCATAGGCCTTCCTGGGCTTCTCCTTCATGGCACCCATCACAAGTTTAATCCTATAGATCATTTACTGTTCTCCACTGGACTATAGACTCCCAAGATGAAATCCTCATATCCATCTTGTTCCTTACTCCAATAATCAAGTTTAATGAAAACCATTGCGATAAAATGTTTCTTAGTCAAGAGTGAATAAATGGGTGAGTCCGTCCGTGAATTGTATAGTTATCCAGCTGGAGGCCATGTCAGAGTGAGGAGATAAAACTGGGGGTGGGGGAAAAGCATAATCGGGCCCGAGTTTATCACAGGATGAGGTCTCTTTGATGTTCCTTCTCAGATCCTGGGACTCTGAGGCAAGGCTCCTGTTGGGCAGAGACTTTACTCGGGGGACTGACTCGCATGACCATATGAAACTGTGGGATTAAGAGACTAGAAACTTGAAACAACTTGGACACACATTTGAAACAACTGTTTCAAAAGAGCAGAATAGAGCTTTCAGCTACTGGACATCAAGTAGCCCGCTGGTCCCCAGACAAGGTAACAAAGAGGGTGAAAGGCACAGCACTAAACCTTATTGACTGCAGATTTCTCAGGGTTGCAAGTTCAGGGAGTGGGGAGCCAGGCACCAGACCGTACCAATGTTCTTCAAAAGCTGAGGAGGCTGGACTTGTTATCCAGGGCGGAGTGCTAAGGAAGCTGCATAGATACAGAACCTTAGAGGGCCACAAAGGAGCCCCACTGAGTCTTCAGGGGAGACCCTCCAAGTCAAGAAATGCCAGAATTCTGGGAAAACACCAAATAAAGAAACAATCCATGCATTCACCCAGGACTGGAAATCATTTTTGTCTCTGTTGATCAATGTGGAAGAGCCTCATCACTCCCATGCTTTGGGCAGCATGATGAAAAGGACAAAAACTCCAAAACAGAAAGCTTTGCTCTGAAGGCTGCTGCCATTAGTCCATGCTCAAAAGAAGCAAACCGCTTCCAGGGTACTGTGGATGCGTTGTAACAAAGCATGGCAATACAGGCATCCAGGCGTACTCATCACCCAGCAAAGCCGGTTCGTAGTAATAAGCATCCTATCAAAACTGACTTAATGTCTAAAGAAGAAAAAGGCATGGGAGAAAGGGTATCTAAGAGGGAAAACAGCATGAAACGCAGACCAAATACCCAGTGCTAACACCAAGCAACAAGCGTGGAACATAAGAGAGCAAGCATTCTGAACCGCAGACCTCCTCGGTCCACTAGATGAACACACTGTCTCAGCTGTTTGCACCGCTCTTTCTGCTGCTCAACCCCTCCTGGGAGGGCTGAAAGAACAGGGATGGTATGAGCAGGGAGCTGCTTAAGTCAAGGGAGCCCTGGGGGTTCATTGTGGATGGCCAAGTTATCTGAACCAATGCAGCTGCTTCCTACACAGAATGCAGGAACTTACACCTCCCCCGACTCTGGGGGAGGACAATGACATTTTGAAAGTATTGCAGCAGCTTCTTACTGTTTCTGAAGCTTCCGCCCTTCTGTTCTGAACTCTGGATTCTTTTTTTTTTTCTTTGCTAGCAGTTTTCATAACATCATTCAAACAGGATGGATTTTTTCATCAATTAAGTGACATATCACATTGCCCTCATATGTCATAAATTTCATGGATTTCTCAATATCTTGTCATGATGAACCCAAATTTAGCAACATTATCAGACTGTGGCTCTGCATATCAAGACACTTAATGTCTGTGCCAATAACTAAGATCTATCATTTCTTGAGTTTAATGGCCAGTGCCAGGGGTTCTTTCAGACTGTTTCAGTGTGGGTTAAGCTTTCTAAAATCAATAAATTATTTTGTCTTTAAAGCAAACTTCAATTGTTCTCCCCCAGGTTCCTTTCATGGCCAGAATATTGCATCTTACATCCAGTGATTTGTTATTTAGGAAAGATATATTCTCGGACTCTACTCTGAGTCACACTGAAATCTCTACAAGAGTCCTTAGATAAAAAAAAAAAAATCAGCAAAGACATGGACCCAAAATCAAGTGATCAACTAACAGGAAACATTACTCTGTGCCAGTAAAAGATGGAATGCAAAGATATAGTCCCTGTGAAGGGACAGGTCATTCTGGAGAACATGCATTAGACACACCATGATTACACTGGCTGCCATGGTAGCCACTGAAACAGTCATTACAATCACAAGCAACACCTGCAGAACAAAGGGGCTGCTGCATAGTAAAGGAGAGAGCGGGAGGAAGAGGCTAGAGATTAAGAGGCTGTGTATGAAAGAAACAGGACGACGGAGGAATGGAGAGTTGTAGCAAAGTTACAGGCATTGTGAAAGAGGAGGGAGCCAATCAATGGGTTGGGCAGAGCTATCTTTTGTGCCCTCTAGAGACCACGTGGCCAATAGTCAATTACAAGGACAGCTTCCATAGCGTCTCCTGCCGACCGGACTCTGAGTGAGAGAATGATCTTGACCTATCATTCTGACAACTGGTGAGTTAGAGAATACTTAATTAAGGATGCCATAAAATGGTTGTGACTCATAAAAAAAGCAATTAAGGAACAAATATGGATTTTTAGCAGAGACCTAGTAAGGACAAAAGCAATCCTAACCCACAGTAAATCACAAAAGGAACACACAATTAGTATTCAGCCCAGTGTCTGCATACAAGCACACGTGTGCACATTTGCAGGTGCACACACATACACACGCGAGCACACACACTCCTCACAGGGCCAGAGGCACCTCGGTGGACCAAAGAATAGAGTCCCAAATTAAAGACAGTTGGCTGCTGAAACTAGCATTCTACTTGTCTGGGATTTTATGGTGGAAAAAAATCAGAGGTGCAGACTCCTTATTTTGAAAGTCACAACTGTCAATGACTTTTGAAAGTCATCCCAGGAAACAATAAAGTTATATGGCCTCTTACTCTGACCTGAAGGCATGAATTAAAGAATATATGGAGGTCACAATTCAGGGAGGTCAGGAGAGAGGGAAAGGCAGTAAAAATAGAAAACAGAGATTATTTCTTGTACTTTCATTAAATAGTAAGCTTCAGATGGTAGAGACTGTCTGGCTGAACACCGGGTGTATGTCTGCTGTGCAGTGGGAACTCTGTGAGAAGGGAAATAGATTTAAAACAATGTAATGATGTAGAGAAACATAAAGCCATCAGAAGATTCATCTCAAAGATAAGAGTAAAATTGGTTTGGTTCTACATAACTAAGAAATAAAAACTAAAGTTGGTTTGAACAATGCAGAGTTTTACTTCCTATTCACACTCAAAAGTCCAAAGAGAAAGAGATGTGAGGCTGGTTTTGTGGCAGCTCCAGAGGAACCAGGGATGGTTCCCAAACTGCCTTTGCTCCTCCTGTATCTAGCTGCGATCCTCAAGATTCAATATAATTATTGGAGCTCAAGTTGCCATTTCATTACAATAGAAGACCCAGAAGGGCATATCAACCTTTGAGATGCCCCACACAACAGTTTCAACTATACTAATTCACTCAAATCGGTGGTAATGTCAAACTCAGCTAGAAAAAGAGACGAGAAAATTTAGCCTAGTAGCTGGAAAACATCATTTCCGAATTAAAATCAGTGTAATGAATTTATCAATAATGGATATTAGACAAGTTTTCCGTACCTTGGCCATCAGTTAAAATCTTCACTAAGTCATATGACTACAATCCCAGCATTTGAGAGCCTTGAGTAGGGGGATCTCAGGAACTCTGAGGCCAGTTTAGCTACATAGTATAGTCTAGGCTCATCCGGACTACTCAGTAAGGCTGCATCAAAAACAAAGTAATATAATGTAGATAAGAAAATGGAATTCATCATTTTTGTTCAGTATTTTTCGTAAGGATAAATTAATTTTCTTGAAGTATTTAATAATGTAAAACAAACAATGGAGTAACATACTTTTCAGCTATGAAAGAATAGAAGAAAAGGAAATTTAGGTTTGTTTGTGTCCTCTTTTATTCTATTAAAGACAAAATTGTAAACGAAAGTGGCTTGAAATCAGGAAATTGGTACCTCCACAATCTTACTTCCCTAAATCTAGAGTTCTGAAGGATGGATAGATCCTGAAGCCAAACTATTCTATTATCCAACAAGCATAAGCACCTCCTCCTTCTTTAAATGTTTGAACCTCTTCCCACAACTGCCCATCCTTCCCGCTGCCTTGGGTGTGGCCATGGGAAAGAACACTTCCACCTGTCTCTCAAGAAGGCAGCCCTTCAAGCATATTTATCTTTGACCAGTAAAGCACCAATCAAATTATCATGGCCAATAAATAACTGAACAAGAAAAGAGATTATGAAAATTAATTCCAAATGTTGTTTGCTTAATTATCATTTTCTCTGCTCATGATCTTAGCTGATGGTATCAAATTAAACATTTCTTAGAAAATGAAACAATTACAAAGGAAAAACCACTGGGGTCATCTGTCAAGTCTGAAATTTTAATTAATATCTAAGGGCTACTTTGAATGTGAAGTCATGAGTCAAAAAGAAGTGAAAGGATTTTTTTGTAAAGCTGATGAGAGACATTGTCTTTGAATCTTTGCATTGTGACAGGGAGATTAAAGATTTTTAAAGTCCCTCAAATTTCTCTCCTTCCTCAACTTTATCATAAGGGGAAAAGGGAAAGTCCACTTGACTCAGCATGAGATGATCAAATTTCAATACAGTTATTTTTATTGTAGAGGTTGTTAAATGATAGAGGATTTACCAAGCTCTCTGGTCAGATTAAATATCAAATCTTGAGACTCTAAATGCCATGTGTCTGGGGTAGAGCATAAGAAACAAGATGCTCCCCTATTTGGGAACTGAAGTGTCTAGGGTAGAAGACTACCGTCTAATCTATTCACTACTGTAGAGCAATTTGGCAATGATGTGTAGTAGCCATAACACTGCATAGACCCAGGGTCAGCACAGTAGAAGCCATCAGAAGAAGCACTAGTTAGGGCCCAACTCAGAGAATGAGGGCCCCCTATAACCGTGCTCCAGCCTTTTAGTTTCAATGTTGTGAGGCAGGTAGCAAAAGAAAGAAGAGACTTGAGCCGTTAGACATCATGGACCACTGCTTTCACACGGTTATGTTGGTTTGGGGCACTCCAATAGTGTGCCAAATTCAGGCTCACCTCCAGGCACTAAAAAGGCTGGCCCTGTAACCACTGTGTCCACTTCCTTGCCTTCCAACGCCATGCATTTTTTGAGGGGCTCTTATCACCTGCTTTGCTACTTTGAGAAAATAGACAGTGTTAGAGGTGGCTTTCAGGAAAAACCAAACCTACTGCCTTTCAGCCCGTTTACAGCAGCTATGTTAAGTAGAAATCATGAGACAAGCATCCATGAGACTAACCTCAAGAGCTGGAAGAGTCTCGAAAAAATGGGGAAGGAAGAAAGTGGAGGCAGTCGAATGGCTCAGTCAATTCCCACAGAAGTGTGATGACCTATGTTGGGTCCCCAGAACCATGTGGAGATGAAAGCAGAGAACCAGCTCGACAAAGTTATCCTCTGACCTCTGACCTGTGGCACCAGCACAGATATCATCATCATTATCACTGCCATCATTATATTATAATAAAATGGGTTATTTTGGCCTAGTGAGATGGTCAGAAGGTAAAAGGACTTGCCACCAAACCTGATGACCTGAGTTCAATGCCAGGACCTGGACAGGGAAAGCCAACTCTTGAAAGCTGTCCTCTGACTTTCGCACATGTGTGGTGGCACATGCGTGACCAAACAAAAATAAGACAATAAAATACATAATTAAAATTTAAGATTTCTTTTTTTAAGTAAATAATTTTTGAATCAAACCTTCTCAGCAAACACAAGGGAGCATACTTTAAACCCACAAATCCAGAGGTAGAGAAAGAATGACAAACCAAAAGTAACCAGATTCATTGTCGGCCCTTCCTCCCATAGACAAGTTTCTGATGCCTATGATAATGTCTCTAACTTGCATGCTGCACCTTTTTCGAATCTTATTAAATTCACCTCAACAAGGGCCCAAGAACTAGGAGATTCCTTTAATAATCACACTGGAAATATCAGATAGGGAACATCTGTTTGCATTTAGCAGTTGCTATTCTAATAGTCACCCTGGATAAAACAGAAATATAGAGCAATAAAATGAAAAGAACCTCAGAAAGCTAAAATGTTTGCTATCACTTTAAGCCTGTCCTCTGGTGCTGCTCCTTGGTCTCCTTTGGACAGGTAAATAGATTGCGATGTGTCCCCTCCTCCAGGTAAACACTTAAATCATTGTCACTTTAATTTTCACTAGTGAATGTGTGTGAGATTATGAAATTATTCAGAAGAGAAAAATACTGAATAAAAAAAAAGGCTTATTAGTGACACCAATCACAATGCTCGGTATATATTAGAGTGTTTAATTATTTTCAGAAAAAAAGATCACCTCAAATAGCCTTCTATATTTGATGTTTTCCAGTACATAATATATCCTTCCTCCAACCAAAGATTCTCAATTTTAACAAATTTTCTGATTGAAAGGCCCAATGAAGTTAGGATGAGTAAAATTTATTTTCGCTGCTTATTCTGTAATTAATAGGTCTGTCATTGAGTCCCTGGCTTTCTCATTCATTTCTCATGTTCTTGTCTTCTTTGTCTTAAATGGCTCTTCATCTGAATGAGTTCCTTTCCAGGATATTTTTTTTAATTGAGGGAAGTTTCATCAGTTCAACATACACAATTCATGGAACCTAAAAGAAATAACCAAATATGTAGAGACTGAGAATTAAACGGGGGGGGGGGAAATAAGGAGCTGTAGGTCAGACGATACGAAGCAGCAGGCATGCAAGCCGATCTGGCGAGAGATGCACATAAACACAACCATAGTTGCTGGTGTCTTATTGTGCTCTGAGCTTTTGCTAAATGAATGATTTTAGTTACTGTTGCCACAAAAAGGCACCGTGAGGAGCTTCCAGATGACAGAGAAGTTCATTGTTGTTTGTCATGGTCACCGGTTTACTGTCTCTGTATACACGGTAACATTGTATTCTTTAACCGCAATATACACAATAGAGTAAGTTTAAGGTGGACAATTCCATGGCATTTAGTAAAAACAATATGTAGCCCATCGTGATAATCTCTTTCTCAGTCATTTTATCACCCCAGAAGGGAGTCTAGTACTAACCAAACAGCCCCTGCCCATTCCCCTTCTTCCTACTCCATAGAACTAATAATGTCCCTTCAACTTCTATGGATTCATCTCTTTGAGACATCGTTGGTGAATGAAACTGAGTAAGATAATAGCTGTTTGCGTCTGGCTGTTGTGGAGACATATGATATACCATATATCTCAAGGTACATCAGCATAATGGCTGAGAAATACTCTACTGTGTGGGTATGCCATATTGTGTTCATTCATTCTTTGACTGATGAACAGTTTGGTTGGTTTGGGATACTGTGGCTAATGCTAGTATTAGTGTTTGTTCATGGAAATAGCATTTGAGAAAACACCAAACTGTTTCATAAAGCTGCCATTTCATTTCACATTGTCACCATTAGCCTAAAGATGTTTCCATTTCTTCATATCCTCACCAGAAATATGTTGTCTATGGTGGTTTCACTATGAATGCCCCTGTATGCCCATAGATCGGAATACTTGGTCATTAGGGAATAGGGATACTTGGCAGGGATTAAGAAGTGTGGCCTTCTTGGAATAGGTCTGTCACTGGGGGTGGGTTTCCAGCTTTCAAAAGCTCAAGTCAGGCCCAGCTTTCTCTCTTCCTGCTGCCTGCCAATCTGAATGTAGAACTCTCAGCTCCTCCAGCACCATGTCTGCCTGTATGCCACCATGTTTCCCAGCATGCTAATAACGGACTAAACATCTGAACCTGTAAGCCAGCCCCAATTAAATGCTTTCTTTTATAAGCACCACTGTGGCCATGGCATTTCTTCACAGCAAAAGAAAACTGACTAAAATATTGTTCCTACCTCCTCGGGGCAGGGATTTCAAGAACATACCACCATGTCCATTTGTTCATTGATTCTGGCAATGAAACTCATATCCCCAAGCATTTTACCAGCTAAGCTGTTTCCCCAACCCTTCTTTTTCTGTTCTTAAATTTGAATATTTGCATTATTGTTCTTGAGTTATACATACTAATCATTTTAAACCAAGATATTTGCTTTTGTTTGTTCAAATTGTTATTATTTGTATGTGTTCATCCCAAAGGCCCCAATACTAAAAGGCTTGATCCTCAGCACTTGAAGAAGTAGTTCAAATGGAATGAAGAAAAGTTATTTTGTGCATTCCTTAGAGAGAATCATAGAACCCTGGTCTCTTTATTTTTCTTTCTTTGTTTCGTAGTCATGGTGAAGTGCACTGTGGCCCTATCATGATATGCTGCCTTTTCCTTAGTGCAGAAGCAATGGGATCAATAGGCCATGGACTGAAACCTACAAAACTGAATCCAAATAAACCTTCCCTCAACTTAAGTTGAACATCTGGGTATCTGATCACAGTTACAGAACGTGGAGTAGCATGAAGAAGAGATAAATCTACAAACTATATTACACGAGGTAGACAAGGCAAGCCCAAACCAGCTGCCACACCCATGTTCTGCTCCCTTTGGTTTTAACATTTTGAATTTTACTGTTCCAAAACAAACAGAAAACAAGAACAAAGAAATAAGGTATTTCTAAGGAAAATAAAGACTTTTATTCTCAAATTGACAGATGGAGAAGCAACCTATTCGTGTTTATATTTACCCAACCAAAATATGTATAGAGCACTCTGCTAAGCATTTGGGTAACTGGAAATGTTGATGAATGATACTCAAAGTATATCTCTGAGTCTTCATACAGTCTATTCACAAGATCATTACAAAGAAGGTTTAAATAGAGTAGCAGGTAAGCTACAGGGGAAGTAACGGTTGGAAAACTTTTTCCACTTTGTTCTGAGTACTGAAGAAAGTGAAATTACCACACTGGGTAGTGATAGATTATTTTAAACACAAAGCATACTGTGTTTAAAAGCTCAATCACTCCCAAACCACGCCCAGGGATGTAGCATCTAGACTTACCCACACAGTGTTGATGAGTCTGCAGATATTAGCAAGGGCCTCTCAGATGTATGCTTCCTTTAGATTCTTGAGGATGGCTCAAGGAGAAATTTGCAGAAACTTGGAAATATACATGAAAAAAATTGGCATTTTCAGATGAATTGCCAAGAACAAAACCAATAAAATGCAAGATGAACTCAAAATGGGCAAAAGGCTGTATATTTTATTTCTTAGTGTCCAAGTCTGAAAAAATATTCAGCTGCTACTGAACCGTGCAAGACTTGCTACGAGGAAGAGTATGAACATCTGGGCAAGAGGGCTGAGCAAATGATTTTGAGCACAGACTTTGACATCAGACAAATCCAGAAACACAACTATCTCTGAGTTTTACAGAATATATTACTCTATGAAAATTATACTCTCTGGAAGTCAGTTTCCTAAACTATAAACTGGGAATTAAAATAGGTATCTTACCTATTTATTTGTGATTTGCATCATGTATAGACTACAGTGATAATTCTAATAATTGTTTGGGAATATGATGTAAATAGTATGTAGAGAAGAATAAGTAGATTAAGGGACCCCAGGCATAGTCGAGGAAAGTCTGGAGTCACCAGGACCTGGAAACCACAAATAGATTTCCCCGTATGCTGGTCAAGAAAGCATGTCCTTGACAACACCTTCATTTTCACTCTTAAACCCTAGAGATGAAAGTTCTATTATTTGGGGTAATTTTTTACAGTAAACCTAAGAAGCCAGTACAACTCTTGCCTTTTTTATGTTGTGAATTTTCATAATTTGTTTATATAAGAGAAAATTAGAACCATGTACTTCAACATAGGCCAGAAAGATAGCCACTAACACAAGTATATAGTCTAGGGAGTAACAAGATGAAATAAGTCTCCATTTAATTAAATTGGCCAAGCCTTATATAGAACAATCTTTTTATTCCTTCCTCAACTGAGAACTACAAAATAGTATAAATACAGACTGATTGCTGACATCTTAAAAGTTTTATAGAAAGATGAACTTCATGAGGACAGTAGTATATGCACACTTCCTGGTCAATGAGCCAACATGAATACAGAAACCAATTATGAAGTATTTCATTAATGAATTCATGAACATGTTGATTGTTTAACATGTGTTATGCAGTCTCCATTTCATCAGAGTCTTCAAATGGGTGGTACAGGAGAAAAGTGATAAATACGCCTCCAGAAATATATAGTATAAATGGAGCTATGTCAGATGTTGTAATGGTGTAATAATAGGCATCAAGAGATGAAGTCATTGGGGTGAGGAGATGGCTCAGTTAGTAAGTGTTTGACAAACAATCATGAGAACCTGAGCCAGACCTGGTGGCATGTGCCTGTTTACCCAGCACTGGAGAGACAGAGACAGGAGGACCCTTGGGGCTCACTGGTCATTCAGCCTTCCTCAGTCACCAAGTCCCAGATCAGCGAGACCACATCTCAGCAACAAGGGGCCTATTCCAGAAGTCCACAATCCGTCAAAATGCAGCGAACAACTGATTGTGGGGTAGCCAGCCCCAACTGCTACATCCACGACCCCCATACCTGAGGCCCAGCGAGTGCCACAGAAGAGGGTGGAACGAGTATAGGAGTCACAGCATGAAGACAGCTGTCATGAGAAAATGTCTTCCTGATATTCAGGGAAGTTGTACCCAAGAAATCTGAACATTATGGAAACCTAAACAAACCTGAACAATGAAAACTCCATCTGAGCTGCCAACATGGCTGGGGAAATCTCACACGGCCTCACCCCTAGATGAAGAACTGCAGGCAACAAATGGCCGCTGAGAAGAATAATCAGCTTTTTCCAGGGAAAACTCCTCTGAGAGATTATACAATCCCTAAACACATTTGTAGATGGCTGATTCATGTATATGTAACAATAAGTAATAAGAAAACACCACAAATTTGAAAGGGAGTAGCAGGACACATGGGAGGAGTTGGAGTGGAAAGAGGAAGGGGTGGAAACAGGTGTGACATCTTTTTAATTAGATCGGTAGTGTCTACTTGTATAAAAATAAAATTGGAAAAATCAAGGTGAGTGCTGCTTAAGGAACAACATGGGAGACTGACCTCTGACCTTCATGTGCACATGCACACATGTGCACACACACACTATATGTGTGTGTATATATACACATATATAAACACATAAGTGGGTACATACACACATCAGAAGGAAAACAGCAAAGAAAACCTAAGAGTCCTTTATGTAATGAACTCAGGAGAGAAGTCTTGCTTTATAGACTAAAGAAATCAGAAATATAACAAATAAGGTATTATCTATCCTGCTTTTGTTTATGTCTCATTTTGGGGTGTGTGTGTGTATGTTTTCTGTGTATGTGATTTGAGAACACATGCAGGGGTGTGTGTGTGTGTGTGTGTGTGTGTGTGTGTGTGTGTGTGTGTGCATGTGTGAACACACACACAGACTTGCTGAGATCAGAGGAGGACATCAGGTGTCCTGATCTGTCATTCTCTGCCTCCTTTTGAGACAAGATCTCTCACTGAGACTTCTCTCCAGCCCCTGTATTGGCTAGCTTGAAGTTAATTTATTTATAAGATTAATTAAAAGAGGATTCCCTGCTGTGGTGCATTAAAATCTCCTATTCCTTAGGAAAACTGGCCCTTTGCATGTACTTGGATACTAAGCACTTAGTAAAAGTGACTCCAGATGTCTCCTGTCCTAAATGACCTTGTGCAGGAGACTAGTCTAAAACAATAGCCTACCACTAACATTGCTTGGCATAGGAAACAGATTACGGTTTAAAGTTTTAACAAGAGGAGAAAGACAATGTCAGCATATGAGATAAAATGCGATTAAAGAAGTGATTAGACATACTCCAGTAGAATCTAAGTGAGGACTTGTGCTTCTGTATTCTAAAGATCTAATAAATAACTTCTTCTAATAGAGTATATACTAAGGAGAGATGGGATTAGCCTTGGAGGCAGCGTCTTAGTTACAAAATCTGTTAGAAAGGTAAATTTTCCAAGGCCTAGCAGTGTTCTGTGCACTAAATATAAATTAAATAAATGTTAATAAGGGACTATGGATATGATTTTGACATTAATTACTTGTCACATACGCATGAGGACCTCAGTTTGAATACCCAGAACCAATGTAGAAAGCCAGGCATGGTGACCAGCACCTGAAATTCAACCTCTGAGAAAGCAGAAGAGACAAGAGGACCCCTGAGACTCACTGGCCAGCAGTCTAACTAAGTCAGTGAGCTCCAGGTATGAAGTGGGCAGTTACTGAGGAAGTTACACAGTGACAACTCCTGGCCCCTACATGTTTGCACACACACACACACACGCACACACACACACAATGCATAAATCCTTTGTATGAAGCAATAATCTTTAGTTATAATGAACTTAAAGGTATGTTTACCATATTTCATCACGTTTTGTCTTTCATACATATTTTATAATTCACTCACACCTTCTGTAATGTGCTTAAGCTTTCTGGGTGTCCCCACTTCTTTTGTTTCCATTTTGCAGTGGTCTTTAGAGTAACAGGATGTATGCATTTTGAAAACTGTTCTCTCCTTATTTCTACCACATGGATGCTAAGAATTGAACTTAGCACTTGAACACATTGGCACAGGAGACCGTTTCCTAAATATAACCCAGGTAGCACAGACACTGAGAGAAACAATTAATAAAGGGGACCTCCTGAAGCTGAAAAGCTTCTGTAAAGCAAAGGATACTGTCAACAAGACAAAACGACAGCCTACAGAATGGGAAAAGATCTTCACCAACCCCACATCAGACAGATTTGTATATCTCCAAAATATACAAAGAACTCAAGAAATTGGTCATCAAAAGAAAAAAATAATCCAATAAAAAAATGGAGTAAAGACCTAAACAGAGAACTCACAACAGAGGAATCTAAAATGGCTGAAAGACACTTAAGAAAATGCTTAGCATCCTTAGTCATCAGAGAAATGCAAATCAAAACAACTCTAAGATTCCAATTACACCTGTAAGAATGGCCAAGATCAAAAACACTAATGACAGCCTATGCTGGAGAGGTTGTAGCATAGAGGGAACACTTCTGCATTGCTGGTGGGAGTACAATCTGGTACAGCCCCTTTGGATAGCAGTATAGCAGTTTCTCAGAAAATTAGGAAACAACCTTCCTCAAGACCAGCAATACCACTTTGGGGTATATATTCAAAGGATGCTCCATCATGCCACAAGGACATGTGCTCAACTACATTCATAGCGGAATTGTTTGTCATAGCCAGAACCTGGAAACAACCTAAATACCCCTCGACCAAAGAATGGATAAGGAAAATGTGGTACATTTACACAATGGAGTACTACACAGAAGAAAAAAAATAATGACAACTTGAAATTTGCAGACAAATGGTTGGAACTGGAAAACATCATATTGAGTGAGGTAACCCATACCCAGAAAGACAATTATCATATATACTCACTCATAAGTGGTTTTTAAACATAAAGCAAAGAAAATCAGCCTACAAATCACAATCCCAGAGAACCTAGACAACAATGAAGACCCTAAGAGAGACACACATGGATCTAATCTACATGGGAAGTAGTAAAAGACAAGATCTCCTGAGTAAATTGGGAGCATGGGGACCATCAGAGAGGGTAGGAAGGGAGGGGAGAGGCAGGGAGGGGAGCAGAGAAAAATGTATATTTCAATAAAATCAACTTTAAAAAAAAGAATTGTGTAATGATGAGAGGAGCAGGCAGGCTGCAGCCCCACCACCCGACTCCCAGTCGCACAGCTAGCTTAAGCCCCGAAATAACCACACGGAAATTGTATTAATTAAATTACTGCCTGGCCCATTATATCTAGCCTCTTCTTGGCCAACTCTCACTCTTGATCTAGCCCATTTCTATTAATCTGTGTTCACCACGAGGAGGTGGCTTACCCGGAAAGCTTCTAACCAGCATCAATCTCGGGGAGGAGAACCATGGCGTCTGCCACACTGCCTTCTTCCCAGCATTCTGTTCAGTCTACTCCGCCTACCTGATCTCTGCCCTATCAAAAGGCAGTTTTCTTTATTCACCAATGAAAACAACATAGAAACATAGAAAGAAGGACCTCATACACCACAATTGAACTTAGCAGCAAGAGTCTAGTTATGCTGAGCCATCTCACCAGCCCAGGAGCGTTTTAATCTTTTTTTCCTTTTTTGTAATTTTTATTAGTTCTCTGAGAGTTTCATAGACTATGTTTTGATCATATCTACTCCCCCAACTCACACCCTTTACCTACCCACCCAACTTTGTGTTTTATTTTGTTTGTTGGTTGGTTTGTTTGTATTTGAAGGGGCAGTTATCCTTCAAGACCAATGTGTGCTGATCAAATATTCTCGGCTATGTGGCTTACCTCTGGATATTGTGATTTGACCTATTCCCTCTTTTCCCATAATCATCAACATGTCTTGTTTTGTAACATACAAATCTTGTCTGTGTGTGGTGTATGATGTGTATATGTTTTTGTGCATGTGTGCTCATTCTTGCATATGAATTCGGGTGCATGTATGCCATGACACATATGTAGAAAGCAGGGAATAACTTCAAGCCATAACACCTCAAGGCCCACCCCCAGTGACCACTTCCACCAGCAAGGTTTCACCTCCTAACAATTCCACAGTCTTCCCAAACAGAATAACCTCCAGGAAATCAAGACTCCAAACAAATGACACTCTGGTGGAATTTCACGTTCATGCTATAACAGCGCCTAGCTTTCTGCCCACTCAGGATCAGTTGCCCAGGGGATAAGTGAGTTCACAGTAGGACAGATTTGGAGAAACCCAAATCTTACTCAGTTCCAATACCTATTCCTGACAAAGAAGAACAGACCAAGAAAACATGGGGGAGATGGTGCGAAATATTGGGGACACACCTTCACAGAAACTAGAAGACCAGAAGAAAGTGTCTCTTGCAGGAGTTACAGGTCTTAAATGAACTGTCTGGGGTCTTCACACTACCTCTTTCCTTACTTTCTCTCCACCTTCCTTCCTCATCAACTAAAAGACCCGGGTTCCAGATTTTACTCCCAATATTCCAATCAAACCTACTCTGTATTCTTCAGAGGAAGCCCAGTGAACTTGTGCACAGTTTCCTCTTCCTGCAGTGCTGTTTAGATGTGGGAACCCATGTATGACTCAGTTTCCATCTGGAGTCAATTCTGACTTAAAGAAGTCATTTGAGTTCAAGGTTGCCTGCTCTGCTTGCTCCAAATATCCCTGAGGGCTGTGAGAAAGTTCTAATTAAGCCCATGGGAAAGAGAATTTTAGCCTATGAGAAAGAATACATTATCTATTAAGATTTGGGTTGGCATATGCCAGCCAGAGGCACTACTCCTTATTGATTGGTAGCTGCTTGATACTAGCTGAATTCGTCTATTGAGATAATGCACCCGCCTGAGCTTCCTCCCAAGGACAGTTCAGGGAGGTGGCTAGTTGACTGTGTCGCCCTTTGTTCTGCCTTTTGCCTGTAATTAGTATATATGCTGGCTGAGAAATAAACTCGGAGCTGTTGGGTATTTGCCTTCAGTCCTCCCAGTCTATCCTATGTTTCTGTCTTCATTTCTCTTAATCTGCCATTTCCTACAACTTCGCACCCCCTCCTAGGCACCTCTTTCTGATTCCGGCAGGAGTGGGCTCTGACACAGAGAAATCCCATTCAGTCCTGTAACCTCCTCTGCCATGCATGAACTATGGATGCAATTACCTGCCAGTAGATATTTCACATCCATGAGTCCCATGTACATCTGGAATGCAAACTTTCTAGGCAGATTTGCCATGTTTTCCACAAAACCAGCATTTTCACCCACAGACTCTAACCTAATGTCTGGTTTCTCCTTTCCACGCTCTACCCTCACTACCACGTTCCTAAATCTGACAAAATTTACATGCTAGGTATCTTTCAACTCAGTCTATACTTCATCTTCACCACTCCTATCTTGGTATATACCATCCTCATCTTCTCAAGTGTAGCTCTTTGCAATAGCCCTTCAACTACTATATTCAATTCAACGTAGAGTAGAAATGTTTTGTTCTGTGTTGTTGCCAAAGTTTTGTCGGGGATGGGGCTCAGAGAGCTATTGCTTTGCCCAACATCAATTTTCTCTTTTGTTAGCAGCACTTGGGGTTTTCTAAATGAATATAACACCAGCGTGTACTTTCATTTCAAAAGGTTCTTTTTAATTGGCATTCTATGTACAATATATATGGCAGGTCCCCGTTGACTAGAACATTTGATTAATCAAAACTGTTTATTGCTTAATAATGGCAGTGAAGAGAGAAATTGAAGGATATATTAAGGATCAGGGACTCAGAGACCAGTAACAGATATCATTACAAAATAAAATCTCATCCAACTAGAGGATCAACGATTCTTTGGTTTTGTCTTCCTGGTCACTAGTAATGTTCTAATATCCTCAGGGTTCAATTGTGCAGGTTCTGTAGGTTTTGTTTTAAGTGAGCATGGCTCCTTTCAGTAGTATTGCTTCTGTGGCAATATCTAAGTCAGCAAATGCTCCATAATCTTATACCATACAAATTTGTGCTTTCATCTTTGTAACTGTCCCAAAAGACATTCTTTATCAAAGTCATAGTTGCCTTAGATGTGTTCAAACCCACCTAAACACAAAGTATTCACTCCAGTCTGTCACATGCTGTCCCTGCCACCTTATATACTGGTGTGAAGCCCTTTGGTTTGAAAGCTTTGCTAGTGTTTAAGAAAGTAAATCACTTTCAAGTTCAGGGTAAATGATTTCAAAGGGATGTTACAAAGAATCTTAATAACAACAGTTTCTCT
This sequence comes from Ondatra zibethicus, assembly GCA_004026605.1. Classification (NCBI taxonomy): domain Eukaryota; kingdom Metazoa; phylum Chordata; class Mammalia; order Rodentia; family Cricetidae; genus Ondatra; species Ondatra zibethicus. The sequence continues at coordinate 78,173 of PVIU01001454.1, read as the reverse complement.
TCCTCTGCTCTGCTGGAATCTGATTTGAACTCTTTAAATTTGATAGCAAGCTTTAGATTCTCAGACCACAGAGACCTGAAAAGAACTTTAGAGTCTACCATGATCCCACCTACTCATTTTATAGACCAGGGAGAAGAAGCTGAAAAACATTTGTTAAAAGTCTTCGTGAGGCTGATACAATTGAAATTTCTTCCTCCAATGGCCTGGGATGACGAACAGGAAGGAATTCATTACCCCGTATGCAGCTGCACCTGTCTTGTTGACCCCCAGGTCCTGATTCCAATTCCATGTCACTCCCCATGTTCTATAAAAGGTCAACCATTGTTCTGTCCACTTTCCCCAAATTTGAGGAACCTTCTTCAAGACTTTTCCATGGGGAGTCATGGTGATGGGGAAGGTATGATCTAAACTGAGGCTGTGAGATGGGCATCACCCTTGAAGACAGATGCCTTTCAGCTCAGTATCCAAGCGAGAGACATTTGATCTGTCTGCTCAGTGTTCTCAGGGTGTGAGGATATAGGTGAAGCTTAGCAGAAACGGCATGATTTTCTCTTCACAGATGAGAAAGAATGGAATGATTATGCTTTCTCTCCTCCTTTCTGCAATTTCCCAATACACACATACGCACCCCCACACACAGACACAGCAACAGCCACTACCTGCCATTTGTCATTTTGCTACATGGACAGAGGAGGGTGCTGGGAGGAAAGAATACTGCATATAGGTTCTCTACTTCAAAATGCCCTGGAGCTCAGATTTGAAATGCTCATCTCCCCAGAGTTCCTGTCTTCACTTTGTAACCTAAGGAATAAGGAATAAAGAACATGCATGGGATAACAAGTGAAATGTCAATGCCCTTTGACTTCAAGCAAACAAGAAGTTCATTTCCTGCCATTTTTTTTTTTGTCACCAAGAAAGGAAAGAAGAATCTGTGAGAACTAGGGGATACTATTATACCATTAAATGATTAAATGGAATACCTAAAAGCAATAAAGTGAGACATCTAATACAAAAATACCCACACCACTGAACATATTCAAGAAGGGGCTAGAGGAATAAGATTTCATTAAAAGGGGTTGAAGTAGTTAGTAAAGGGTTGAAAACATAATTTCTGGCCTTATAAAGCTCTTACTTTTTATTTATAGTAATTCTTAGGGTGTTTAGAAAAAATAATGTCTGGGATGCAAAATACAACTGAAAAGCACAGAGTCTAAGTACTGTTTTACCAGTGAAATCTCAATCTTTCTCTTTCCTCTGTCTCCTCTCATGTGTGCATCTTACTCTTTCTCTGTCTATCTCTGTATCTCTGTCTCTCTCTGTCTGACTCTGTCTACCTCTGTCTCTGTCGGTATCTGTCTTTCTCTTTTCTCTCCCTTTTTCTCTCTCCCTCCCTTCTTCCCTCCTGTTTCTTCCTCCTGATATCTCAGTCTCACCTGATCTCTTTGGGTGGAGAAGCCCTTCCCTACATTTTAGTCTCAGCTTTTCAGCCCCTACAGAGTAGGTTGTGGGTGTGCAAAGAACAGCTACAGTATCAACTGAAAAAAATACTGGATTATAAATGAAAATGACATAGGTTCTCTATACCATGAATTCAAATTGGTCTTAATAATAAAAACTCAGAGTCAGATATTAGTGAGTGAAAGCTGAAAGATCAGAGAAGCAGAGCAGCCGGCCACTAGTTCTACAAAATCCTCGGAACCAAGGGGGCAAGATCCCATCTCTACAAATCCTCAGACTAAATCCTGTCTCAATGAAACCTCAGACTGAATCCTGAGCTCCTGTCTTCTCCCACCTTATATTCCTCTCTCCACCCAGCCATATCCCTTCCCATCTCCCCCTCCCTAGTGCTGGGATAAAAGGTGTGAACACCACTTGGCTCTGTCTCTCTTTCAGACTGATCAATCTTGTGTAGCCCAGGGTGGCCTTGAACTCACAAAGATCCATCTGCCTCTGTCGCCCAAGTGCTGGGATTAAAGATGTGTGCCACCACTGCCTGGCCTCTATGGCTAACTAGTGTGGCTAGCTCTGCACTCTGATCTTCAGGCAAGCATTATGTGTTATAGTACAAATAAAATATCACCACAGTTCACGGCAAACTTTCACTGAAGCGAGAGATGTGTATTGCAAGGTGATCCCTATTCTAGAGAATAAATCCTTATTATCAAGACAATAAGTCCTTGATGCAGTCAATATTTATCTTCCAAGGTCTAGAAGTTGAAATAAAGAATTGAGCGCTCAGCTATATTCTCTGTATACATAATCACTTAAACACTTCAAGTCAGGCTGGTGTCTGGGTGCATAAAAATTGATCATGGAGATGTTCTTTTTGCAAAGACACATTCCAAAGGCAAAATGGCCTCAAACGCTTGTAGAGAGTGATTATTCTATTTCTAAGAATTGAGTGCAATTATAGCTAAAGCAAACAATTGCCATAGAGCTCAGCAGCAGCCAATGGAGAGAATGCATTTGCTTATGTGAATTGACCGCAAAATGCCATTGATCCTACATAGTGTGAATGACAGCTAGGCTCTCTTCTGTGTCGCTCCCTATCACAAACCAATAGTTTTTCATTGTCATTGTTGTCATCATTGTAGTCATTGTTAGAGGAAAGACTCTGTACTGTTTGAAAGGTGTCCCTTCCAGGCATCCTCATTCAGACGAGAAACCAAGCAGACAAAACTGATTCAGAATGAAGTGGCAGAAATCCCAGAATCCAAGAGGAAAGGTAACATAATGCAACAAGAACAAAAAAAAAGAAGAAGAAAAAGAAAAAAACGTAGGACCAGGACCAGAACTGTGTGTTTGTAAGTACTGGTACACAAAAGCTAAGAATGCTTTACTCGACATTAGAATTGCAGGCTCATGGCTTCAGTGCAGAGCAGATCAACGGCTCCTACATTTTGATGTTTGTCAGCTCACAGAATCAATCCATTCCTTCATCGTTGCATTAGAACAGAACTTCGGCTATGCCCACCCCAGATGGTTTTAAGTTTCCCCTTAGTCTAACTACATCATGTCTGTTGGAGTAGGGAGCTAGGTAGACGTGAGCAGGAGGGAAGAAGTATCTCTGTGGTGCGGGGGAATTGTCTGTATTCTGTCAATCATGATTTAAATAAACGCTGATTGGCCATTAGCCAGGATGTATAGGTGGGACAACCAGACAGGAACTAGAGGCAGAGCAAAGAGAATAGGAGAATTCTGGGAAGCAGCAAGCTCTTTCGCCACTCCTGTCTGGACCACCGAAGAAGCAGGATGTGACCTGCCCCGCTGAGAAAGGTACTGAGCCATGTGGCTAACATAGATAAGAGTAATGGGTTAATATAAGCTATAAAAGCTAGTACGAAACCTGAGCTAATGGGCCAATCAGTTTATAACCTAATGCAGACTCTCTGCGTGATTTTCTCTGGGACTAACTGGCTGGGGGACCTGGCGGGAGGACAGAAACCAACCAGGCCCTCATGCTACATCTCTTTGTGCCAGAGGGGAGAAGAATGCACCCACCCCTCACCCAAACTCTACCTGGATCTACCTCTTCTGTAGTTAGATCTAACAGGCTAGGCAAGGATTTAGGCAGGAGGTAACACAGGAAAGCCCAGTTATATTTTGATAGCTGTGCTGCCAGATGGCTAAATAGGTCCCTTTGTGGGTAGGTATCTGGAAGCCACAGTTAGACTCCTTCGACTGTATCAGAAACCAAGGCAATGGCAACAGGGCACTTTCCCAGTTGCCTCATGTGTATGAATGAGCATCCTGATAGGGGGGAGAGAGAGAGAGAGAGAGAGAGAGAGAGAGAGAGAGAGAGAGAGAGAGAGAAAACTGCAGGGACTTTTCTGTTCTGAATTATGTACAGTGAGAAGGAAACCTGTCTTGCTCATTAAACCATTATTGTCATTTCATTAGCAGAGCAGATCTTGCACACCCATCCCAGTTTCACTTAAGTCCTCATGAGAGGAAGTAATAAACTTGGCAGGCTGGCACATGAGCAAAAGCGTGGTACAAAACTGAGGCAGGACTGCAAGGCGAGAAACCTAGTGATGACATCATAAGACAGCAGGGACGATAAGAAATTCCTTAAATCCACAGTATAGAGCTTGGTATGGAGGCAATGCCTATAACCATGATAACAAGAGGCAAAAACCAAAGGATCAGTGTTCAAGTCCATCCTGGTCTACGAGGCAAGTCCCCAGCCATACAGAGCTGCATAATGAGACTTTGTCTCAAAATAAAATCCATGGTGCATAATCCAATAATGCAGCCCTGGCCCGGGGTTGACCCATGCTGCCTGCCTGGTGTTGACCCACTCCTCCTGCCTGCCCGGGGTTGACCCACTCCTACCTGCCTGGGGTTGACCCATGCTGCCTGCCTGCCCGGGGTTGACCCACTCCTGCCTGGCCGGGGTTGACTCACTCCTGGTCTCTGGAGTTTTACCTCCCTTTCCTAAGTAAATCCTAGTTTCAACTGTCTGTTGACTGAATTCTTCCCTCTGAGAAGACAAGAAAGTAAGAGAACTCCATCGCAGTTAACATCATCTCTCTTCAGCGCACCTCCTTTTAGAGAAATGGGACCTGTCTGTTGTTTGTCCTTACAGTCTCTTTTTTACTGAAGGTTATTAATAAAAGGATTTGGAAATAGAAAAGTCCAGGATAAGCTTTTTAATTGAAAAGAGATTTATGTCGTGTTATGATTCAAACACAAACAGCACAGTGGATTAGAGGACACACGGATGGCTGAGGACTTGGGAGTCAAGGACTCCTCCGGAAGGCACTGAGGGAGAAAGATTGGAAGAAACGCCTCAGAAGCTGCTGAACTGTGTTTTAAATGAGCATGGCTCACTTGAGCCGTATTGCTTCTGTGACTATGCCCGAGCCGGTGAAGCACCCTCTCTTGTTATCCAGGCCAGGAAGAATGCAAAGGAAGAGATCAGCTACAAATAAGCAAGGAACTCGTGAGTGATCAATGAAATTGAAGATGGACTAAATCTCTTAAATCAGCTGTCTCTCCTGGTTTTATAGAGTGGTTCTCGTAGTAAAGGACTTTATATAAGCAACACGCCCTAGGGAGTTGACTATATATGTACTGTGTTGTGTTCCACACAAGTGTCTTAATTCAGTGTCTGTGTAGCCTCTTAAGCTACAATTAATGTTGGTAATGCCTGTGGCTTTTTCAGCGGCCTAGATTGCCAGGGTCTGTAATTGCACTGCCAGCTGGGGTGAAGCTCTGTTTGGCAAGGCTAGTTCACAGGAGCCCTAGGAGTGGTATGTTCAACTACAGACATGATACACCCAAAGGTTTCCACAGATTGTACAACAGTAGAACAATTTAGAGGATTCACATGGTTGGTTCATCACTTGTCCGCTCAGAAGCAGGATGGGATGCCTGACAGTGTCTGAAGGCAACACCAACAGGAGGAGAAAGCTCTTAGTCTCTTAGCCTTTTTCCCTGCCACTGCAATAAGACACCCCGACAGGAGCTCAAGGAAGGCCCTATTGCAGCCCGCAGTTCAAGGTACCCCCATCCCAGTGGAGAAGTCAAGGTGCCGGGACCTTGAAGTACCTGCTCCTATTACCTCTACCTTCAGACGATAGCAAAGGATTCATGCTGCCTCTCTGCTTCCTTTCTCCACTTACACAGTTCAGAATCCCAACCAAGAGATGCTAACACCCACAGTAGGTGGGAACCACCTCAATTGAGACAGGTAAGATAATACACCACACGCATCCCCTAAGGACTCTGTTTCAGTCGATTCTAGATCATGCAAGTTCACAACTAACACTATCACATTTGCCTACCCAGCGTTTCCTGGGACTGAGAATGAAAGGGCCAAGTGACTCCATTTGCCAATCTCCTGACATCAAACGACTTAACTGCATCTTATGGCCATGGGAGGAGGGGCAGGGCTCCTGCTCTGCTCATTCCCTTGCAGGTTGGGAGGTCGACCAGCAAGCTGCTTATCTAGGCCTCTGAGCACCAAACCACTCAGGGTATTTTTGGGGTTTCAGGTAAATGTATAGGTCTGCCTAACTGCTTCTAGAACATGAGCAGGATAGACAGAACTACATTCTACCTTCTGAGCAAAGGTCATACTATCTTCTGGACCAAGGAGTTGAACCACCTGATCTTTCTAGGATGGGGCCGTGGTGGGGGGGGTGGAAGGGCTGGACAGGCCTCCTGGTTGACTCCTGGGACTGTGTCAGCCAATATGCTAAGTTCATTGAGCTGATTCTTCTGAGGTCACATAGGAGTGGTGTACCTAGATGGCTCCATGCAATGACAGCCTGGGTAGAATAGAGCAAAACATGGGATGATGGCTTAGTTAGGGTTTCTATTGCTGCAACAAAACATCGTGACCGAAAAGCAAGTTGGAGAGGAAAGGGCTTGTTTGGCTTTAACTTCAGCACTAAAGGAAGTTAGGACAGGAACTCAGGGCAGGGTCCTGGAGGCATGGTACAGAGGCATGGAGAGGTGCTGCTTACTGGCTTGCTTCCCATGGCTTACTCAGCCTCTTTGTTATAGAACTCAGGATACCAGCCCAGGGATGGCAACACCCACTCTGGACTGGGCCCTCCCCTATTGATCACTAATTGAGAAAATGACTTACAGCTGGATCTCATGAAGGGCATTTCCTCAGGTGAGGCTCCTTCTTCTCTGATGACTCCAGCTTGTGTCAAATTGACACACAAAGCCAACCAATACAGGTAAGTTCTCTCTCCAGGGCAATTGTAAGTGTGGTAACCTGGCAACTCCCAAAACTGGGATTCGGGCCTGTGCAGACCTTGGCATTCTCAGGTAGTCAATGCGTAAGGAGTCTGCAGTGTGAGTATACCAGTAGCCTCATGATTATCCTTTCCCTGGTGAATACCACCCCATTTGGTCAGAGATGATCTGGGGGGATGGAACAGCAGATGCTGTGTGCTTAGCTAACATGTATGTCCACACTCTGTAACATCGCAGTGACATCTCCTTGCACTCTGACACTTTGTTTCAACCACTCCCGTGAAGTAGCTGTCTTTTTTTTTTTCAATGTTTCTGTACTTTTTGTGGTGGGAAGAACCATTTGTCATCCTTCTTTCTAATGCTCTCCTTCCTTTCCTCACAAGTTTGCCAAGTGTTCATAGTTGGTAGCATTTCTTCCAGCACATTAAAAATATCAACCTGCTCTCTCCTGTGCTATAATAAAATCACATTGAGAGTTGAAATGGAATCCCCTATATAGCATAATCCTCTTTTTTCTTGATGCTTTCAAAACTTCCAGGTTTTATTTTTGGTAATTTGATTAAAATGTTTGCCAGTGGCAACTTCTTTGAGTTGAACCAGTTTGGGACCAGTTTGGACCTCATGTTCCTGCATGCTCATGTCTCTCCCATGGTTTGTGAAGTTTTCCAGGGTTGTTTCTTTAAATAAAGTTTCTGCTCTTTCTATTCTCCTTTTGTTACTTTTACATTGCATGCATGCATTAACTCACAATGACGCCACATGAACTGCAGTCAGGATATAATATATGAGAGAATAAATAAATAAGTATATAAACAAATAAATGTACAAGGTGATGCAGAGAAGGACTAGATGAAATCTTGGCCTGAGCTTAAGAGACCAGAAGGGATGTACAAAGAGTCTGGGTAGGAGTGTCATCCTGAGACTAGGGTAGCCACTCCAGACAAACACAATCAAGCATTGAGTCCAGAAAGATCTAGAAGCTCTTCAAAGAACCATAGGCAAGGACATATTCACTAGAAAGGAGTATGGTAGAAGACCTCTACAGAGGTCCCTGTGGACAAGGGTGAGGGTATGGAGAGCAGGGTGTGGATTGCAGGGTACCACAAGCCAACAAGACTGAGGGGCACAGATACTAGACAGAGGAAGGCTCACTTAGAAAAAGAGTGGGAATTGCTACTAAGGGGAAAGGGGCCTATAAGAGTTTAAGGTCACCTCTGTGGCCCTGGCATTCTTCTCTGGTACCACCTGCTATGTGCCTGAAAAACCAAGCTCACTCTGGAGCTAGAGAAATGGCTGGGACAATTAAGAGTCCCTGCCATTTTCAAAAGAAATCTCAGGTTCGGTTCCTAGCACCTGAGTAGGAAATCATAACTGTCTGTACCTCCAGTTCCAGGGAATCCACTGCCCCCTTCTGGCTCCCCTCAGGCACCAGGCACCCATGTGGTGCACATACATCCAAGCACACAAACACTCAAACACATGAAATAAAAAAGTAAACCATTTTTTAAAAATTAGATATACTAGCAAATTGACAGCACGCCACCTAAAAGCTCTCAAGCAAAGGGAAGTAAGGACACCCAAGAAGAGCAGACTATAGGAAATAATCAAACTGAGGACTGAATAGAATAAAATAGAACCAAAGAGACCAATATAAAGAAACAATGAAACAAAGAGTTGATTATTTGAGAAAATCAGCAAGATATGCAACCCCTTGTACCAATTAATTAAAAGATGGAGAAGGAATATCCAAATAAATAAAATCAGAAACTAAAAAGGTGACATAACACAAACATTGAAGGAATCCAGCTAATCATAAGGACATACTTTAAATCTGCATTCCACCAAATTAGAAAGCCTAAAATAGATGGAATATTTTCTTGGTAGGTTCCACTTACCAATGCTAAAGCAAGACCAGATAAACAATTTAAATAGAACTTACTTAAATTCCCTTCCTTTTCACTTAACCATTTCACTTAAATAGTGAAGTAGAAGCTGTCATTAAACTCTCCCAACCAACAAAAGCCCAGGGAGAGATGGTTTTAGCACAGACTTCTACCAGACTTTCAAAAAAAGAGTTAAGGCCAATACTCCTCAAATCATTCCACAAAATAAAAGCAGAAGAAACATTGCCAAATTCATTTGGGTACCTGATACCCAAACCACATAAAGACCCAACAAAGAAGAATTACAGACTAATTTCCCTTATAAACATAGATGTAAAAACACTCAATAAAATACTCAAAACCAAATTCAAGTACAAATAAAAAAGACTATCCCAATATGGCAAAGTAGGATTCATCCCTGAGATCCAGAGATGGTTCAGTATACAGAAATCAGTAAATATAATCTGCCACATAAACGAACTGAAAGAAAAAATCCACATGATCATCTCACTAGATGCTGAAAAGGCCTTTGACAAAATCCAACAATGCTTCAAGATAAAAGTCCTGGAGAGATTAGGGATACAAGAGACATATCTAAACATACTACAGGCTGATGTAGGATTTCCCTCTGTATGCTGTGATTACCATTAATGAATAAAGAAACTGCTTTGGACCTATAGCAGGGCAGAAGTTAGGTAGATGGGGAAAACTAAACCAAATACTGGGAGAAAGAAGGATGGAGTCAGGAGAGAAGCCATGTAGCCCCACCAGAGATAGATGCCAGAAATTTTTCCAGTAAGCCACAGCCTCATGGTGATACACAGATTAATAGAAATGGGTTAAATTAATATGTGAGAGCTAGCCAATAAGAAGCTAGAGCTAATGGGCCAAGCAGTGATTTAATTAATACAGTTTCTTTGTGATTATTTCGGGGCAGGGCAGCCGGGAACCAACAAGTGGCCTCCTCCAACAACAGATAATTTTTTGGAAAGCCTATAGCCAATATCAAATTAAATGGAGAGAGACTCAAATATTTTCACTAAGGCCAAGAACAAGTCAAATCTTCTTCTTTCATAGCTACTCAATACAGTGCTTGAAGTTTTAGCTCAAACAATAAGACAACTGAAGAAGATCAAGGGAATACATATTGGAAAGGAAAAAGGTCAAAGTATCACTACTTGCAGATAATATGATAGTATATATTAGCAACCTAAAAATTCTACCTACAGCTGATAAACACTTTTAGTGAACTGACTGGATAAAACACCAGATTTTAAAAATCAGTAGCCCTCCTATATACAAATGACAAATGGACTGAGAAAGAAATAAGTGAGACAATACCCTTCATAGTAACCTCAAATAATATAAAAAAATCTTGGAGTAAATTTAATGAAGCAAGTGAAACACCATCATAATTAAAACTCTAAGTCTTTGAAGAAAGAAATTGAAAAAGATAGCAGAAGATGAAAAGGTCACCCACGCTCATGGATCAACATAGTAAGATTAACATAGTAAAAACAGTCATTCTGGCAAAAGCAATCTACAGATTCAATGCAATCCCCATCAAAATTACAACACAATTCTTTACAGAAAGGCCAATTCTCAACTTCATATGGAGAAACTAAAACCCAGGACAGCAAAAAGAACCCTGGATAATAAAGGAACTGCTGGAGGTATCACCAACCCTGATATCAAGTTGCACTACAGAGCTATAGTAGAAAAAAAAAGAATAGTATTGGCATTAAAACAGATACATATCGATCAGGGAAATGGAATTGAAGACCTTGACATAAATCCACTTACCTATGAACACCTGATTTTTTATAAAGAGGCCAGAAATTGACACTGGAAAAAGATAGCATCTTCAACAAATGGTATTGTTCAAAATATGGAAGAATGCAAATAGATCCATATTCATAACAGTGCACAAAACTCAAGTCCAAGTGAATCAGAGACCTCAACACAAAAACCAGACCCACTGAACCTGATAGAAGAGAAAGTATGGAATAGCCTTGAACGTATTGGCACAGGAGACAGTTTTCTGAACAGAACATCAATAGTGCAGGCACTAAGACCAACAATTAATAAATAAATTAATAAACTGAAACTTTTCATAAGGGAAAAGACACTGTCAAACAGGCAAACTGACAGCTTACAGAATGGGAAAAGATTTTTACCAACTCCAATCCAATAGAGGACTAATACCCAAAATAGATAAAAAAAATTCAAGAAACTATATATCAAAAAACAAATAATCCAATTAAAAATGAGGTACAGATCTAAACAAAGAATTCTCAATAAAGGAATTTCAAATGTCTGAGAAACAGTTAATATCCAAGATCTTTAGTCAAAAGGGAAATTCAAAACGAAACTACTTTGAAATTCCATTTTACACCTGTCAGAATGGCTAAGATCAATAATATAAGTGCCAGCTCATGCTGGCGGGAATGTGGAGCAAGGGAAACACTCCTCCACTTCTGGTGGGGTGCAGACTAGTACAGTCACTATGGAAATCAATGTGGCAGAAAACTGAGAATCAATCTGCCTCGAGACCTGGCTATACCACTCTTGGGCATATACCCAAAGAATATTCCATCCTACAAGAAGGTGATTAGTTCAACTATGTTCACTGTGGTTTTATTCATAGTAGCCAGAAAATGAAAACAGGCTAATTGTCCATCAACCAAAGAATGAATAAAGAAAATGTGGTACATTTATACAATGGAATATTATAGAGCTGGGTCATTTTTAAATGGCATCATAAAATTTGTAGGTAAATAGAAAAAAAAAGTCACCCTAAGTGAAGTAACCCAAACTCAGAAAAACAAACACAGCATTGCTGTGGGACAATGGTCCATACCCTGTCACTTATGTTTTAAATAAATGCTGACTGGCCAGTAGCCAGCAAGAAGTAGAGGTAGGGCAATGAGAATTCTGGGAAGAAGAAAGCACAGTCTGCAGTCCTGACCCAGCCACAGAAGAAATAAGATGTGACTGCCTCACTGAATAAGGTACTGAGCCACATGGCTAACATAGACAAGTATAATGGGGTAATATAAGTTATAAGAGTTAATAAGAAGCCTGAGCTAATGTGTCAATCAGTTTATAACCAATGTAGACCTCTGCGTGATTTCCTTGGGACTTAATGACTGCAAAAACTGGGCAGGACAGAAAACTCAGTCAACATGGCATGTATTCACTTAAAAGTCAATATTACTCATTAAATAAATGGTAACCAAGCTACAATACATAGACCTAGAGAGGTTAAATAGAGTGGAAATTTCTAGAGGGGATGCATGGATCTCACTGAGAAGTGGTAACTGATTTTGCAGGTGGACAAGGATATAGGGGAGGGACTAGGAATGAGAGGGATCAGGTAGGATGATGGGGGTAGGAGAGACAGTTGAGGGAGAAGTAGCTGGAACTGGGGGCATTTTGGGATAGTGTGGAAACCTAGTGAGGGGGAAACTTCCTGGATTCTATAAAGGTGACCCTAGTGAGAACTCCTAGTAATGGAAGACACAAAGTCTGAATTGTCCACCCATCTCTTGTAAGCCAGGCAAAACTTCCAGTGTGGGAACTGGCTTCTATTCCATTGATTTGTTGGACTGGGGCATCCTATGGAAATCCCCAAACAACCCAGGCTGATGCTAGAACAGAGTGTTGTTCTCTGCAAACTGAGAGTGAGGCCCCATTGCTGAAGACAATATCCACGTAGTAGGTCATTGAACATGAAGAGGTAGAACTGGTGCCTGCATGGAGCCTTCATCCCTATGTTCTAGTTTCTTTGGTGCAGGAAGTACCCTCCAGGCTATAGAAACAGAAACCTAGACAACAACCCAGCTACAAAACCTTTGATCTGCAATCCGTCCTGCCTGCAAGATGTGCTGAAGCCATGCTGGCACAGAACTTATGGGAGTGGCCAACCAATTTCTGATTTAACTTGAGGCCAGTTCATGACTGCGAGCCCATGATCAACCAGAGACTGGATAACCCAGAAACTCTAGGGTAGAAATAAACATGACTGTTTTTTTTAAAAAAAATCTATGAAATGATTCCTAATGATATTCTTTATACTCCTAGATTGGTTCCTGGTCTAGTCCTCATCAGAGAGGCTTCTCCTTGCAGCAGATGGGAGCTGATTCAGAGACCCACAGACAGACATTACACACAGAGAGAGTCTACTTTGGAGGTCTCCATCCAAACTATCCCCTTGGAGATAGAGGAACCCTGTGGAAGATGTAGAAGAACCCCAACACTGAGCAGAAGAAACAAGCAAATTCCCAAGGCTCACTGGCCAGCCTATCTAGCTAGAATGGTAAGCTTTGGTTCAGTGAGAGATCCTATCTCAAAATATAAGATGGATAACAATAGAGGAAGATGCCTGATGCTGACCTCTGAATACTCATGGGTGTAGGCGGAGGCCACTTGTTCATTCCCGACTGCCCAGACCCAAAATAATCACACAGAAACTGTATTCACTACAATACTGCTTGGCCCTATTACCTTAGGCTTCTTATTAACTAACTCTTACATCTTAAATTAACCCATTTCCACTATTCTATATTTTGCCACAAGGCTCGTGGTTCACCAGCAAGGTTATGGCTGGCGGCTCATGTCTTTTTCCTCCAGCACATGGCATTTCCCTGACTCTGTCTACTCTCTCTCTACACCTCTGTTCAGATTTCCCGCCTGGCTTTACTCTGTTCAGTCAACTGGCTGAAAGCAGCTTCTTTATTAACCAATGGCTATAAAACATTCACAGCATACATCACCTCCCACATGGGCAAGTACACCAGCACACACAGGCATAAAACATACACATATACTACCACAGGTACACACACACACACAGGCACACACATAAAGACACACACATATCACTGTAAATGTTCGCTCTAATAGTGTGCTGGACCTTCTCTATGGGACTGCCAGACTCCTACAACAGCCATCTTTCTCAAGGATCATCATCAAGGTCAATATGGGAAGGAATGGTAAAAAAAAAATTAATAATAATAACAACTTCTCTTCTGTCATCTTGCTAATGAAAGTATCCCTAGCCTTATGTTCAAATTATTATTATCTCAGTGATTTGGGTGAAAACACTCTTCTCTCAAGTATTCACTAACTTACCTCCCCTTATATGAGTATCCAATAGTTCTCATGCTACCATTGCTTGGAGAAGTTGCTAGTTATAGTAACAGCTGCAAAGTCTCTGTCTTTATTTGAACAAAGGAATTTTTCTTTTCTCTAGTCCATTTCATCACATCTTCCTGTGTTTTCCTTGCCAAAGGATTATTAGATATTATTTTGATAAAACAGAGAGATGATTCTAAGTTCAAGGGGATACACATTGGACTATGTCATCTACAAAATCAAGCCCACATTCCTGAACTTGGCACACATCTAGCTCCTGCTTGCTTCTCTAGCCTTATCCAGTGATAATCCCCAAGAAGAAAGTCATATCATATAATCCTGAGGAAGCATGCTGCTATTTCTTGTACCTAAATCTTCTTTACATGTTCATTTTCTCTATTTTAAATGCTCTTTCCTGTAACGTGAGGGATGGCTTGTTGGGGTTTCTGTCCTGCCCAGTTCCCACAGCCATTTAGCCCAAAGAAAATCACACAGAGGTCTCCAGAAGATTATAAACTGATTGGCCCATTAGCTCAGGCTTCTTATTAGCTCTTGTAGCTTATATTAACCCATTATCCTTATCTATGTTAGCCACATGGCTCAGTACCTTTTTCAGCGGGGCAGGTCACATCCTGCTTCTTCGGTGGTCTGTGGAGGAATGCCAAGAGAACTTCCTGCTTCCCAGAATTTTCCTATTCTCCTTGCTCCGCCTCTACTTCCTGTCTGGTTGTTCCACCTATACATACTGGCTAATGGCCAATCAGCGTTTATTTAAATCATAATTGACAGAATACAGATAATTCTCCTGCACCACTTTCCCATCTAATCTAGTTGAGAATATCCTTCTCATTGCCCAGATCCCAGCTAGACTCCTTCTCTGTGAAAGGATCTAGACCTCACCAGGAAAGCCTAGGCACTGCTCCCAAGTCTGCTTCTATCACTATAGCCATATTTTTTTCTTACCCTGCCTTGCATTCTGTATTTCTTCTTGTCTTTTCATACCCATCAGCCATCATAGCACATATTTATGTAACAGACTTTCGCAAATGAATGAATGTGTGAGTGAGCAAATGAATGAGTGAACAAATACTGCTTTTTTTGGAGCTGAGTAAAATTCAAAGTCATTTAGGCCTTTATTCCTGAGACCTAGAGAGTTGGCAACTTTGCATCATCATTATTAAAGTCACGTAGGTTATCTGATTCCATGCAGAGAAAATTAAAATAACAGAAGCAAAGATCTTATCCATTAGGAAATGTGTGTAGTGCTGACACTCTGATATTTATCTTGCTCACTCCTAATTTCTTCAGATCCCTCACATCAGAGTAGTTAAGATCTTCCCTTTTCTTATCTTCGAATAAATTAAATTTTTGATTAGTGCCAAAGGAAACTTTTGCACAAAGGAAGTCTTTTTAAATGAGAAAATTCTTACAGAACTGATTTCAGAGGCGGGTCCTCAGCTGTAACAGGACACTTGTGTCACTGACCTTTAAATTCAGAGCTCACCCTCTCATTGAGTGATGATGTGGGGGTTTGGGCGTCCTGACAAATGCCTCCTCTCTCTCCAGCCCAGGCCTCCAAAGATAAATAGGAGAGCAATTGATTTTAACCATTCAAATTATCATTACACATGCATAACTGATCCTGCTGGCTCTCACAAACTTAACTGGCTCTAGACTTCTGTGGTCAAATCACTTGTAGGGAAACAAGGCACCGTTAAAATATTTAGAAGAATTAAAAGCTGTCTTATTGGGGGGTGGGGAGGATAGTGGTAGGTTAGTGTGGCCATATTCTCTAGGTTTTTAGAACAAAGGAGAAATTTACAACTATGTGGGGGCGGGGGGAGAGATGATCAAGAAAAAGGTATCGTTAGTAAAATAGGCTTTCAAAGTTCAGGTGGTTTGAATGAGAATGGCCCCCAAATATTCACACTTTTGAGTGATTGGTTTCCAGTTGGTGAACTATTTAGGAAAGATTAGGCGGGGTGGCCTTGTTGGAAGAGGTGTGTCACTGGGCCTGGGCTCTGAGGTTTCTAAACCCCACACCAAGTCCAAGCTCACTTTCTCTGCCTCCTGCCTACAGACCAACTCTTAGCTTCTGCTCCAGTGTCATGCTTGCCAGCCTTCCACCGTGCTCCCCGCCATGATTATGGAACAACCCCTGAAACTGCAAGAAAGCCCCCAGGTGGGTGCTTTCTTCCATAAATCATCTTGGTCGTGGTCTCTCTTCACAGCAGAGCAGTAACTAAGACACAAGTGATATTTTGGTAGGTAATTTTTTTCTGCCTTAGTCTTCCAGCACTGAATAAATAATGCCTCCCTAGGCCAAGAAACTTAGAGGTTATCAAGCATCAAATATAAAAGATCTTAGCAGTGATACTTACATCTTAGTGGTAAACAATAGCTATCTAATTGGACTTGAGACCTGCTCAATAGGAGGGAATTCTTGCCTGGTTCTGTGAGCTGAACCCACTACAATTAGGTGGGGAGATCATAGACCCAAGAGGAGAACTGACAACTTCCATTTTATACTTTCTAACTGTATTCTAAATACACATTCTTATAACCATAGATAGGTGTATCTCTCACCCCTAGCAGCAGATGGAGCCTAAAACAGAGGTCCACAACTCATCAAAATGTATATAATTGACCATGAGATACCTAGTTCCAATGGATACATCTACAATACAACCCTTACACCAAAGACTCAGGGAACATAGTAGAAGAGGAGGCAGAAAGATTATAAGAACCAGAGGACCAGGAGATACCTTGTGCATGCTGGTGTCTTCTAGACATGATATAGAAGTTTGCACCCACGAAATATCATCAGTATAGTTACCTATACAAGACCTGCATAATGACAATACCAGTAGACATGGGCCTTATGATACAACCAGAGGCATTGTCATCTGCATAAATCTGATTGTTAGAGACACAATGAGGGAATAGTCCCTATGAACCAAGTCCCTAACAGATCGCAATAAGGAAAAGCAGCAGTCTAAAGCAGTTACACTTACAAAGACACTTATAGGCTAAGCAAACTGTTTTAAAAAATCTATTTATAGCCCATCCTTCCTGTGCTTCTAGTAATGGTAAAATAATTCAACCTATGTCTATGACTCCCAGGTTAAAGAAGTCTATTTATATGTAAAGGGGGAAACATTAAAAAAGAAAATGAACAAACTAGATAGAAATGGGCCTGACTTTAATGTCTTGGCACCATTGGACAAGATAAGTTCCTCCCCAACAGTTGTACTAAGCAAACCTCTTGTGTTTAAACCAAGACCAAGAGCCCTCAGTCTCAGCATTGTAGGCACTTTGGACTGACTACTATTTGTTCTCAGAGCTACCCTATGCAACAAGAATATTAGTACCATCTCAGGCAAGGCCACATTCAAACACATACGTATGCATCCAAAGTATCTCAGAAAGAGAGGTTAAGCAATGCCCTTCACTGAGAACAAAACAAAAGCTAACTCTAATTTAATCATTGCCTAAAAGTAGTGGGAATCACTACTCCACACACTATCCAAGGAACACTTCAAATTCAAACTTGGGCATATTAAGTCAACTTCCAGGGGCATCTGTGGTATGTCAGCACTTGATAAAGCTTTTATCTTCTTTGTGGGACATTACAATTCATTCTTGCTATTCTGAAAAAAAATCTTTCCATGATTGCTAAATCTAACTCAAACTAACCAGGAAAAGATGGGCCTATGTTCTTAAAAAACCTTTTGAATCCATTTGAAGTTGGGCTTCATTGTTTATTGGTAGTTTTCCCCATTGTTTTCTAGAGCCATTTCAACACGAAGAGAAAGAAGTTCCATAGAAAACTCATGTGGTGAATTCAACAGCATGAGACTGCACCAGGCTTTGTACAAGACACGGGGAAGGACATGGGACAATTTCCTGTTACTAGTCCTATCACCTAAACATGAACCTCATGCCCTCTCTTTGGCTGCATAGTCAAACAGCTACCATGGGAGTGGCAAGTTCATTACTCTTGGGTAAAGGCACACATCACTCTTGTACTGTCCTTTGTCCTCTCCCCTCTCTTCTTCTACTGTAAGGGACTTCCTATTGAAGTCATCTACTACATAACACTTAGTTTTTCTATTGCCATGTGGGCCGAAACTTAAACGAAATCATCTGATCTGGTCCAATGTTAGAGATTCCAGAACACTAGATCTATAGAATTTTTCTGATGACATGTTTGAGTTTATGACTCATTTGCTGAGTTTGGGTTGGGGCTACTCAGTCTGTGCTCCCCTACAGCAAAGTTAATTAAGGGAGTTATTAATGCTGTACAAGAATAATATGGTGGGGGTTTTCAAGAGAGTTCAATCCCATGAGGCAGAGTGTTTGTTGAGGTCCCATACAATGTAGTCAGTGAATAGCCTATAGTGCATGCTTGGAGTGAGGTTGTCTCTGATTCCAGGGCAGTAATGGTAATTAACTTCTCAACCCAAAAGGAAAATCTGTCTTGGTGTCCCGCTTAAAGCTAAGACCTTACACTGTTAAGGTTCATCACAAAGTGAAAGGGAAGTTCTGAGACATAGACAAAATGGGTGATTATCATAGTAAAAGAGTTCAGGGTCAGTCTAATTTAAAGAGGCAAAATAAGGCTGGGTGGTGGAGGCACACGCCTTTAATCCCAGCACTCGGGAGGCAGAGGCAGGTGGTTCTCTGGTTACAGAATGAGTTCCAAGACAGGCTCCAAAGCTACCCAGAAAAACCCTGTCTCAAAAAAAAAAAAAAAAAGGCAACATAGGGGGAAAGGCCAGAGAATACTTGAACTTGACAACCAAGCACTGTACAAAGAAATAAAAACTTCACACAGGCTTAGAAGGGAGCAGAGGTGAGTTTATCCCTGATATGTTAATTACTAGGCGTAAATAAGTACTAAATAACTTTTACATTTTGTTCATTAACTTTCTTTCAACCTGTCATGGGATGCTAGAATATTTGGCCTGACATTATTCTTGGAGTATTTGTAAAGGATATTGACATTTACTCAGACTGAGTAGAGAAAATTGTCCTCTCTAGTGCACAGCCTGGTCCAGTCATATGAAAGCCTGACTTGAAAAAAAAAAAAAAAAAAACCTTAGGGAAAGGAATGTTTCTGCTGGAACAATGGTCTTTTGTGGCTCACACTGCTGGCTCTCCAAAACTTAGGTCTTCGCATTTGCACTGGAACTTACACCCATGGTTGTCCTGGTATCCAGCTTGCTCATTCTAGACTTTGGGATTTCTTTTTTTTTTTTATTGTTTTGGTTTTCTTTTGACATTACTAAGAAGTGAATTTGGTGGCTCCTGCATCTAAACATGCACTCTACCAATGAGCTACACCTCCAGATACACCACTCAGCCTCAACAGTTGCTTATCAAACAATTGCATGAACTAATCTTCTCTCTTTCTCTCTCTCTCTTACACACGCATACACATATGACTAGGACACCTTCCCACCTAGTCATTTGTGCACAGTAGGTGTGCAACTCATGATTCATTTTTCTCCCTCACACCTTATTTCCTGCTGAATATGCACCATAGCCTACAGCTCTTGTGCAACCTCACGTTTTTCTACGTGATTCACATTTCAATCAGCACAAATCCTGCCAGAATGGAGGAAATGTTCTCAGTCAGGATTGAGATGTCCAGATTCCAAGATATTTTAGTGCCCAGAAAATGGGAAAATCTCTAGTCCAAACTGACATTCACATAAGTCAATTATCCATCCTATCCCGAGACAGCAGCTTTCATGCTAAACATCATTCTCCAGAACCTGAGTAGAGGCCAGATGTTCTGGTACCCAGGCATCAATCTTCCGGGTGTCCTCAACACCCAGTCCCATATAGCATCATAATCATAAAGCTTCTTCATCTGCAGCTGCTCCAGTGGAGACCCATGCATAGAAAACTACTCTATGTATCTATGTATCAACTACCTTGAGAAAAGGAGACATCTAAAGGAGGAAAATAGCATTATTTCTATGAGTACCTTGGGCTTTTAGTTCTTTTAATTCTAAAAGCCACCTCCAAGCACAAATTTGAGTTAGGAATAAATTGAATTCACTTTTTTCATTTTTTAATATTTTTTTTAAAAAATTAAAACCGGGCAGTGGTGGTACACACCTTTAATCCAAGCACTCGGGAGGCAGAGGCATGCGGATCTCTATGAGTTCGAGGCCAGCCTGGTCTACAACAGCTAGTTCCAGGACAGGCTCCAAAGCTACAGAGAAACCCGGTCTCGAAACTCTCCCCCGCAAAAAAAAAAATTAAAATATAATAGCATCATTTACTCCTCCTCTTTCCTCCCATCAATTTTTCCATGCAACACTCTAGCCCTATTACAAATTCATGACTTCTATTTCTCTAATAATAAATACAAACTTCTCAGTTTGTCTTAATGCAACTTTTCTGTACATTATTTTAGTCCTGGTCATTTGGGATTGGAGAACAAGGATCATAGAAGGGAGAACAGAAAGACTGTAAGAGCCACAGGAACAGGAAGTTTGCTGTGAGATTTCACCTTCTAGAAATGTTAGGGAAGCTCCACTCACAAAGTCTCGTCAGCACAGCACCCTAAACAAGACCGAACAAGGATGACAGTGACAGACATGCTAACCTAGAGGGGTGCAAACTCTCGAGCCTACACCCTAAACAAAGAACTCCAGGCAACTAAGGAATGCTGAGAGTGGAAGACATAGTCTCCCCTGGTAAGAGCCCCCAAATCTGTATTCACTTGTGAAGATTTAAAGAAAACTGCTTTACAACCTCATAAGCCAATACAAACGGAAATGTACGCAGGCTTGAACTGTATAGTATGTGGGGCTGGAAAGATGGCTCAGCGGTTAAGAGCATTGCCTGCTCTTCCAAAGGTCCTGAGTTCAATTCCCCCAAAGGTCCTGAGTTCAATTCCCAGCAACCACATGGTGGCTCACAACCATCTGTAATGAGGTCTGGTGCCCTCTTCAGGCCTGCAGGCATACACACAGACAGAATATTGTATACATAATAAATAAATATTTAAAAAAAAAGAAAAAAAACTGTATAGTATGTGTGCCCTGAAAACACAGAGATATGTTCAGTAGATGGTAGCATTTATAGCTATGCTGAAGAATTAGAAGAAAACTGCAAACACTACTTGTTTAACATATTAGCAAGAAACAAGTAAAATATGTAAGATCAGAGAGCATGAATGATGTTCCTTTGTTTCAAAGAAAACCTATGAGGCATGCCAGACTGAAACAGCCTCTGAATTATATCGTTCACAGCATTCTGGAAAAGCCCAGATCAGTCTGACAACTGCAATTGACAAACCAGGTAAAATTCCAGACGACCACAAAGCTGACAGTACCAAATTTCCAATTATCTTGTCAGTATGAATTATGTTTTTAAGGTGGGGGAGGGTGCACATACATGCACAAGTATGTAAAATTTTTAAATGTTCTAGTCCTGATTTGTGATTTTAAAAAACAGCAGCTCCAACATACCTGCTGCATTTCTTCACATAAAAAGAACAAAAATAAGTTTTGCAATAGCAAGCAGTATTACAGCGCCATTCATTTAAAAGGCAGTAAGCAGAAGGTAAATATGTTATAGAAACTTGCAGATCATGGGATCAGCAGCAGAGACAATTTAGCAAAGGCCAGTTGCATTTTGCCTGAAGTGCCACACTCAGTTCTTGGCACCAGATACTAATACCTAATGCCACTTTAGCCAGAGCTATTAAGCTACTGGCAGAAAGAGCTGCAGGAAGGGGCAATCTTTTCCTTGGTCCTACTTCAATGCACTCAACATTTGGGTACAGAGGGCAACCGTGCAGCTGAACTGAGAGTCCTCCACCCCACCTTCATTCAGGGTGGTAACAGGAATATTAGGAAGAAAATGTGTCTAGAACCCTGACTTTTGCAGTAAAACTTTATGTATCTGGACTTACCGTGCCCTTTGGGTCAGTTCATACAATAGAAAAGAGATGACCTCTCAAGAAGGAATTGGAGGCTAGATGCTGAGTTGCCAAAACATGTGCCGTTGGTACATGTAATGAGAACCATTTAGGTTAATATAGGAAAACTAGGTTAATAATTGTCATAGCTTTCCTAGAACGACTTTGGGAATTGATAGACCTCCCAATATCTGGTTTTATTGTCTCATTTTAAGTTATATTGTTAAGTAGCTAGTTGTGAGCAGGAATGGAGAACACTGGGATGAACTGCCCCTATGCGGTCAACATCCTGTGAAACAGAGACTAGAAGATTGAGACTTTACTGGTCAGGAGATTATGTGATACCTCTGACCCCAGGAAAGCAAGGTATCTTGTATTATTAATACATAACTACTAACCTAGCTCTGATGACCTTTATATTATCATACAGCAAAAGACCTTATGATCAAGAACAAAGACAGCATTGTGCCCTTCTGTTCAAGAGACAATCCAAACAAGACTGTAAATCACCTGACCAGGACAATACCACCCAGGAAAAGATGTTTATTTTAGAAATCCCTCAAAAAGTACTATGGAAGTCTCCTAGGGTATAGATTGGGACAGAGGTCTGTGAGCACTCACCCCTTCAAAGTGTGCCTTACAATAAGTATTGCCTATTTTCTATGATGTATTCTGTGTTTTTCATCTACTTTTTGTAGATATTTCAAGAACAGAGGAGGTAAGTAGAGCCCAGATTGAAAGCCCAGTGATATGTTAGCTTTCTTTCATCTTAGTCTTGATACGTTGTGGACTCATCTTCTTAGGGTGAGACCACAAAATTCCCTTCTTCTTTGCAGGATGCAGGCTATCCCCTCCTCTTCTAACTCCAGAAGGGCACACCTAGGCCACTCATTCCTGCTCATTTGTATGCCCATGACGTAGAGCACCTGAGCTCACCAGATTCAGCTATGTTTTCAGCATGTCAGCTACACTCGTGTAATGTGCTCTGAATGTGTGACATTCTGGTACCTCCTTTGCTAGTTTTGTTGCTAGTGAAAGACTCACCTGGAGGAATGCATGTGCTTCTTTTCCTTAATTTTCCTGTGTGGTCTGTAGCTATTTTCCATATAAACCATATATTCATTTGGGGAAATCCAATATCTTTATCTTCCTTTGAATATAACTAAGGTCAGCTTAGTGGGATAGTCATTACTATGTTCTAAAATATGTTTTATGATGTGGTTAGGTCACAGTAGTTCTCACATTGGATTGAGACCCCTAAGTAGGGGGTCTCTTTGTTGTATTGTTTTGTTTTGTTTTGTGTTTTGTTCAAGACAAGGTCTCCGTGTGAAACCCTGACTGGCCTGGAACTCACTATATAGACCAGACTGAACTTGAACTCCCAGAACTTGATTCAGTACCACACTCAGCCTAGGTCTCTGTTTGGGGTGGGGCATTTAAATTTTTTACACTTAAGTCTTACATTTAAATTTCCTGAAGAGGAAATTAGACTCTCCTATGGCCACTTGCCTCCAATACGTTGTAGCCTGGATTTGCAGTTCTTTTTGGATTCCTGCTCAACTTCCAACTCCAGTTTAATATCTCCAGTTCCTTTCAGGAAGGAAGTTCTGCTGTAGCTGAGAAGGGCACTCATACCTGCACCAGGGACCAGAAGCAAATTTGAAATAATGTATGGAGACGGTGGCTTCCACCTACCTAAATATTTTAAGAATCAGAAAAAAAAATATGCTATATACAACTCTCAGGCTCAAGTGAAATGAGTCCCTCAAATACTCAGCTAGGGAAAAGGGATGCCTTTTCCATAAACTCCTTGTGTGAGTTCCTCAAATGGGTAACTACCCTTCAACCTCTATCGGTTTGCCTCTTGGTTATACCCTTCACAACTGATCACCAAACCTTAAGACGCTGCCTTGACCTCAAACAGAATTTATCCAAAAGAGATAAATTTGATCTATAGACCATGGCTCTCATAAGATGGAACCCAGTTGGAAGAGGTTCCTTTGATAGTTGGAAGAAGTTCCTTTGCTAGGACCTCCTCCTGATAAAGCTAAGAGAACTAAAACCTTTGGCAACATCACCACCTACTGGAAAAATAAGTTCTGTGCCCTATATTCAAAATCTTAATGTTTCAAATGCAGCTGCTCAGATGTATCCCCTGCAAGCTCTTACGGATTTGGATTCATTAGGGCAGAATGTCTTTTATCTATGCAAGGCTTTGAGAAATTCAAGAAGGATTTAGGTAGTTTCTCTGATTATTCTGATAAATATATAGGTTTTTTACAAGTCTACCAAAATGTAAACTATTTTGGAAAGATATGTTACTATGGGATAGAGCCTGATTCTGAAAGAACTAGGGTGATTCAAAGGAATAGATGATGTACAAATTACCTACCAACAATAAATCCTTAGTCTCCCACAGGTCCTGAAGCAGTCTCGAGAGATTCCCTGAGATGGGATTGTAACACCTAGCATGATGTGTTAAGTGTGCCAACATGCTGTTATCAATGTGTTAAGAGATTAAACAGTAGTGAATGAAAATGAGTAAACCATGTCAAACTAGCAACTCTTTACCAGAGGCCTAATGAAAACTCCAACTTTTTAGAGCATTTTTAGAATGCTATATAAGAATACACCCTATCCAACTAATCCCTCGACATTAAAGGAAATCATAAAAATAGTAATGGAGCATAAGATTCTCAGCAATTGACACAACAAATTTTGTGTTCTGTTACTAGAATCTAAACAGAAAGGAAAATAGATAAAAGGAGGCCAAAGAACAGAGAGACAAAACAGAAGGTTTGCCGAAACTCCCTGTACCTTGTAGAAAAACTCAAGGTTCAACACTAGGAATTTCTCAGAGGAAATAAACAAAAAACAGATACTATTTCTGTCAACAGACAGGACAAGAGAGAAAGAGAGAGAGAGAGAGAGAGAGAGAGAGAGAGAGAGAGAGAGAGAGAGAGAGAGAGAAGGGAGGGAGGGAGGAAGGAAGGAAGGAAGGAAGGAAGGAAGGAAGGAAGGAGGGAAGGAAGGAAGAAAAATGGCACTAGAGAGCTGTTTCAGAGATCAAACACTCTTGGACCAGATCCCCAAATGTTACGCTTCAAAAAAGAAAGCCAGCACCCTTTGACGGAACTCTCACCCTCAATGGATAATTGAGTAAATACAGATGTCACAGATGGGATTCTAAGTTTTCTCCATTGACTAAGGGGTCTCATTCTAGTCAGTCTTCCTCCAACCCTATCACGTTATGGGCATCAGTCGGTGATCCTCCAAACATTCTACTCTGTCTTTATATTATCTATGGAAAAGTTTATGTTTCACCCATGTTTTCCCAGTCGTTCCTAAATGCCCATTCCCGTTATTAAACAGAGCCTTATTGGCAAAAATCAGAGCCCCAAATATCCTCAGTATACAATCTAAATAACCTCATGATGACTTCTCCTGAAGAGAAATAAAATGCACTATGTTCAGACCTATTAATCCCCACCTGTGAGCTACTGACCTGCCAGGGAGAGAAATTATAGGTTCCATGGCTATAATCAGATTACTCTTATGATTTTCTTCAATTTAAACAATTCTTTCTCCTGCCTGAAGCTCAAGTAGGCCCCAGATCTACAGGCACAGGCAATACTCAGGTCAAGATTGGCAAATAGACTTCCACTGACTCCTTACCAAGGAGATGAAAATGGATTAGCCTTTGTGTTTCATGGAACGGAGAGCATCCTTCCCAGCTTGCTCTGAGAAGGACATTGTATCTAAGTATCTAAGTCACTCTTGGCTGTATTTGGTTCTGATAAGGCTTTTCTTTCTGCCTTTTTAACCCCAGAGGAAATCTCCCTCTTTACAGGAGCTTAGGCTACACTCCAGATAGTAAACAAGACGGTTGTTGAAGTTGTGTACAACTTTTCATGCTCAGGTACTTCAGTATTCCATCATGAGCATCTCCTCTTCAAGATGATTGGAATCAGTTATAACCATTCATTCATCCGGCCAAATTTAGTTCAAATGGTCTATTAATTCAAAAGTCAGAAGGGACACAGAGGGAGCTTTTCAAAGAAGACAAATACAGTGACATGCTAGCCCTCTCTTCTCACAATTGTAGAAAATAATCATAGATACCATGATGAGCATTTTAAAATTTGGGGTGGATATATACGATGTCAACAAAAGGCCATTTAAATCAAATAATTCCCTTACACTAGAAAAGAGAGATCATATTTCCTTCAATGTATTCCAATGATATTTGATATCCAGGATGGATGGCTCTGTTCTTCATTCATTAGGATCATGTAATATTGAGTAGAAATACACTGAGAAGTTCCAAATTGTGTAGTTACCCACGAGAAGAGATGCGGTACTCTAGACACTTGCATCCTCTTCTTGGCTATCAGACAATTACAATGGACCCCAAGGAATTAAAATTTCCCAAGGAACACCACGGAGAAAGGGAAAGGGTGAAGCCTTGGTTTGAGCCAGAGAAGAAACTTACCTCTCAGGGAGATAATTTAATACAGCCCTGACAACTTATTGAACCACTTTAACAAACCCTTCAATGTGTCAGTCAATAATGGGAAGGACCATGCCATTGTGGTCTGCTTAATTATGAAAATCTCTGGCTTCTGTTTGGATATTCCTGATAATTCAACTAATGTCTCATCTGTTGTACACAGTCTACAAAATCAGATGCAGGAATGCAGGCTGTCAGACATTGCCACCTCTTAAACAAGTTTAGAATTACAGCTCCAGATTTTCAAGGTAAAAACTGGTTATACCTGTTGTAATCTATTTTCTTCTATAGTCTTTGAAGCCTATTTTGTTTCCTCTCATTATAGTCAACCAATACTTAGATGGTCCTGCAACATGTATCCATAGATAAGGGTCCCATTGATTGTCCTCTTTAGGACATTCTTGCCATAAGTAGCTATATTGATCCTGTATCCCTCTCCTAGAGTATCACTTTACTCTTGAATATTGTTAGGCAGCTAGTTAGATGTTGGCATGCTTGAGGGACATTGGAGATGGACCCTGCCTTCATTGTCAATGTCTTTAAAGCAAAGGATTAGAATGGAAACGCTTTAATTACTAGCCAGAGGGGTGTGATCTGAGTCATTTCTGTTCTAGAGGAAGACAGGACATTCTAAGCTTCAATCTAAATCTGGCCTTATAAGATTACCATATACCAGGAGGGTTTCTGATTCCATTTCTCCCTTGTTCAAGAAATAATCCAAATAATCAAGTACCTTAGAACAAGATGCTTATTCTAGACAGCTTTTTAAGATTATACAGAAAACCCTGCCTAATGTGTATTAGGATAGTGGTCTCTTTGACCTTTGTCCACTCTCACCCCTTGGCAGTGTACCTTACTCTCTAAGAAACTCTGCACTTTACACTACATTTTATGTCCCTATAAATGATTTTTATGGTGATCACAAAGATGGAGGAGATCTCTGGTATCTAGGCCAAGATGCTATTGGGATTCTATGAGGGATTCTGTTTTATACTTTTCCTTAAAAGAAATAATCAGATATCTAATCACCCCAGATAGGGTACTGATGACAGAACGAAGAAATGATTCCACACAAGTCAAATTTGGAAGGCCAGTAAGTTTATTTATTTGAGTTGTTTTTGAGAGTATGAATGAAGGGTTACTTAAAGGAGTATTGGCAATTGAAATGTGTATGCATCATTGGAAAAATCTTCCATCAACATAAGGCAATGACCTCATAAAAACAATCAGCGTAATACCCATATTCAGTCAACCTCCCACTTCCTGCATACTCTAGTACCAAGGAAGGCATTTGAGAATCCAGTGACTCCCCAACTCCCTCTGCTAGTGGAGTGCTCACAGGCCCATTACCATTGCCATACACCTAGCTATCAGTATTGTTTTGCTTATTTTATTGCCACCATTGTAGAGGTTAACATATTCTGTGAGTCACCTCAGCAATCTCTACTCCATGACAGACAGTCATCATGTTATGCCCAGAAGAAACAGCTATACCACAATCCTTCAGAAAGAGACACTGATAAAGAAGCTCACTGATGAGTCTCAAGGAGAATGCACCCTAAAGAGAAAGAGGCACAAGGACAACAGGCCAGAAACACGGGTAAAATGTTGTTTTAATTACTGTATAATATTTTTTAATGAAATTATCTTCAAGGCCAGCCAAGCCCCAAGGACTCAGCTCTAAATGTTAATAAAAACCAGGCATGGGGGGCTGGTGAGGTGACTCAGTGGTTAAAAGCACTTATCACTCTCACGTAGCAGCTCATAGTGACCGATCATACCAGTTCTGGGGCATTCAGTGCTCTCTTCTCACTCCTGTGGATGCACGCACACATGTGGTACATGTGCACACTCTCACACACATTCATGAACATTTAAAATAAAACTTATCTTTTAAAGTGTTTGTAAGTTTAAATAAACTTGCTATGATGTGGGAAATGAAAAATAGCATCTTCAAGCTAACATGGAATTTTAAGTCTACATTCTGAGTCTCCCTATCCTACTACACTTCATTCCAATAGCATTGATGGATCACATTCTTTAAAAGAACACTGTAAAATAAGCAAGAGACAAAATGACTCTCCCATTCTACCACATACCATAAAGGACATAAGCTAGTCATCAGCCAAAAGTGGAAATTATTTGCCATGAAATAGACTAAAATGTTTTGCTCAGCTATTCCAGGTGAGCTTGGCCAAGTTATGTATAATACACCTGTATAACCAAGAAAATTAGAGGATGTTAAGTCAGATACAACTTCACAACACTTATGACCTGTACTAACAGCAGCCAGCCTTCCTTGTCAACTGTAAAGAGTTAATGCTCAGATCTATGGCTGCAAACTTAGAATATTCTGGAAGGACTGAACAATATTTCTATAAATTTGGAAGTGGCATCTCTTTTGCTTTAAAAAGTGGAAAAGTACTTTGTGCACCATATGACATCTGTCCCAGAGTCTGCTGAGCCAGATAAGGGACAAATGAGGGAAATTCAATCACTCTGCTGACAACTTCTTGAAATTAGCTCTGCAACCACCTTTCAGGGGACTATTTGGAAGTGGCTACTTGCTTCGTTCAACCTTTTGTCCTTCTTGCATAAAGTCAACCCTACATAAAACTTAGCCCCTGGTAAGAAGACCTGACATTTTATGTTTTTGCCTCTGCCTGTCGTCAGATACACCGTGTCGATTTCATGCGACTCCAGCCTCCATTCCTACCAAATACTGTTGGAGACTGCACAGGGAGACCTCTCGGCGCCCTCGACCTTCCCTTACTCTTGTGCTTGCGGTCACTGGCCAATCAGACCACAGGTAATGGAAAATCCCTAGCTGGAGCTGCTGTCCAGTGGGATTCCAACGCTTCTGGAATGTGATTCCAGACTGATATTGTCCATCACAGTATACACTGAGCCATCCTTTTAACCTATTTGAAGCCTTGCTTCCCATATGTAACAATGCACCCTAGCTGCAACTACCTTTTGGTGAGCCTTGAGGCACTATAAAAAAAATATGGCTGCCCACGAGGAAGAGTAAGAGACCAGTTATTCTCCCTTCTGAAAACTTCCTCACTCTGAGGTGGCAGTAGCATCTTGTCTAAGCATATATTTTGCTGACATTCTTGGCCTTATTTCTTCTCACTCCTCTTCCCACATACCCCAAATGCCACCCAATCTTGCCAGATCTTCTGGCTACCAATGACCACCCTTCAGGAGCATTAGACTAAGCTTAGACCAAGAGCAGAGAGGATGACACTCTGTTACCAAGAAAGACAAAACAGTAAAACCCTTTCAAATATGCTTCTCTTTTTCATTTCTCATTTGCCAAAAGTCCTGTCACTGGGTCTGCCCCTCTTATTCAGTGGGACTGAATGGGTTGGCCCTGTCAGGGACATTTCGCAAAGTCTCTTCACGAACTGGCTCTTTGTACCCTTTCCCTCTTTCAAGAAGATGCTAGCAGATTAAGGATGTTCTTTTCTGGTTTCCTTTCACCAGTCAGGGCTAATCCTCTCCTGGGGATGCCTTGGAGGGTGTCCTCTCTGATGTGCTTTCTGTTCTTTTCTCTCCTCCCTCTGGGTGCCGAAGTGACAATCAGTGCCTCAGAGGATTCCCCCTTGGAATGTCTCTAAGGAACCTCAAGTCTTTCTCATTAGAGCAAGACAGTTAGTCCAAATTCCTGATTTTCTATTGCAACACAACCTGGTCTATACATACAAACTGGATAGTAAGGACTTTTGCCCTCACAAGGACTCTCTTAATCACCATACCCTCCCCCGACCCAATCCTCACTGTTGCCATCTTGGCAAATGGTCTGAAGAGCCCAATTTTCGGTTTCCCTCTAACTTGCTCATTTTCAGATCCTCCTTTTGCTTACTACATATTCCTTCTTTTCTCCCAGCTGATTAACTTCCCCCTTTCAGTTCCTACAGACGGTCTGTGACTTTGACCTCACTGACCAGGTGGCCTCTCCTCACTCCAGTTCTGAGCAACCTCCATGTCTCTATGTGGCATTACTCCAGAGCTTCTTGGCATTGTACCCTGCCTCACTGCTCACACCTTCTTTGCCTGTCCCTTTCTAGACAGCCCTGTCAACCATCTGCCCGCCAAGAAGTAGCTGGAGCCTAGAACATTGTTCACAATCATGTGCTGTTGTCCGCATCTAATCTTTCTCAAATTGAAACTGAATTGGACTCTTTTCCCTACTAATCCCTCACAATTTACAAGACTTTGAATTCTTCCAACTCGTATGGCCTAACATGGAATTACATGACTTACTTTCATCCTCAGTCACTCCAGAAGAGTAATCACGTGTTTGGCTTAAGCCAGCATTATACAGGAATGCTCTAAACCATCAATAGCCACATCACTATGAGGCGCCACTGTCCCAAAGAAAAACCCAAGATAGAACTACTATCTAGCCTACTGCCCCAGACCAAACTAAAAGATCATGTTCTTTCTTGCCTGGTAGAAGACATGAAAAGGACTATTTCCAAACTCATTAATTCTGATAATGTTAGAGAAGTTAGATGAGAAACAAGTGAAACCCATTTCCCTTACTAACCTCAGAAGCCCCTCAAAAATATAGCAGTCTTAATCCAGACTCCCCTGAAGGAAGGTTCATCCCAAGAATGCACTTCATCTCCCAGTCAGCACCAGATAGCAGATGCAAATTATGAAAACCAGGAAAATGTCCACAGTTCCCACAAAACAAATTCACATGCCTTTCTTCATTATTTAATAAGTAGGATGCACAGGATTAGGAAAAAACAGAAAAGAACCCAAAGAAAGACCTAGGATAAAAAGCAGCTCTATCTCTGGAGATCTCTAATTTCAAAGTTATCCTAACAGACAAATATCAACCTTTTTTCAATCCCAAACACATTCTATCTCATGTTTAAGGTATGCTTACCCTGGCCATTGGAACAACCCTCCCTTCCCCAATTACAGACCCATCTTCCCATGTCTTGCCCAGCCTATAAATTAGACTTTAGAAGAGAGTCCTTCCCTTAAAAGAAAAGTCAAACTCACCCATACCCAACCTCAATGGCAAAAGGGACCCAGCTCTCTCCAGCAGCGAATTTTTCGGGCCTACTACAGGAAACCAGCTGACATATCACAGAATCATAACAAGGGCCATTTTGTACCATCTAATTGGCTGATGACCCCAAAGTAGCTTTCTCCTTGGGCAGTAGCTTATTGTTCTGCTGTGCGGCAGAGTTGCTTATGCTGTCCTGCCCAAAGTTTAGGCACTCCTCTTTGCCTAGTACCTCAATAGTTGGAGTCAATAGCACCCTCTCTTCCCTGAAAGGTCACCATTTGCTATAGGAAAACAGGTTTTAGCCTTCCTGCCCAATACCTTTGTTTAATTGAGGTATTTCAAAGCTGGACACCAGACTACATTGGGACCCCAAATCATCTCAAACTCATTTCCTTGGCATGCTAACTATGGTCCATCAGAACGTAAAAGTCTCTCTGCCCTCCATTCACCTTAATAACCACTCAGGCTCCCCCTCTGTCTGAGACACATCAACACTGATCAGAACATCATATATTCCGTCTTCATCAAATTGAAAGACTAGTTTACAATGCAAACCTCAATACCCCCTTAATCCAAGGTCCTCAAAGAACTCCCAAACTCTTATTTCCAAGTTCCTAGAGGCTAATATCCTTAATTACCCTGTGTAATACTCCTGTTTTCCATGTCAAGTAGCCTTATGGAGCATACCATCTAACTCAAGATCTTAAGATCATTAATGAGACACTTGTCCCTCTATACTTTTGCCCCAACCCATATACTCTCCTCAGTACTGTGCTATGTAATACTCCATGTTTTACTTTTTTCAACATACGCCAGTTCCCTGAGTCTCAGGGTCATTTTCTTTCATCCCAAGTCATAATCCTGACACTCATGACACCTAGCAGCATGCCCGGACAGTGTTTTCCAAAAATTCTAAAACAAGTCATATTTGTAGGAGAACCCTTGCTTAAGATATTCCTTCTCCTTTCCTCATAGCACCCTTATGCAGTATGTAGATGGCCTTGTCCTTTATAGTCCTTCCCTCCAAAGGTTCCCGTCACTCTCCTAAATTTCCTAGGCCAACAGGGATACACAGTTGTCACAAAGGCTCAATTCAACCAACAATTACTTCCTCTTCACATCACATCAAAGGGTTATTACAACTGCACACAAACACACACATGCTTCCTTTCTAACAGTTTGATAACACCACTAAAGGATGACCTCCACGCCTTAATACAGTGGCAGCCATTGTCCTACTGACCCAAGCAAGCTGGCATGGCAAACTTACATACGGGTAACATATTTCTTTTATCTCATCAAGCTATGTATGTACACGTCAATTATTCCTACTCTATGTAATAATCAGAGGTACCCTGCGAGTACCTTATCTGACCCACTCAATACCAGACCCTCCTGTTATGAAATTCACCTTCTGTGCACTACTGAAATCCATTAAATCACATCCCTCTTCTCCATAAAAGAACCCATTGCTTATCTCCACCTGCAAGTTTTAGAATAACCTCAGGAAGCTCCCATAGTCTTAACAGACTCCATATTTCCAAATTCAGAACACACTTGGTTCATAGATTGCAGCAATTTTATTCTTAATAGAATAAGAAAAGATATTCAGTAACAATCATGGCCCAAACAATAGAAAGTCCACCCTTACCCCCTGAACACATCTGCCCAAAGGGCACAATTGATTTTGCTTATGAGCTCTTATCCTGGAAAAAGGTAAACGATTTAGCATTTATACTGACTCCAAATATGCTTATCTTGTACTGAACTCATGTGCAGTGATCGGGAACAAAGGAAGATTCTTAAAATCTAAAGACTTACCTATTAAAGACACATCTTATTCTACAGCTAATAGAGGTTACCCAGGTTCCAACCTAGGTTGCTGTTATCCACTGAAAGGGTCATCAAAAGGGCAATGCTTAGAAACACAGGAATAGGGATCAGATAATGAAACAAAGAAGGGTGCCCTTTTCCCACTTACAGCCTTTGAAGCCCTTGATACTCCAGGAATATAGCTAAACAACCTAAGAGGACCTAATAGAGGAAGAAGAAGCTAAGAAGGAGCAGCTCTAGTTTTCTTCACAAGGAAAAATCATTCATCCTGCTGGTCATGACAGGGGAATACCCAGAAGACTACACAATCTAGGGCCCATCATCGGTTGAAAGCCTAGCCACAAGCTCCTTAGTCTCCCTATCCATTGCTGGGAATGATATTCCCTGATCTCACCAAAGCTGTCCTCTCTGTACCCTATGTTTCAGTCCACCCACTTCCTCGCCCACTCAGGAATCAAGAGAGCAATTGGATTTCACCCATGGACAAATTATACGCAGCTGTGGACAAACACAAGTGCACAGTCACTCTGTCCTTAATTCGTATATAAAGTGTTAGATAGCATTATGATCATTTCTAACAAGGTATATTTTAGTGATAATCCTTGCCTCCTTGTCTCTTTTACCACCCTGCGTTCCCTCAACCTCTCTTGGAGACACCCCCAATCTCTTTTCCTTTTTCATTTCCCGTGTGTATTTACTCACCCCTTTTTAGTCTTGCTAGAAGCCTTCCCGGTGAAAACAGAAAGAGCCTTGGACAGCACTTGAGCACTTTTCAAGACATAATCTCCAGATTTGGAGTCTATACTTCTTCCAAAGAGGTAACCGTTCAGCCTTTGTCCCTCAAATAATTCAACATGTCTCACAAGCTTTAGCTATTACTTCTACCATTTTGACCATCCCCTTCCATCTTTGGGAAGAATAGGAAATGCACACTCCAAAACAATGCGTCGCCACACTATTGCTTGAGCTTCAGCAAGGCTAGCCCTAACTCTTGCTTTTCACTCTTCTAAGATATGGAGTCACATCCAAAGTCTATACACTGATGCTATTTTGAGGCTAGGCTTTTTCTCCTCCACCCTGATGTCTACGCTATTGAACCTTCTCCTTTGAGAACTCTTTAGAGCTTCCAAAAAAAAAAAGAAAACACCCCCAGGAGCCATGCTGACCAGTATCAGCACCCTAGTGAAACTCCTCCTTAAATCTTAAACCTGGGGATCAGGTCTAACTTAAAGACCTACCAGGAAAGATACAAAAGGGACCCTTACAAGTTTTTCTCACCACTTCAATTACAGCTAAGCATATAGAATTCCCACTCTAGAGCCATCTCTCTTGACTCAAACTAACCCCCCACACACACCACGTTGTCAGCCAGATAAAGTTCCCAGCCCATGAGTGAATCATATACAATAGACATCAAACCTACAGATGATTTCAAGCTCCTCTCAAAAAAATCTAAAATCTCCATATGTATGAGAGAGGAGAAGTCTGTGTATGATTATATCAGAAATGCTATTCAGCTTGCTCATCCCTCTAAATGCCCACGTAGCTTGCCCATAGATCACGTTATGAGATTTTCCTAACTCCAACTTGGGACAAACATCTTCAGTAGGATTTCTAAGACTATTCCACTTAGAAACTTACCTTGTATTTAGAAATCACTTGGTTTGATAGCATGCTTTTGTCTCTCTAATCTTGCATTAGTATATGAAAGCCTGTGAATTTCCAGCCATGTGAATCACATCTTCTGCTCAGATTAACACTGATCATATCTGCACTCTGACTTTCATATACTGTCCTTTGTCTTTCCTACACTATCTTGGGATGTCTGTTTCTGAGTTACCCATACTCTACTCCCTACTATCCACCCATCAGAAAGGTCTTCTGAGCAATAAATAAAGGATTCTAGTTTCACAGACTGTTAAACTTGTGCCCCTAAATTCCCAACTAAGGACTCATCCCCATATCATCTCGGTAAATCAACATTTTATATCAGAATACTACCAATGCCATCTTTCACACTTAGGCAACCGCCAAAGAAAACACCATTGATTTTCATATACAACTTCAAACTTTGCTTTCTTCAATAAATTCTCACTAATATCTGAACCAGTTTTTTCAAATGAAATCAACCCAACCAGCTTGCATTTGTATAAATATTTCTGACTCTTGTCTTATCTACATGGTTCCTAGAATCTTCAGGTGCTCCTTGCTCTCTTAGGCCCTTGCCGACCTTTACAAATTCAATAATTCAAACTTCTGGAACCACTTTCTGAGTCCTATACCAGATAAGTAATATTCTTTTGAAATTCAAGATCTATCTTGCTTTTATACTAACTGAAAAAAAAATAAAGGCAACTAAATCTAGGAGAAAAAACTATAAAAAAGAGGATAAATCATATTGGATAATAGATCTCAACAGATCTTCTTACCCCTCTTCTTCACAAGGCCAAGCACCAACCTATGACCTTCCATTGGCAGCTACATCCAAAGTGGTACTTTACCCTTTACTAAAACAACAAATTTTAAATGTAAAAAAGAAGCTTAACTTAGCCCTTTGTGTAGATAGGAAATCTACTAGTCTCCCTTTGCCTTCATCCAGCCTCTTAATTCTAATTCTTTTGTGGAGCTGGGACCTGTGCATGCCTTCCTTCCATGTGCTGAAGACTCGACATACCAGTTGCCCTAGCATCTTGCCAAGCAGTCATTCAACTACGGCTTTCAGCAAATCTGAAAAGAAGAGTAAATCCTTAGCCCTGCCACTCAAACAAAATGAGCTGAACCAATTGCAGTACTCCTAGTTTTAGGGAATCACACTGGCTTGCAACTTAGCACTGGGGGTACAGTCCACTCTGACAAAATGCAAGAACTCCCCCTATATGTAAGCCAGTTGAACAGAGAGCATGCCTTCTCCGTGCACGTGATACAAAGACAACTAAACTCTCGGGCCTGGGAGAGGAACTTCAAAATAGAGAGGCCCTAGGTTCACTAGGATGCAACTAAGGTGGGAACTGCAGCGCTATGCGGTGCTGGGTTGTTTTGCCCGGGAGTCTGATCAAGTACTAAAACAAGTACTAACAGCCCTCAACACTGTCAATAAGAAGGTTAATGGCAATCTAGAAAATTATGAAAACTGGGACTCAAACTCGTTCAAGTGGAAATCTAACAATAGGTCCTGATTTTCTTGGCTAACTCCTTCTCTAGACCCCATCGCTCTCTTGTTCTTTGTACTGGCCTTTGGGCCCTGCTTCCTCAAATACATTTTATCACGTATAAGTCAAAATCGGACAATTTTTCAATGTTCTTTAATAGTAAAAAAGCACAATTCTTGTATATCTTCCTCAAAACCCCTCCTCCCAGACAGGCAGGAACAGTTCTCTTCCTCTGGTCAAAAGAAGCAATATATAAAGAATGCAACTTCAGCCTTATTCAGCCAACAAAACTAATTTTCTCATTGCAATTATTGTGGAGGTCAGTTCTTGCCTTCTACCATAGTGGGCCAAAGCATCAAGCTTAGGTCACTGGGCTCAGTAGCAAGCATCTTTACCCACTGAGTCATCATGCCTGTCCTAAAATTAATTTTCAAAAATCAAGAGAAGGGACTGAGAGGGATAAAGTTAATATGGCTGTTAAATCCTATACATCTTTTCTCTTGCTTTAACTCTATCTTTCTTTGAGTCTTAGCTGAGTGGAAAACTACCACAACCAGCCTGTAACATACATCCTAAAGTCTACTAAGCCAGATAAGAGACCAATGTGGGAATTCAGTATATACCAGAAGCCCTAGATTGGGAAGACAATTGCCTTCGTGTGTCTGCCCCATTTAATGATTAGTTTCGTCAACTTGACACAATCTAGAATCACCTAGGAAAACATCTTAACGAGGGTGCCTGTCGAGACCTGGTTAGACCATGGACATTTCTGTGAAATATTGTTTTCATTGTGCTAATTGATGTTGGAAGCCTCAGCATATAAGTGGACAGCACTGTTCCCTGCTGTTGGGTTCTGAGTTTGCAGAAGAGTAGAGAAAGCCAACTGAACAGTAAGCATACATGTGTTCAGTTCTTTGCCCTCGACTCTGGATGTGACTGACTCCTTGAAGTTCCCGATTGACTTCTATGCAACAATGGAATATAACCTAAAATTGTAAAAATGAATATACCCTTTTCTACCCTTTTTTGCTTTTCGTCAGAGAATTTTTAACCATAGTAGCAGAAATAAAACAAATACAACCCCTGTTTGTCTGTTGAGTGAATAAATGTTCACTTATGGTCTCTTAGTACAAATCTTTATTCCCCAT
The DNA here is from genome assembly GCA_004026605.1 of Ondatra zibethicus. NCBI lineage: Eukaryota > Metazoa > Chordata > Mammalia > Rodentia > Cricetidae > Ondatra > Ondatra zibethicus. The sequence continues at coordinate 40,826 of PVIU01001454.1, read as the reverse complement.
GATTCCTGCCTCAGTTTCCACCTAACAAGTTCTTTTCACAAGATTTGTCCTTGACTGGCATCTAGAAATTTCGCAGGTTATGCTAATAAGACTAATCATTCTATTTTTCTAGATATGCTCCCTACCCATGGCCAGAAGCCACACAGAATGCAATCAGAGATCTGAAGGTAAAAAACTTGAGCTCTGGTGGGCCTAACAAGCTAGACTTGGCTATCTGAAAAAGAATGAGAGAGGAGATAGCACAGCCAGTTCCCCAGCACTTGTGCAAAAAAATGGGTGAGACAGTATGAATTTGTAATCCCAGTGCTGGGAAGGTAGAGACAGGAAGATCCCTGGCCTTTCTGGACACCCATTTTAGCTGAATCAGTGAGCTCCAGGTTCACTGAGAGACCTTGCTTCAAATAATAATAATAATAATAGAAGGGAAAGGAGAATGATGGAGGAAGGCATCCAGTGCCATTTTGCAGTTTGCACACATGCATGCACATCTGTGTATATGTGTATGTACAAAAATGCACACAGGGAACAAAGGAGCAGGTAGTAGTAGAAAACAGAAAAGACGAGTGTTATTCATTGTGGCCATTTTGGAAATATGAACAGAGACAGGAGTTGAATGATGCTAAATTTGTCACTGAGAGATACAAGTATGAATTTTAGGCTTAATTAGAGGGAGAACTGGGTCAAAAGGAATGATACAGATGTATACATAATTAAACAGTCTTGCTTTAGATGCAGTCTCTATGGGCATTGTCTCAATTTCAACCTCACGCAATGGTCCATGGAAGTCCTGGCTCCTTGAGGGGACAAGGTGATTCTCAGGGCATTGTGGATAGAGTTTCCCCTTTATAGAGAACTGCCCTCATCTGTGGAAGGAGATGTGTCCTGTGAGGCTCTCTTGTTTCAAGAACGGAAGGTGAATGAAGCCAAAGTAAAGGAGACAGGTACAAAATGCAGACACTAATGTCAGGCTCTCTTTCTGGTATTAACTACCCGTGGGCCTACATGACAAGCAGTGTCTAAGCGACTATTTCATGAATATCAGCTAAATCACAGGTGTCTACGTGATCGATACTCCAAAAAAAAAAAAAAAGTCTTTTACTCAACGCTGTAGTATAATCTTTCAGGTTCACAAACAGTCTGCATGGATTTCTACAGTTTTCACTACTAAAACACACAGGTGAGCACTCATTTGATTTGATGAGCCTCAAGTAAGAAAAAGAGCATTTGTGTTTCTCTAGAAGTCACTGGTTTTTCTATGATGGTTGAATCACATATTTCTCTACAATGAACTTCAGTTACCATTTAAACTACATGCTAGGTCCTGTGAGTGGACCCACAACCTCCAAATGTGTGTAGGTAGCCTTGAGGATCGCTAAAACCACCATGGCTTTGGGACTCACTAGCACAAATGCCACTCTCTGACTATGGCTAAGGAATCATTTGGGAAAACAAAAGAAAGGGACATGATCTGAATTCTAGTGCTTGGATGGGTGGGGAATCATCCATGTTCAAACTGATAGCTGACTTTTTATCTATTTTAAAAGGTGGATTATTGGTAGGAATTTTTAAATTCTATCCCAAGAGACTTGAAATCTTTGGATTCACTGGTTTCCTTGGGCCATGTTTTAGCTAAGATGAAGACAAAGAAGATGCCCAAGTAATGTTTTTGACTTTTGAGTTCTTCTACAAATAGAAGGGGCCCAAATCTTCCCAAAGGTGAACTTGAGTAAAAATTGTCTGGTTAACTGCTCTCTACCCCAAACCAAAGTCCAAGCTCTTTCCCCTGCCTAACTGTACCATGCCCAACTCTTTGCATCCCAGCAAACATCTCCCAGTAGCTGTAACCTTAACCCTGTAAATGCTGAATTCACTGCAAAACGTGCCTCAAAAAATTAAATGACTTTGTGTTTCGTGCCTATTTTACGTACACATGATAAAAATGGATTGTAAGGGTAAGATTATTTCATAAATGTTGTAGAGAGAAAAGCTTCAAAGGAAAAAAAAAAACCTGTTACAAACCCCTTTGCTCTCTGCCATGCATGGGTAGGTCAATTGAATTTAACACTTTGAATATTGGAAATAGGACAAATCCTCATAGCTAATGCTGTGTTATGGATTTTGCCTACTGGAGCCTCCGTGAGAGAGGGTAAAAACAGGAAAATAAGTAAAGAATGGAAATACACTCTTGTAGTTTTGCAAAGTATTTTTCAGGCTGCTAATGAGTTCTTGTTCAAATCAAACGTCTGACCCTTAAAGGCTGATGATTTCCCAGTATATTATAGAGTGGGTCAATTTGGAATCTCCTAAAAGGGTTTTTTTTTTAAAAAAAGACAAAGAGTATGAGACATATTAGCAGAGCCTCTTACTTTTGACATTCAGTGTGGTTTATCTATCACAACTGTGTCTTGGTTTTGCTACTGTAGTAGAAAAAAGCCACTGACATTATGAAGTTCTGAACAACAAGATCCTAGTTGCTCTATCTAGCTCTTAGCAGAAGCCTAATAGTGCCTGCTTTGGGCTGCTTCAGCCTAAATACTCATGATGCCCAACTGAAACCAGAGGAGATTGCTCTGATCAATGAACTAAACTCAGACTCTGGGACTGTTGAAGATTTAGCACACTCTTCAGTGGGACCATGAATTATAACAACATCATGGCTACTGGGTGGCTTGTGTCGGGTTAGAGAGCTGCCTGTGGAGATGGGTTTATTCTCAAATGAAAGAATTTCCAGTCATGCTGCTGCCTGACTCTGTACTCTGGATTCAGAGAATAAGGGCTTTCAAAAAGAATTCCATCCCAAAGTTCCATCTTGAAGACATATGGGATGCTCCTGGCCTGCGACAGATTTTTATGCAGCTAACAGTATTCGTTTCAACTTACAAAGTAGAACACTTGTGTTGCAGCAAGTGTGTGTACAGGAGTTTACTTGCCTGCACTGTTTATTTAAATAATTTAATTTATAGTGAACAATGGCTTGTCTCCTGCGAGTGTGGTGTTTTGGTATTTAATAAACCACAGGGCTGCTCATGTGGTCATCCCCCAGTAAAAACCTCTGACACTGTAATCAATTGAATAGTGCCCGCTCCCCACCGAAAATTCATGTTCAACTCCTAACTTCCTAAAACTCATGAATGTGATTTGGGTAAAAAAAAAAAAAAAAGAAAAGAAAAGAAAATTCTTAGCAGATGTAATTAAGTATCTGGGGATGAAATCATTCTAAATTAAGGAATGATGGTTATTATTGTAAAGGAAAAGTAAAACAGATGTTAGAAAAAAGGAAGGCCTTGGGTGAGAGGCAGATAGCGGGTGATTTGTCTGCAAAGAGATTCAAAATTGCTGGCCAAAACTGTCCTGGAAAGGCTTCTCCTCTGGTTCTTCACAAGCAGCCAAGTTGGTCAACACCTGAATTGAAACCCTTGGATTCTCCAGGACTGAAAGGATGGCCTTCTTTCTGCTTCACCCCTTCGCCTTTACGGCAGCTTTTCAAAGTGCCTCCAGGGATCTCAGCCAGGCGCTGAGTGGCTCGTGGGTTTCCCTTGGCAGAAATAATCATCATAGCTTCTGCATTGTCTCACTGCTAGGGAAAGAAACACATGAGATGTGTCTTCTTGTGGAAGACAATAGCCCTAAAGAAGTCTGTGCATTGGTTTCTTTAAATCTGTCCTGCTCCTTTGGCCCTTGCTAATCTTGCCATGTATATCTCGATAGCGATAGGCCTATATTTCAGTAAAGCAAGACCTCTGAGCCATCATTATAAGATTTGGTCAACTGAAGCTCTTCCCCAAGCTACCCAGCAAGGAAAACCATTGAAAACAACAATGGCAAAGCTGTTAAGGGCAATATTAGTATCAAGAAAAGGAGAAAATTGCAAATAAACTTCAAAATACATAGTAGTTCATGCTGAATCAAAACACCCAACATCCTACTAACTTCTACCCTACCCCTAAAAAAGAATAAGAAATTACAGAAGCACCCGCTCATGTGGGGGGGGGGGTGTGCGCGCGCACACGCGCGTGCCTTTGCACACATTTTAAAGCCAGAGGTTGGCATCAAGAGTCCTCAATTTTTTTCTGTATTTTGAGATAGGGTCTCTTCCTGGACCTGGAGTGGCTGGTTTGGCTAGCAAGCCCCAGAAATTATGCTGCTGTTGCCTCCTCAACACCGGGACTCTAGGTAGAGGGCTGCAGGACTTGGTTGGCTCTTATGTGGCTGCTCGGGGTAGAATGCAGGTCTCCCAAGCTTGCCCATCAAGTGCTTTCCTAACTGTTCATCAGACCTGTGTTTTATATTTTTAAAGATAAAGGAATAAATCTGCAAAAGACATGAGACAAAAACAGGCATAAAACACCCATAAAAGAAAAGCTTGGCATCACTCATGGCTAGAAACTTGGATGCTAAGGCAGAATGGACACGAGTTCAAAGTCACATTAGGAGAATCGGTGAGACCCTGTCTCCAAGCAGTCATGTTACAAAAAGATTATCGGAAATTCTACACATAACAAAGTAACTGCAAATTTGGCATCACGAAGTTGATGAAGAGTGTATAAAGAAATCAACTTAAGCGTTCGATAACAAAAAGGACAGCAAAATGTGAATGAGAGGAACGCACTTGAGCTCTCGCAGAGTAGCAAACAAGTAGCCCTGAAAGATTAAATGCTCAACAAATTGAACCCACATTAAAATGGATTCAAAGGGATTTATAGAATAGAAATAGACAATTTATAGACATAGATAATTTATAGCATAGATTATCTACTGCTACATAGTGCTATGTGATAAAATAAAAAAGCACATACGCAAAATCCAGTGTTTCCTAACAAGCAGCATTTGCCTACTCAGTAGAGTAGGTTAACAGCAGGGTTCCTTCCCTCAAGCTCTTGGATCTGAGCTCTGGAGTTCTTTGAGCACATCTCCAGAGTTCCAGCATAGCAGGGCCTCCTTTGACATTGCCCTTTGCTTTCCCGAAGGAAAACACAGCCAATGTCCTGACTGTTTGGTTTCGTTAGTTTGTTCGCCCTCTTCCTTGTCCCCAGCTTATGTGAAATTCCAAAAACACCAAAAACATTGAAACTTACAGGGAACCATCCCAACCCTCACGCATTGGCGGGACCCCACAAAACCAGTGTTGAGATCGTGTAAACCCCACACAGTTTGACTGAGTCTGCGGGGCTCCTACTCTATTTCTTCCACTCTGTCGTCACAGAGCCAGTACCTAGAGCCCGTTCCTTGGCAAAGCTGGCCAATACTGAACTGTGTTGTGTTCCACCACCACTTGCCTCTCTGCCAATCACATGACCAGTCTCCTGGAATGCTTTGAAGTCAAGACTTTTGGTTCAGGACTCCAGTAATAGCTTAAACTGCCCCCCCCATGAGTTCTAACCCAAGAAACTATTCTGTCTATGTCCTTGGGTCAAAAAGCAGAGGAGCCAAAGAAGAAACAAAACTATCAGGAATATACAAGCCCCATTGGCCAGAGAAAGATACATGGGTACAATCCCCATGTATCAAGAGAAAGAACAGATAACAGCCTCACAGAGACCTCTAGGTGATAAACATCACTGTAATTAACCCATCCGCAACAGCTTCCGTGATATTAATATCACACAACTGCAAAGAAGAAAAGCGAATGGGCACAAAATAGCAAATTCAAGGAAAAAAGTCTCAGTCATGATCATCTAGAGATACCCAATGTTATTTTCTGAAAAATTCATAAAAAATACAGAAAGATGACATGTGCAGAAAGAAGGCAGGCAAGTCACCAGTGGTGGGCAGAATTAAGGACTGATTTCTGTTGCTGTGACCCTAAGTTTTGGCCTAGCTACATGACACTTGGTAGGCACAAGTGGAGCAGAAACTTGGAGCACAAGTGGAGGAGAAAGTTTTGTCCTACAGAAATGACAACCTATGCTCTTTCAAAGGAGAGCTGCAGTGTTTCCCAGTGTTCAGAGAAGAGTAACCATCCTCAGTACGGACCATGATCAATATTCCAGGCTAAGGTTGACACTCAGGTATTTAGAAACCATTATCTAATGATTATAGATCTTCCATCTTTGGCCACTACCATCAAATATCCAAAATTTACACTACAAAAGCACTCTTAAAGGATTCTCCAGTAATAATACCTGAGTTCTTTTACTTTAAGTAACATCACACTGTTTTTGTTATGCTTTAGGGTTTGTTTTTGTTTTGGGAGTCTGGGATTTGTATTTGCTTGCTTGCTTTTGCTTTTGCCTTGTATCTTCATTGTAAATCCATGGGCAAAAGCCAGTAAGTCATAATGCAACCAATGGGCAGCTAAGTTCTGCCTTCGTTAGCCTCAGTACTAATGTAACTAAAATGAGAGATTAAACTTACGTTGAAGTTATCATCTAACTACTCCATAATAGCTAATCTCTGTCGTCTATCACAATTATATTACAGACTCAAAAGAACATGAGTCCACTTTGATCCTTTCAAAGAATAAAATATCTCCTTATTTGTATTGGCTGACCTACATTGTAAGAAGCAACAAGCAGAGGAAATGGGTGCTATTCAACTTAAAGAACACAAATTCTCAGTGTATGAGCACATCCATGTAAAACCACTCAGGCCAAGATGTAAAATATTTCCGTGATCTAAAAGTCTAGAGTCCTGCTAGACATCATTAATATTCCTAAAAAGCAATTTTAATTTTGGTCTCTATGTCTTTTTACCTACTTTGGGGTCTCTTATATATGTTTTCCATATCCATGCTTGTCAAATCAGATCATACCCCTTTCTTCTCGAGTATATGGAATATGGTCGTAGTAATTGTTTCCAGTTCTCTGTCTGCTGGCTCTATCATCTTTGTTAGTTCTAATCAGTTTCAATGGATCGGCTTTTCTCCTCATTTGGGTTACATTCTTCAGCTTCTCTGCATGCCTGGTGATTTTCAGCAGATGCCAGATAGGGTGAATTTTACTTTGGTCAGTGTTGGGTATTTTTTTAACCTATAAATATTCTTTTTCTGAGACATGGTAAAATTAACAGATCACTTGGGATCTTGCTTTAAAGCTTTCTTATCCTAGAACTGGGGCTAATCTCAATTTATATTAGTACTGTATAGAAAACCAATAGATTATGTTTTCTACCATGGGCCATAGAAAAATAAACCAGTTTGTGATAAGAAGAGATGCAATGATTCTTCTCAGTGTCTTTCCCTTTGTTGGAGTCTTCATCTGAAGAATCTGAAATTGGACCTGACCAAGTAATTTCAAACTCATAGACTTCACTGTCTGGACATGTAGAGATAATTACTTTCTAACTAGACAACACTGGGAAACTTGTAAAATAGTGATAATGATCATATTCAGTAGCAGCATGCTACCCTGTTAGGAAATTTGGAGTCTCAACCTCTCCTAGATGATAACTAGTGTTGATAACTTTATAAATGCCTGATGAACGCAGAGGCATATTGAGTGTGCACCAGCAGTTTGGGTTTTGTAGTATAATGAGCCTTCCAAGAAACACTGAAAGTAGAGGGTATGCATTTTGCCTATTGGATATAACTTTTATTCCATTAATGAGGTAAGAAATTCCATTTATATAAAAGATGAGAGTGCTCTGATAATTTGGTTATAATGACATTGAGCTCAGTAAAGATAAATACACTGAAGGAATCTATTCTGCAAATATAAATTCAATTTCTTACAATGCTTTCAGTTTTCCTTTTCTTAATTTAAGTCGCTGCACATTAATTATTTTACTATCAGATAAGATAGCTTCATCAGTTTCAGGACAAACTACTCTCATCAAATCAAAATGTTTGAGAAAATTTCTCTTCAATCAATATGTTCTCTAAAAATAACGTATTATATCTGAATGTTCCTCCTCAGTCTGGGCTTCTCAGGATTTCCAAGGCTGCGTATCCACCACTATCAGCTCTTCCTCCTGGCAGCCAGATGCATAAACCACTGCTTCTTTTTGTCTGAGGCTTAGAAGCAAAGCAAAGGAAAATGCATTGGAGAGTGACACCATCATCTGGGGCAAATGGATCTGGACTACTTCTGTCCCATTAGGCAAGTATCACTGGGCAAATCATTCTGTCTTCCTGAGTGTATTTTCCCATCTGTAATAACAGCAGCCTTATAAACCACTAGACAGATTTAATCCTTCCATATAAAGCTCTAGGTACCATGTCTAGAATGGAAGTCCCATATTTACTGTGAATGCTGTCACTAATGGATACATTACATCACCACAAGTCTGTATAATAGAACAGCAGTACAAGAGCTACAACCACATAAGGTGCCACCCAAATTCTCAGAGAATTTTGTTTATCTCTTCCAAGTTTACTGTAAACTGAACGATTACTAAGAGTGATAATCTTCCTCCAAACAAAACATTTCTAGCTCTGAACTTTGCACGTCGCTGTAGAGCATCTTCTTTGCCCTACCCCCTTATTTAATGTCATGAGTGTCTTCACATTGCAGTGTTAGGGGAGAAAGAAATGTTACTTCAACTACCTGGAATTAATCTATATCTACAACTACCATCTGTGGAACTCAAGAATATTAATCTTCCCAAATGTTTCCTATCTATAAAATTAAGGCAAAAAAATGCCATGTTAGACCATATATAAACTACAGTATTGCAGGTAGTAAGGACATGGTATAGAGAAGAAACTTAACTATTCAAATATTGTCTCCCACTAAGAAATAATTAGGTCCCTGTATTATCAACTATAGACACAAGTGCTACCAGGTTGTCTTCTGTCTATTGATAAAAGGCAATTTCATCTCCCTACAAAAAATAGGAGTAACAAAAGTTCATTGACTTAGAAAAGGTAATTCAAGCGGTAAGGTACTTTCTGTTACATCCCACTACTCAAAATATTCTGGACAATTGACCTTTTATGACAACAATTGCCGTCTAGTAATATAATGCAAATGTGTATGTAAGTCCATCTAAAAATCTTCACTGTAGCAAAACTAAAACTTGTAACATGTCAATTTGGTGGCTATCCCTACAAGAGGTTAAAAGTTACATCCTAATGAAAAGTTCAGCTGACAACACCCCCATGCCTAGCTTCTTCGGTTGAGTTGTGAGAGGTCATTGAAAAAGGCTTCTGAGCACCTAGCTGTGATGACTCAGACTGGTTTGGTGCTATTAACATTGAAATCAACTTTGAAAAATTCCAACAGCTGATTGTGGCCCTTCTGCTGAGCCCCTACTTACAGAGGCTTCCCAGCTAAGGAGGATCTCATCTATATTTTAAATTCTTTTTGTAATACAGTCACGAAGAACCCCTGTGGTGTCCCGTTGTTGACTAGCTCTTTAATCTTTGTGCTTATTTCCTAGATTTATTCTTTGTTTCCAGAATAATCAGAGGGGCATCTTTGATTTTATTATTTTTTTTTTAATCATGGGAGAAAACATGCCTGGAAAGATCAAGAGAGTGGGTGGTTCCCAAACACCAACTCTGTGTGTCTAGTCTTTGGCAAAGCAGGAGCATGGGTGTACCTTCTTACACAAGCCAACTTTCTCCTTTTGTTTCTATTCCTTCCTCTCCTTTTATATAACAGGACATCTGCGTGCTGGGAATGTGGTTCAGTCATAAAATGCTTCACGTACAAGGCCCCAGGTACAATCTCCAACATCCCCAAACAAACAGATAGGCAATGTAGGTAAAGGATAGCAAACATAGCCTACAAGAGAAGGACTTTCCATCTACCGTTGTCTTTACTAGGACTCTGCCTGAGATCTCGCTAGGCCTCTGCATTCGTTATCTCTCGCTTCTGTCAGCTATGCCCGTTTCCTATTGCAGATCCCACCATGCTCTGAGTTCCGCGCTAGGCTCTTAGTCAGTGTGAATGGCTCTCTTCCTTACCTTTCTCATGCTACTCCCTCACATCCTCACACTCCGACATCAAATTCCAGCTTTGTAAATTGACTCAGATTTCAATTCTTATGATTTTCTCATACTACAGAAAACTAAGTGGAGAGAGAGAGAGAGAGAGAGAGAGAGAGAGAGAGAGAGAAATAATCTTTGACTATTTATTTAGGAAAGAAGTTCTCAGAGAAATAAAGTCAGGAATGTTTGCCTCTGTGAAGTGAATTATTAAGACAACTCCTCCCCATTAAGCTGCTGACAGAAGATAAACAATAGGCACTTCCTGGACACATGGGTAAAAAGACACAAGATTTATGAGACAAAAGGAGAAACAAAAAAAATGACACACAGGAGCTAGCTAAAGGTGAGGAAACTAATTATCCAGTTATTTACCTTGATTCCATGCTTCAGAAATCTAAACTTGCTTGTTTGGAAAAGAAACTGCTTTTCAACCATCTTGTTCTAGGCTACACCCGGAGTCTGTTCTCCCTTCAGATTCCCTCAATGGCTAGAGAAACATGAAAGATTTCTCAAAATGGAATGGAAATGGCAGATTCATCTCCCCAGAAAACAATAATGAAAATGTCTCAAAGCCCTTAATTAAGGCATTAATACATTCTGACCGAGTTTTCTAGTTAGCTTTTTTCTAATTTGACACAGCTAGCATTATGTACAAAGAGGAAAGGAACCTCAGCTGAGAAAGTACCCCCATCAAATTCTAGGCAAGCCTGTGGACATTCTCTTGATAAATTATTGATGTAGGTGAGGTGTCTAACCCACTGTGGGCAGATGGTCCTGGGTATGTAAGAAAGCAAACTAGGCAAGCCAGGTAAAGAAAGCCTGTAAGTTAACACTCCTACATGGGTGACTTTTGCTTCATTTCTCGCATCCAAGTTCCTGCCCTGACTTCCTTCAATGACAGCCTATCATGGATCGTGTTATATTTAAGAATATGCATGAAGTAATGGTGAAAAAAGAGGCCTTGAATTTGGAGGAGTGTGAGAAGGGTTATACAGGAGGATTTGAAGGGAGAAATGTTGCAATTAATTTATAATCTCAGAAATTTTTTAAAAAGAATTTAGATTGTTCTTCAAAAACATAGCAAAAATCCTTACAACTAAATGCAAATACATAACAAAAGACAGTAAATATAGGTGTATGAGGGAGTAAATATATAGGAGTAAATATATAGGTGTATGAGGGAGTTTTGCTTTAAAGAGAAAACAAGAAATATTTGGGACAAGTAAGAAGTGAAGACCCTCTTCAGAAAAGGTCAGTCAAGAGTCACTAGGACCACAGGGGTTCTTGGGGTTTTTGAATACCTGGATGGAAAGAGGACATCACCTCTGTGACGGTTTTGTTCATTCAGTGCTAATCTAGTATCTGAACATCAAAAACGAAGGAAATATCAGCCTAAAGACAAAAGCCTCCGGACCCTGGGACATCATCCTAGGATACCCTTATCCCTGAGCATGAGGAGATTCTATATAGCAAAAAGAAAACTTTTATCTAGTATTTTTCAAAAAATTCATTGGGGACAGAGGTGACTATGCTGAGTTTCCCTCAGAAGAAAATACAGAACAGAATACAGAAGAGAATACACGATTTCACAATGCAAAGAAAGTAAGAGTGAGCAAGACACCCACGGTGAGTGACTGGACCCTAATCTTTGGGAGAGGGTCAAACTGAGGAAGAACGGAATTCACTAATGGCCCTGCTCTAATCAGCAAGCCCCTTTCTCTTCTGTGGTCTACATATGCACTCTCTCTACCTGAGTGACTTCTGTAACAGAGACTAGAGTTTCTGACTACTTAGGCTGGAAACAGCAAAGCCAAGGCAAGTCGACTAGATACCAAATGCTATCGCTTCTTTGAATTGGAACAAAAAGAAAAACTGTGGCATGGAAAAGGAAGCTGCCGGGTAAGAAGCTGGTCTGCATGCTTTCTCCTAGGAAGGCATACAAGAAAAACCTGCCCTTTATTTCGTAGAAAGAAGCCTATGGATTATCTCCAATCTCTCAAAAGTAGGGCCCTTAAATCCATAATGCTGAAAAATGTTATGCGTGATGCTATGGATAGGGGAGGCATCCACAGCTTTATCAATACATCCAAACTACCATACAGGATGAACCCATAGTGCAATAGTAGCATGACTTCCATGAAAGAAGCAGGGTAAATGCTTTCTGGTTAAACTTGATTCCACTTCACACAGGGAATTCATGTCTGGTACCACACATCTGGTCCATGCCTCAATAGACCCTCGGTCTAGACAGAGTAGCTACAACTGTTGTCTTGTTCAATGTAAATATAACCATCAAATTGCCTTGAAATACTTATGTTTATGCTCATAGATTAGTGTTTCTCTTAATCTTTGTCAGAGAAGCGTCTTTTGGCAGCAGACAGCAGTCACCACATCACCTGAGAAGAGGTCCTAGTACTGAAAATAAGCGACTGTTAAGCGCTCAGCCCTAAATGGAACATCTTTTTCACATCCTCCTCGGCTCAGGAGACATCAGTTTTTAAAAGAAGGAGCAGAAAAAAGTGCAAGCAAAAAGAAGCGTAAGAAAAATGGACCTAGTATGACAATCATACCCGTTAACTCACAGTAGCTGTGACTTGCATAAGACCTCCACAAGATTGGATCTATCAGGATTTTGCCATGGATGGGAAGTGGTCCTTGAAGTTCTTTCCACCCCTCTTTTGGAAGCTGCTGGCCATTGATGATTGGTTCTGAAGGAGAAGGCTTCGTTTTTATCATAAGTTTTCCATAGATGGATTAAAACAAAAGTAGCACCTATGTGAATAGTCCTGTGCCCAAGCTTTTGCCAACAAAAACAATTAAGTTCAGTGGGACAGGGACATACACATGCATGTCACAAAGACATGAAAGAAGACGGGGAGCTGGTTGAAAAGGAGTTCTGTGAAATGGGAACAAGAGAAAGTGATGGAGAGAAACATATGATCAAACTGTGTTATATACATGTATGATAATAAGGTAAAAATAAAGAATGGGACTTTTCCATGTGTTCTATGCATTTACAAATGCAAAGGGTCTAAATTTTGAACAGGTCGAGAAAGAACTATGATAACTGATTTATACAGAAAAGACTATGTCAGTTACCAACCGACTTTCCAGAAGCTGGGTACCTACTTCAGATTTCTGGATAAATACCAAGAAATTGCACTGTTTGCTTAAACTAACCAGGCAAGTCTAAAGATCACGCCCACAGCTCTGTGTGTCTGATGTGGCACTAAAAGCAATCTGTCAAATAGCATCAGCCTTTTATAATGCCAGTTGGGTTTTCTGAGTTAATCTTTTCACTTAAAGAGACAAAGGTTTAATGTCCTTGTCCAAAATTTCAGAAATAAAAGTATTTGAGGGATCTCTGTTCTCTCACATGGAAATTGTTCACTGCCATCTCCACAAGCCTCCCCGTCCCTGTCATGTGAGGAAGTAGGCTGGTTCTGACCAGAAGATCTTCCCTCTAGACTAGCTTAGCAGAAGGTACCATGCAAGCTTCCAAGGGAGGAAAGCAGTCAATCATTCAACCCAACTATGTTGCCGTTAACTATAACACTGACCACTGTGGCACAATAATCTTAAGGGTACAAGAGCAGCCTTCAAATCCTGGCAGCAACCGGCAGTTCTCTACTTGGACTTCCATCCTGCTCAAGAGGGAAATCATGCCTGATGCGGGAAACTGACCACATGTAGTGAGGTCATAGATCTTGGAGGAGAATCTATAACTGCCAGTTTACTAAACCAGAATAGTTCATAACTATATTCTAAATATTTATTATACTTATACTCACAGGTAAGTATAGGTCTCACTTCATCAAAGAAACGACTCTTTGAAACAAATGGAGACCTTACAAAAAGCCACAACTGATCAAAATGCAGAGAAGTGACTACGTGGTGCTCAGCCCCAACTGATACATCTACAAAACAACTCCTAAATTCAAACCATAATGGAGAACTGTTAAAGCTGGAAGAACAGGAAGTTTCCTCTATGATTATGTCTCCTAGAAATGTCAGGGAAGCTTCATCAATTTAGGTTCAACAACATTGGTGCTTAAACAAGACCCAAATAATGATAGCACCAATATACAAGTTAACATATAAAGGGAAATCTTCATGAGACCTCTCAACCTTAGACCAAGAACTACATACTGCTAAGAAGAGGAGAAACATTCTTTCCCAGGGAAGAGTCCACAAATTGGTTATCTAATACCAAATGGTCAGCCCTGAAATCACATACATACAAGTAAGATTATATGGACTGAACTTACATAAGTGTATATACATATATGTTCATATATAATGTATGCAATGATAATTAAATAGAGGCCATGAATTTGAGATAGAGCAAAGGGGTATGCAGGAAACAGGAAAGAAAAGAGGAAATGATGTTATTATATTTTAAATTCAGAAAAGAAAGTCTCTTCCACAGAGCGCTAGGGATAAGCTGAGAATGTTTAGAAGAGAAACAAAACAATAAGGAAGTGACAGAAAAAATAAAACAAAACAATAGAACCCAGAAATGCTGAGCCCAGGGTTGGAGATGGGAATCAGGCAGGTTTAAAAATTCAGGTATATTACAACTCTGGTAAGAATTTTAAATCCTTCCCTCAGGAAAATGGGGACAGAAGGCCTTAACTGTAGAAGCTTAACTCTAGCAATGGATCATAGACCTGCTTCAAACCAGCAGGTTAGTGCCAACACAAGGAGGGCAATAGCTCTCATTCTCCAAATACAGACATGTCACTACACAAAAGGATCGCCAGAGGTGGCATCTGCCTGGGAAATCCCCTTCACAACGCCTGAAGTATAAAAAGCGCTGAAGCATTGATTTCATTCTATTCTCAGGGATCCTGAAAGCAGAGGGGAAAGACTCTGCAAGGTGACCACAGCTCAGAGCCAAGAAAGAAAGAGGACATTCAGAGCCTCAGAGAGTTTATATTAGAACGGACTTCTATTGAAGAGATTATGGTAATGACCCTCTGATTTCCCAGGAGCAATGTACAGATCACAGACTGATGGATGAATAAAAAGTACAAGCTATTAAATAGGCAAGCAGAGAAGCCCCCTTAATAAATCAGTACTGGAACCTGAGAGAAGCCCAGAGCTACAGTTTCTAACACTGTCAACTCCCCAAGAATGAGCTCTGAGAAAGGCAGGCCTCTGTCCTCCAACTTGAAGTTCAGTCCTCTAAGCATACACGCAACAAGTCACAACTTCACCTTGCAGGATAGTAGTTTGGGATGGCCAGGATCAAGGACAAGGGCAAGGATCAAGACCGGTAGAGAAGTTTCCAAGAAACTAGTTCCTATAAGTTTTCACTAAATGCCACTGCTACATACTTGAGCCAAAGTTAGATCTGCTTAAGCAGGGGATACTTTGAAATGGGGGATGATTGTCTCTAGCCCCCCATGCCAGTCCCCAGATACTCCCACCAACCTCCAGCAGCTGTAGCGATCCTGCCAGGAGTGAAAGATCTCCATTAGGATCATCCCCTGGTTTTAAAAATGGAAAGGACAATCCTACTCTGGAGAGAAGCGAAGCCTCAACAAGGACTTCTCATAGTCATTACCCTAATTAGAAAGGACAACCTATCTGGCAGGAAATAAACAAAGGTATCAGATATAAGAAAAAAATCCAAAATGAGCAAGCAAGGGAGAAGCATTAGCAGGAAACTACAGTAAGGTAGTTTGACCAATATCTGGGTCACCCACAAGGGGAAATCAATCCAGGTACCTTGAAGTCCAGGAGATTCACATCCTGAGTCTGGGATGTCAGAGATATTTGATGTCTTTTATAATCATGAAAGATACACATAAGCCGAAAAAGAAGTGTTCCAGAAAAGGGTCCAAACTCCAAACTGCTTTTGGGTCTCTTTTCTGTCATTGCCCATGCTGGCAAACAAAAGGAGTGTGTGTGTGTGTGTGTGTGTGTGTGTGTGTGTGTGTGTGTGTGTGTGTGTGTGTGTGTGTGTGTGTGTGTGTGTGTTTCAGAAACATTTTATTCCCATATATACCCCATTATGCTTGCCATCTTTGGTCACTGGAACACAATAGATTATTGAACATATAAAATCCACTCCCAAATTGGCTCTGAAGTTTATGCCTCCTTAAAAAATGTCATAGAAATAATGTCCTAGTAAAAAGGACTCAAGCTGGAAAAGGAACAGTAAGGGAATACAATTTAAAGAATTTTAAAGCAGGACAGAATTCAGGCCCAGAATAACTAAACTCCACATCTTAGAAACAAAGTTCAAGATATCCCCCTAACCAGCAATACTCAAAAGACTGTGAAAACTCCAAAATAAATATTCCCAGCTTTTCTTTCTATAATATCCCCAGCTTTTCTTTCTAGAAGGCCCAGGTACCTGTAACTAGCAGATTCACAGTCATGTTAATACATGTTTCAGACAGTACTTAGGGGAGAGGTCTAGACCTCTTAGGGGAATCAACTAACTATCCTTGTAGCAGCTAACCAGATCTGATACAGACATGGATTCAGCCATGGATCATTCAGGGGATCAGACTCCAGCTCTCCTCAAGAGCCATCTAAAGTCTACTCTATCGGGAGGCTTTAGCTAGGTCCCTTACATGCACGCTAGTCACAGACCAGAATGAGAGAAGGGGATGATTCACATGGGATCCAGCTCTCAGAGCTCCTTTCCACCCTGGAACTGCGAGTTTAAAATTCTTGTACTCCAGGATAAACTTTGACAATTTTGTCTCTGTCAAAGTGCCAAAGGAATAATACTTGATTGGTCAAGCAAGGAAGGAGGAAAAGATTGAATCTCTTTGGCGACTATGCTACCTAACTTCACTTAATTGGCAATATCCATTCTGAGACTCAGTTATGATTTGCTTTTTGTTGTAGTTATCAATTCATGTGACAGTATCAGGGTCAACCTCTCCAAGTACAGAAGAGATTCAAAACCTCATGATGTAAACCTTACAACCTCAAACTCACAGTGTCACTACTAACCTACTGTTGAACTACATACAGCTCAGGACCAGCTATTCACAGGATCAACTGGAGACCTTGAATTGGATCCTTGATGTTGCCCTAATCAATGGAGAGCTTTAGTCACCTGGGGAAGAGTTACTACAGCAAGAGAATTAGCCTCAGGCTAAACCCAGATGACTACCTACTACACAGTTTGAACATTCTGATAGTACATAGATGGATCTCCGTGTCTGTCTGCAGTGGATATTGAAACCTCATTGTTTAAGGAGACAGAGCTGGATACGAATACATTGAACCATCTTTTGTTATACAATAGCACCCTCAGGTATCTGGGGATGTCAGAAATCTCTCTAACAATTTTTCCAACCCTCGCAACAGCCACTGACTGTTGGGTCAAGAGATTCTAGCCTGCTTACTCAAGATTTAGTTTAGCTAACTTGATTCCTGGTGCAGGCTTAATACTGCCTCTGATCTAGATGTCTTCAGTATGAAAATTTTCAAAAAGAGTTGGTACTAGTGTTATGGACCAACGTCCTTAAATTTGAAGAGATCAGTGACTGCAAATAAGTCTCAATCAATTTGTATATTTCATAAAATGAAAAGGAGAAATTTCTCATGGAATTCAGAAGACTCCTGAAGGACTGGACTTTTCCTTAATCACAGAATAATTACGTTTCCTTCTTTCAAGTAGGATAACTTAATGCTTAGAGCCAATGCCTGTAGTTCTCCTCTGCCAAGTAAATAATGTGAGGGCCAATAATCATTCCATAGCTTCAAGTTACCTTTGTCCCAATTTCTTTACCTATTTTTTTATTCATCTCATTATATTATAGTATCTCATCTCTGTGTGACACTTTAGATAATTTTTAGAACAATGGTTTTCTTAAAAGAACCCCTCACATCTACTGAAGAATTTGACTTCACCCTGAAAAAGAGTAAGAGCGGCAGTCATTGGCTTTCCTTGTCTCAGTGGTGCGGGTCTGGACTCTGTGTGAGAGCCTTCCCCATTTTGCAGTGATAACTGGAACTTTACAAGTGCCTCCTGCTCGATATGTATACACCATTTTGTAAGTCTCTCCAGCTTCCAAAAGAATGGTCTCCAAAATAGCTTTCTCAGGAAAACGGTCAGATATGTGATGGATCAATAAGAATTCTCAGAAGCTGAGGGACACTTGAAAGTTTGGCAAGGATAAAAAAGGGAGTGAAAATGAAAGAAAACACAAAGTACAAATTTTGAAGACATTGGATGATGAGTACAGATGGAAGATTCATGAAAAGAGAAACAGTGGGTCGTATGATGGGATCCCCTCAGTAAAGTATTGACCACCCTGGAGTTTATCATGTCTGCAGTATGAAATTCCCGAAAGGTTTTAAGCAAAAAAGTAATGGATCATATTTTCACTTTACAAAAATGGTTTTGATGGGGCATAAAAGATTGATAACTTGGGGTGGAAACTAAAAACAAGGTAAGATTTAGTGAAGGCATAGGATATATATATATATATATATATATATATATATATATATATAGTGAATATACAGTATTTAGGTGATAAGCCCTAAATGCTTTTCATAAAGAAAGGACTGTTGGGCATGTGGGTGTGCTCACGTTATTACAAAACAGTGTCCATGTGCCAAAGCCCAGGGGGATAGGGTGTGTTTTAACGGAGGAAACAGGAGTTTGGAAGGGCATGTGCACAGACATCAGCAGTGACTGTTCTTTTTGTCTCACTTCCTGAACTTTTCAATTTTAGAATGTTTCACATATGTGCTTATATATTATATATGCCTTTATATATTATATATTCACATATATGCTTAAATATAAAACTAAATCAAACACTATTTCTCTATATTAAGAAACAGACCAGGGATACCAAGAACAAGGTATGTGAAACTAGTCATAGTTTTGCCTAGATTGAGACAAAAGAAGGAAGTCAGATGAGAGCTGCGAATAAGTCCGTGAACACAAAAAAGAAATTGAAAAGGAACAAGCTGTGTCCCAGGAGCCCTTGTTATAAACCCTACCTTTATTATTCAATATTATTTAATATTGAATATTTAACATCTAATATTCTACCTTCTATGTCTGATTGTAGGATAATTTGCTGTTTATTTGCTGCCCCACTGGCACACTTATCTCCCAGCCAGAACCAGATACTTATAAAATAAATGTGATTGCATTTGCCTCTCAGACTCTATCACCTGGGCTGCTGGGAAATATGCTATCTACAACGTTTTCCCTAAGAGTACTACTACAAGGGGTTTATGGAGCCCATGAGAAGACTCCTCAGAAGGAAGGCTCATTCTTCCAGGATGTGGGAAGAACATTTTAAAAAGCATAAAAGAACCATTTGTTCTCAGTCTTTTGTGGTTGTGGATGCCTGAAAACAAGAGTGGCCATACTGAGGGACAAAGGCAGAGAGTGACAGGGGACTTAACCTATTAAAAATAAGTCTCTCATTGGCAAACATAAACAGAGAAGTCTCATGGTCTGACAATCAATATTTATATATTCATAGCTCAGTTTCCACTGATTCCAGATACAACAGATTATACTGGACAACAAAATTTTTTCAACTATGTAAACTACATAAATATACCATTCATATATGAATGAGGCAAGGCGAGAAGTAAAAATGCAAAAGTATTTTCTAAGTTTGTTACATTTGCTCTTAAAATGTTTACATCGTTATAGTTTGGTGCAATGCAGATCAAAAAAGTAAAAACACAGTAGCTGAAGAAAGATGGCAGAGGGAGAGGGGTCCCTGAACACAGCAGGGTGACTCTGAGCTCCTGGCAAAGCTAAGCAACTGAGAAACAGTATTTAAACTCTAATGTAGAGCATGGCTTAAAAGATAAAAGAAATGGAGAGAAGAAACCAAAGATCTCCACTGCACCAGGAAGGTAATCATGTATACATTCAGCAGTGGCCCAGAACATCAGTATTCTCTATAAAGATTCCTCACTGGTATAAAGGAACTTACTACCTACAACATAGGAAGTAAATGTGTTCCTTTAAAGCCACGCAATCCTCAGGCCCCTCCAGTGAGAACAGGAGATAACGCATAAGCACTGCTAAGTTGCAGTAAGGTGTAAGAGTTACAACGTTTCATCTCGTTTGTTCCTACCGAGATGACAACAGTTGCTTATCACCCCGGCAAAGAGTGCAAATCATCCCAACCGGAAATGAGTCGTTACCAACTAATCATCTGAAAGAACACACCAACCACAGGGACAAGTGGACCTTCATATGAGAAGACTCCCCAGAAGCCATTCAGGCTGCTGCCCACAGAGCCCTGCCAAAAGAAAAGCCTCAGAAAAAAAGATGGTATGGGAAAAGCCACAGCGATGGCCAAAAAAAAGGGGGGAGCCCCTTGCTGAGCCAGAGGGCTGAATCAAGCTTTCCAAGGAAAGGGTGAGTTGGGGATATCTTGGCATCCCCAGTGAAATGGACAGAGCAATACAAGCACCTGCTATGACCGTTCAGAAAGACTGCAGTATTCCCGCAGATGAATAAGGCTGACAGGGTGTTCAGGCCTTGCTCTTTGAAGATTTCTTTAGCCACACTTGAACATGGCAGAAGCTTGCGCCTGACATCACTGTCAGCACAACGCTGTAGACTAAAGTACGACTTCTGCTTCCTAAGAGTCAGCTGCCTCCCAGGGCTGCTGAGAAAGCAAACATGGAGATAAACAATGTCCAAAGCTCTGTCCTTCATTTCTCAAAAAAAAAAAAAGCATAAATCAGATCTTCAGTGATAGGATACCTTGAATAGGAGCAGAGGATCCAGTAACACTCTCTCTCTAACAAGGTGTACACACTGGGGAATTCAAACCAATGATAGGTGCCATGGTGTTGCTCAGTGCAAAGTTCCGTGTTTCCTGTTTGAAACATGTTTTTATTTTTGTATGTGAAGAATTCAGAGGAGATATGGATGTAAGATGCTGACTTCAACAGTTCACAGGAATTGTTTCTAAGCTTTTTTATCTAAGCTCAAGTAAAGCGTCCACAGCATCTTGATGAGATGCTGAGAAAGGGGGATCTCATAGGTGACTCCAGTGTGGAGACAATGCTGGGAAGAGTCCCGGAGTGTAATGCAAAATATTCAAGCGTGCAGGAGAACGAACAAACTATGATTGGCAATGAAGAATCAAATGATATAGGGGCAGTTGGGGCATGCTCCCCAGGGCCAGTGAAGACTGGCTGAGTTCAAATAAAACAAATTTACCTAAAATTGATGGTTGAGTAAAAGTAGGGGAGGGTAGCGTTGAGATTGGGGTAAACCACATGGGAGGACACATCTAAGCACTGCTTTGGTACTACTTAATACGATGACAGGCCTACCAAGGGTGGCTCTCCAGGCTTGGAAATCGTAAGAGCCCGCCCTTGAAGGCTTAACATAGAGCATAGAAGAGAGTGTGGCAGTTCCACAGTTCCCAGGTGTGGGAGCACCATCACCAGGAGTAAATTCTATGAACAGAAATTACCTACATGTTTCTGGAAGTGTTTTGGATACAGGTGGTCTTCAAAATTACCTATTCCACAACTCCAAAACCAGGAGAGCAGAAGAAAATATCCTGGCCCTCTATGGAATTCAAAATATACCCAGTATCCAAAAATTTAACAGAAGAAAAACTCGTTTTCCTGACTGTTGCTGCTGCTCGGGTACAGTCTCGTCAAGTCGTTTCTAGTTACATTCCAGGGGAGAAAGACATAGTAATACGTCATAGGTCAGCTGAATCCAGATGGTGAAGAGTGGTACGGACTAGAATATTATCAAGCCACTTTAGAAGGAAATTCCCACAGGTTTTTCTCCCTGGGGAAGTTTCTATTAAAAGTTCCTAAAGTCAGTGGACCCCCCCCCCAAGGAACAGAAAGACATTGGCCTGACCCAGGTAGACAGAGAAGACAGTCCTGATGGGTCACCCTGGGTAGTGACCCCCTTCTGCACGCCTAGCTGTTCCTCATGGCCTTCTGTGTTTCAGACCCGGAACCCTCTCAGTACCTGCAGAATGGAGGCTTTGCCTGCTCTGCAGCACCAAGGGCAGACCAGATAGATCAGAAAGAAGGACAAGATCAAGACCTCAACATGATCAAGAAGGTAATAGGCCAGTTCTGTGCAGTGACGTCCTTGTGAGCCTCCTCAGGGTAGGTCATAAGATCATTATTCTATGAGGTGATAGATCTGACTTTTCAATTTCCCTCTCCAGTCACCAAAGGGCCAGAACCTCCCCCACACCAAACAATCAGGCCAACCATACTGGGACTAAAACAATTCCAAATCCACAGTATTCCTACCATGAAAAGAGGTGAAATGATGTGCAGATCATATCATTAAAATGAGGACAAGCATATCCTTACTACAAGTCCATGCCCTTGTACCAAGAGCTAAGCAGGCTGCTCTCGTTGAAACCAAGAAGGGAGCTTCCAGAGCATCAAGGAGCCCTCTACAATGCCTTTAGAGTGCTGGTTTTTGCATCCCAGAGGGACATAGTAGTCAGAAGGTTCAGTGGAATTTCTTATGTGTTTGGATCAGTTCTAAATAGGAGGAATCCATCTCCCTTAAGATTCAGCTGACAGCCTTTGTCATGGATCCTAAATATCTAGAGTTTATGTCTCTAGACAATACATTCAAATCAGCTCAATAAGGAAGTATTTCATAAATAGATCAAAAAATGTCTTTTTCTACACATATTTTTCTTTACTTTCAACAATATTGAAGAAATGGGGTCAAGTGATGAAGATAAAGAAGATGGGCAACTCTTAGATAGGCAGGACCTCCTCAGAGAGTGAAGGTCCCTTTAAGAATTTGTTTTCACTAGCTCTATGAAAACACTCCTAAAAAAAAATAATGTGTCAAATGAAAGCATAAAACCAACTCCTCCCCTTACTCACTGGAAACCTCATGTCTCCAATTTGGGAAACCTATGCTTGGCCCACGTAAAACATAATTATGAAAAAGAAAGCGGGTGGAGCTCAAAATGAGGAATATCATGGCCATAGTTGTCTGGGTCTGTTGTGTGAAAAGACACCTCCTCTTTTATGCTTGAAGACAGAGGCAAGGAAGGAAAGGAATGATAGCAAAGTCTTCATATATCCCATAAGGCCAAGGCAAACCAGTCATGACTCAGCATAGTTCCTTGTAAGCAGGAAGCATTGCTGCATTTGTGCTTTTATAAAAACTCAAATTAGTCTTTCCTTTCCTTAGCAACTCAGAACACATACAGCAAATTGTGGTCCTGGGTGCCTAAGGAGAAAATATAGGGAAAACCCTGGGCCATAAAAGAAAGGGAATTTGTTTTTCCTGACTGTAAAGCTGCTTCTCAGTATGACCTCTGCAAATCCTTCGTGGTTACATTCCAAGAAGGGAAGACATACCTGATGCATCAAAAGGTCAGCTAAACCCAGGTAAAATGGTGGTATGAGTAGAACATATGAAGGCACATCTCCAGGAAACTATGGCAGACTTCGCTCTCTGAAAAGAGAAAAGTTCCACCTCAAACTTCCCTAAAAGCAGTTGGGCTTCACAAGTAAGAGGAAGGCATTAAACCGCAAATATAAAAACACTGACCTGGACTGGATTGTCAAGAAGGCCTAGACTAGACTGGCTGATCAATTCAGAAACCCACCCTCTCTACATGCCTGCCTACTCCTAGTGTCCTTTCATGGTGCAGGCACACCTTGGATCCTCTCAGTACCGAGTCAGGGAAAGTTTTGTCTGCTCTGGAACCCATTCTAACAAGGGTAGACCCGCTAGATCAGAAAAATATATATTGGGGACATAACTCTGACCAGAATGATAGGAGGCTAGCGCCATAGAAGGGCCTTTGTGAGCACCCTCATGGCAGTTTATAAGGTGGAGTCAAGAGAATGGAAAACGGTCTAACTAGATTCTACCAACTGCAGACATCAAATGTTCAATCCAACCATAGTGAGACTGGAACAATTCCATACCCAACCCACAGTACTTCTCAATGTAAAGATCCCTAAAGCTCTTGGAGTGTATCCTCCTTAACGAAATCTCAGGCAAAAGCTCTCTCATTGGGGTGGACAGATGAAGATGCTAGTGTTGAGAGCAAAAGAACAGGATTATAGTGACAAGATGCTGTAGAAGTGACTCCTCCCATATCTAGACAACTTAGACATCTATTCATTTGAAGTCCTGTTATTCTGGTTCCAAGGGGTTCTCCCCACTACCCCCATGGTCTTTAAACTGGGATGTTTTGTGTAAAACATACACGTCGATCTGAACAATAGTCATTTCAAAAATGAATCTGGATCATTCCTCTTGCCTCCAGGAGAGATGATTGTATGTGCTTATCTGCAGAAGAGAAACATGGCCGACAAATAAGAAACCCTAAAGTTAAGTGTCTGCGGTACTGTCCTCTGCTCTTAGACATAAGAGGCAACTCTGAGAAATCAAGTCTCAGGTCTAACCTTTATATCCTATATAAAAATAATATCATTAACTCACACAATGTAGTCCTCTGACTGATAAAGAAGGCTGTATAAATTTAGGCATAGATGACAGAATCAAAGCTGAAATTCTTCCAATACTTCCAATACTTAAATTGTCATCAGAACACCTAATAGCTAGTGGTGCTTCATCACATCTGCCTGCTCTCCTCTGTAACATTGATGCTAATTCTTTATATTGGGATGAAAATAATCCTCTTGTAATATTGAGGCTAACTTACAAGAAGAAAATATTTAAAGCAACAGTTCCTGATGACAGAGCTGCTGCTGGACAACACTTCCACACGTTTTCTTAGAAAGAGCTAAGGAATGCAGGCTGGGCCATCTTTATGTCTTCACACCATTATTATCAACACCACCTGGAGAGTCTTAACTACTCCCAGTTGGCTGCCTCCTTCAACTTCTACTTCGCATTAGGCTACTTTTAATTGCAAAAAATAAATTAAAAAAAAAAGAAATGAAAAAAGAAAAAACTCTAGGGGGCCTCAGACTTAGAAGAGTGGTCCTATATGTAGAAGCAATAAGGATCATGTATGATTGTCTTAGAGGTAGTGACAGTAAACAAGAGTCATCGGGCACAGTGAACATAGGTTCTTCAACTAAGGGATTCCTAGCAAAATGCAGAAGCTACACATCCCCAGCTACCGAGAAGAGAGTATGAAGAGCAGCAGAAAGAAAAGGAGCTAAGCAAAGGACTTAGGAGACAGGCAGAAAGATTTACCAAGGAGGGGCACAAAGAACACTCAAGAAGTCAACCTCAACATTTCCAGGGGTGAGAATGCACTGGTGAGGGCAGCTGAGGGAAATGTCACAGGGCTTCAGCAAGAAGGACGAGATGTGAACATTCACATCTCCCTAGCATAGACATGGGCTCCTAGCAGGGGAGAGACAAACCAGTCTAGGTTGCTGCCTCCTACCCTTTTCAGGGCTTCTGTGCAAAGTTCTAAGCTAGTAGTAACTAGTTGAGAACAGAAGCAACGGACCCATCCAGATCCTCAAAAGGCTCTTGATAGTAGCAGGCTCCTGGAATGCTCTTTATAGAACTCTCTCTATACTTCCCCTGGTAACGAATGGACAGTTACGTTTTTTCCCAAGTTCCAAAAGGGACAAGGCTGAGGAAGTGAACTGCTCCTTTAGGAGTAAAGCAGAACAGAGGAAAGCTAATGGCACCCCTGAGGAAGATAAAAGCCACTGGGGAAGCTCCCCTCCCAGATGCTTGTCTAGGCCTAGGTTATCATTCTGGGGACGGGTCCACAATGGAACAGACAACCTCCCTGTGAGAACAGCAATGCTGCTTTGTTCCTTTTATAGATAATACTTCTGAGGGCAGGTCTCAAGGAATCCAGCGCTCTAGTTAATACTGTTTATTCTGTTTATATTGGCTGGGATATAGTTAATACTGTTTATTCTGTTTATATTGGCTGGGATATAAACTTTACCTCGACTGTGGAAGTCCCTTTCCCAGATGTCCCAATATGTTGATGGGATGGATATATGTTGATGTCCCAATATGTTGATGGGATGGATATATTTTGGAGTGAAAGATATACACAAGATGAGAGCAATAGTGGTCCAGAGATTCAATGTTGAATACAAGGTCTGAGTTAGAGTTCTAACATGTGCCCAGAATTGCTTTATAAGATTGAACCATCACCTTCTTTATAGAGAGTTTCTCTCTTTGCCATAAAGGCTTTACGTTTCCTCTTGAGAAGGAGTTGTTTGTACTTGTCCCAGGATGAATTGCAACCATACACGCAGTCACAAATATCATCAGCAAGTCCCTTATCACCCTGGTTCTGTTACTGAGTGCCCCAGTCCCTCTAACATCATTTGATTGCACCACTGCTACCAAGTGTACAGCAACCAGCTACCATATAGAACTGCCAAGTTTATTCCAGAATCCTGCCCAGCCCTCACCCAGAAGAGCCAGGTTTTTATGATAGCCACACTCATGGTTCAGCTTCTCTCGACTGGCATCTATAAGACCTCCAACTTACTTTCCTTTAACCTTGAAAAGGTGTGGGGGCAAAATGATATCTAATTCTACAACAGAAAGATGTAACAAGGATGCAAGCTCGTCAGGTCTGGAAGTGTTCTACAGAGTAAAGGAGGATGAACCAGCACTGTGAACTCCAAGAGAACTTCACTGTAGGTTACTGGGTTTTCAGATCCAAAGCACTAAAGCCTCTGTGACACATGGACCACGTCTGACTCATCAGTGTAGTTTCTCCAAGTGTTTTAATCTGCTCATGGTTCCAAATGAACAGGACTGTTGCACGTAAACGTAACTAGCCATCCCAAGTCTGAGCCTCCCCTGTGCACAGTAGCAGTTTTCAGTGAAAGCCTCCTGAGATGCGTATGATTCTTGAAGTCTCCAGTAGTAACTTTTATCTACCAACCCAAAGACTGACCCGCGGGATAAATAAAGGAGAGCAGACCCACTTGCAATAGTACACTGACACCTGAAAAGAGTCAGAGCAGAAAAAAGAGGTGAGGAGGTTGCTAACCACGGGGTCATTCTTTGTTTATGGAAAAAGAACTGTGACCACAAAATTCCTTTTCCCCCAGATTTCCAGTGAGTAACATTCCTTGAAGTAGAATAAGGCTTGCTATTCTATGAGATAAATTTCTAGGACAGCTAGTCTGTTCAAACATCCTAACAGAGTGGCTAACGTGGGTCCCTTTCCAGAGCACAGATTATGAAAAGAAGACAAGGGGCATATTGTAAAACAAAATTACCCACCAGCAAAGAGAATATATAAAAGGGAAATCGATTTTTGTAATTCATAAAAAGAAATATTTCAAAATTGTGCATTCTACAAAAAGAAAAAATCTTTCAAAATTCTGTATTCAAGATTTGAGGAGGCACATTATCCATAATCAGCCTACAGCGTGGTGGGATACTACGCTTTCTTGCTCCGATCTAACTGTAACTTAATGCCCACTTTACCCTTCCCCATCATCTCTCTTTTCCTTGTATTCTCTCCAGTTTTTGATAGCTACCATGCTACTTCCATGGGATTATTTTTACATTTCATATATGAATGGGATCATGTGGCACTTGCTCAGCTGTGCCTAACTTATTTCATGTCACATGATCATCTCTGGTACCAAGTGTGTCATCACAAATGACATAACTTCATTCCTTCTAATGGTTGAGTAATATCCTACTATGTGTATATGCCCCATTGTTATCCACTGATGGGTACTTGAGTTGCTTCCATCTCTTGACTATTTCAAATAGTGCTGACATGAACGACATGCTGATTTCACTCCCTTAGGCTAAATACCCAATAATGGGACTGCAGCTTCCTACAATCCTCTATTTTTAATTTTTTGAGGATCCTCGATAGTCCTCCCCATAAAGTCTTTAATTTTCATTCCTTCTACCAGTGTCCATGGGTTTGTCACCATACATTGTTGTCTGCACTTCTTATCTTTATTTGCATTTTTGAGAATAGCCATTCTTACAGGGAAATAGCTAGCTAGCTAACTCACTGTGGTCTTGATTTATGTCTTCCTAAATAGTGTTGAGTAATTTTTTCATATGCCTACTGTCCATCTGATGTTTCTTCTTCTGAAAAATATCTATACCTACTGCTTTTGTGGTATGTTTCTCTTCTGTTTCACCTACATAACAGAAAGTCACTCAGTTGTTCTAAATTTTTTACTTATAGAATGAAAATAAAAAATTACCCTAAGACATATCAAAGCCTCTTTGAAATACATTAATATTTTAGTTACTAGAAGCATATATACAGCCCTATTCAGACAGTTTACACAATTCTAATACCCACACATTCACACCTAACTTCCTTTGACCTCTGTCCCGTTTCCTTTCACTGTGTCCTTTGAAATGTCTCTGGCTCCTCTCCAGCATATCCTTATCTCTCTGCAGTAGCAAACCCATTTTTCTCCTTTCTTTATCCTTACTAATCAAATTATTAGTGGAGACCATTTGAGGCCCCTTTCACCAGATCAATTTTGGACTGTTCCAAGAGACAGTAAAATGCGAACATCATTCTCTCGGTTTTTTTTCCTGAGTACTGTGTCGACACCACCAAGTTCAGCATTCGCTCTGAACTTTCCTAGACTTTTCTTGGTTCAGAGAAGCCTGTGTACTATACAGAAGATTGGAGGCGGATGTAGACGCAAGTCTGTCCTCAGCCTATGGGTTCAGAGAAGCCTGAGTACTATACAGAAGATTGGAGGCGGATGTAGACGCAAGTCTGTCCTCAGCCTATGGGTTCAGAGAAGCCTGAGTACTATGCAGAAGATTGGAGGCGGATGTAGACGCAAGTCTGTCCTCAGCCTATGGGTTCAGAGAAGCCTGAGTACTATGCAGAAGATTGGAGGCGGATGTAGACGCAAGTCTGTCCTCAGCCTGCTGGTGTCGTGCTCTGAGTTTGTTCAGACGGTGGGCTGGTTCTGAACCCACAATTGTACTTCCGTATGTCATGTGGAAGAAATGACCTTCCCTTTGGATATGTTGACACAGCTGATACTTACTCTACTTCTGTAGCGTACAGAAGAATTTTTTTTTATTTCGAACATGGCTAAATCACAAAGATTGTTCTGTGATAGTACCCCAAGAGGGCATGAGCCAAATGAGATCGAACACATACGTAAAATCATCCAGTCCTGAGGGCTAGCTTTGGGTGCCACACATCCTTAGACTCTTCCTTAAATGAGTGACTCTTTTTATCCAATAGTCTTGATGGGGGCTGGTGGTGTGGAAAGTTTGAGACATTATTAACCAGCATTCATTTCTTGAACTACCAGTTACCAAAATTGTGCTGGAAGAATCTAAAAGTAAATAGTTTGCCTTTATCTGTCTGTCTTGCATTATTGGTCTTCCCCTAAATAACCAAAATAAAACCATTCGGGGATATTCAGAGGGAAGTCTTCAAATTTCTAATCCAGAATGTCAATCAAAGGAAGCCCCCTCCCTGTAACTGTCTTCCATTTGGCAGGACATGCAGTCAGGAAAGGAGTCTTTCATAAAGACCACATTTGGGGCCTTCAAAAAGAAAAACATCTGAGCTCAGAGAATTGCCTTTGTTTTGCATGTATATATAAACTGAAAACTTCACAGAATAGAACAGCAGAAAAGAATAAAGAAACTGATACAGAAAAGTACATAGTGGAGAGTTCATTTCGCCCTCAGATCTAAGTCCCGCGCTTGCCATAAGTTCTCTTCTGAGCCCTGAAGGGGACACTGAGGCTAGCACTCAGAAGTCTCCAATACTTTGGCCTGAAGTGAGTGTATAAAACAAAAATAGAGCAATTAACTGCTATCCCTCATTTAAGGTGAAAGTAAAATTAGGGGGGAAATCTTCACATGAATCCTAAAAAAAAATCCTAAGAGGCCATGGGAAAGTAATATTCATATCACTATTTAACAAAATTTCAGGTAAGGAAGGCATCTGAACATGATATCAATTCCTAACTTCCTCTCCACCTATCAGTGATATTTGAAAATTTTATCTCCCAATGAAAGGTGGCAATTATAAATTAGAAATTAGAAATTTCTCTATGCCAATTTTTGGGTCGCCCAGTCGGAGGCTTTGTCAGAAGCCCTACTACAGTGTCTTTTTAAATTCCTGCTTTCCTGCTCGTCATGTTCCACCTCGTCATGAGGGCCATCATTCATTCTTATAAAAGCAGCAAAAATGAAGGCTAGAAAATATGTCACTTAGGAAAAATTGGCTAGTGAAACATCCATCGCATGTCCCTGTTTCTAAACCACCTGAAGGCAGAAGGGTTGCTGCTACTCCTGCCTACCTTTCAGATAGTGTGCAGCAAAAATCACTGGAAGAGACAGGTGCTTTCCTGTGTTACACACAAGATGCACCATGGAGCATGTGATGTTCACAAAGAGGAACCCAGGCTCTTTCAGAAACTTCTTCCCACACTTAGGATTGGTCTGTTTAAAAATATATATCTATTTAATCATGCTCCAGAGCCAAGAGTAAAACCTACTTGAAGAAATAAACATATGGAGAGGAGACCAAAGCAGAACACTCCAGAGATGCTGGATGGGAACCGGGGCGGGGGGGGAGGCAGGGTAAATCCATTTCCTTAGAAATGGGACTCCATCAGCAGCATGATGCTCCTGACAGGAAGGCCAGAACATGAGAAGAGAAGCAAACCAGCCCATTCCCCAGTAGCAGATAATGACCAGAGATATTCCCAGCAGGGAAAGAGGGAGGAAGCCCAGTGATCAGTTGCAAGTGAGGGAGCTGAGCCAGCCTGAGAAAGCCCTCAGCAGCAGAGTCACCTGGCAGCAAGCAGTAGACATCCAGCTCTTAGGACTGAGGCCTAGGGTCAGGATATTGGCAGATCTTATGCTAATAGGACACATGAAGGTTACAGAAGGCATGGGAGCAAGACAGTGACCCATTATTAGAATACGAACGCCAGCTTAGGTAATGGGACGAACAGAACAAGGCACCTGCTATTAGCAGGGCAAGCTGTAAGCCACAGACTCCAGTAAACACTGTACAGTTTTAAGATCAACCATAAAGCCTGAGGTGAGGGACAATGAAAGAATTACTCGGTTAATAACTGCACAATTAACAGCGCTGTACACTGAAAAACATGGCCATAACACAACGCTCTCTAGAATAATAAGTAATTCACCCTCATCTACTCTCTTAATCATGAAGCAGACCAAATATTCTTTGAAAGCCAGCCGTGGGCTGGATAGTGTACTGAATCCTGAGTGGCCCAGAGGGTTCCCATCGCTAGTGTGTCTCTGAGTCCAGTGTCCCACCAGTGCCAGTATGCAGTCCCCACTTCTGAGAGCAGGAGGTCCAGGCCTGATGGTGCTTTAGGAAGAAGGAAAGGGAACTCCACGTTAGACTCTCACCACAGCTCCTTCCCTCCAGTAACACCTTTGAGAGGGCAAGATAGTGACAACTGACCCCAAAGCTCAGGCAGCCATCCCACAACCACAGCCAGCCCTGTTGGGCGCCCCCTGACTTGTCAGGAAGCATGTCTCAATTGATCTTCTGAGTAGAATCTGGGCATAAGTTGCCCAAGAGTCAGTTCCTTAAATATTGGTTTTCACTTCAGGACACAGTTGGCACCAAGGGCAAAAGCGCAAGACAAGCCAAGTATGATCATGTGGGAAAATCTTTAAGAACGGCTGAGAGGCAAGAAGAGTTGAAAAGGATCAGCTTCTTGAAATAGAAGTTGAGGCCCTAAGGAGGGTTGGGCCAAGATCAAGGCAGTTGACTGTTTGCCTTGCATGGAACCTCCTAAAACTTCTAAACTCACCCCAGTTAAGGTACCCTTCAAAAAGCCTGCAAAGAGCGGCCTCTGATGTCGGGACATCAGTGAGGAGACTCTTCTCAATGTGAGTGTCTGTAGAAGGCGGTAGTGAGAGAGCCAGTCCTCCTCTCAGAGGGAGACTCAGGCTTCAAGCTGAAAAGCAGACACCATATATATTCTGCTCTCCGCCTGTATTGACACTTCAGAAGAGGCCAGGGTTAAACTCCTGGAGTCAATTGTATAGCTGCTAGCTGGGATGCCAGGGCAGTAATTCCAGGAGATAATGCAGAGATGAGGCCTGATGGGGAAGAGGGTGTATACAATATTCCCACAGGCAATTACCCACATTCACATAAGCAGAAATTTAAACCCTTCCTGAGGTTGGCTGACATGCTTCTCCTGTGCATACATGTAGGTCAAATACAGACCAGGCTCCCCTTTTTTGCCTTATTTCTAAGCTCAAATGCAAGTAGCAAAGCTTTGTTCAAACGAATTTCCTTCATTTACTGACACGTAATTTCCTGTGCTTTGTAATTACTTTAAATTTGCTGAATATTTTTCAAATAATCCTATTAATTTCATGACACTAACTGACCATGTCCAAGCCAAAAACATTTGGGGGTGATGGGCTTTAAACGCCTGTTCTGCCAGTTGCTAATAAGCAATCGGGTCTGATTCCACAACATGCCTTTAAATATAAAGTTTATCATTCAGAAAAAAACATTCCCTTTCCAATATGCCCCAGTTCCTCCCAATCCATTTTGTATTTCTAGTTTGGATTAAAGCTAAGGCCAAGGTGTATATCTAGTTACAGTTACCATAAAACCCAGAGCCACTCCAAAATGCCAATATGCCCCTCAATACTGTGATCTAGGACAGGAATTTTCTCACAGTACCAAGCTATTTTCACACCCCATGTGAAGATAAGGCCCCACCCAAGAGATTCTCTGCCTCCTCTCTGTTCTCTGAATGCTGGCAGGGCTCTTTCTCTGTGGTCCTTAGCATCCAAATCCATGGCAGTTTAAGCTTCCTTTCCAGAGTAGAACTGGATCCATTGCTATAAAGGATGATGGTTTACAGCGACAAAGACCATATGAAATCTTTCTACAGACAGACCCATCTCTTCATTATTCAAGATACTATTTGCTCATTTCTGTGCCAGTGCCTTTGCTGGTTGCTCCCATGATATGGAATGGCCTCTGACCTGGTCTCTTGCTGACCAAATCCTATTTTAGCAACTAAGGCTTAGCTTAAGTTCTATTTCACCCTCAAAAAGAAAAAAAAATCTCTTGGTCTTCATTCAATCAGTGTTCCCCTTGTAAGATTCCCAAAAATCTTCAAATATGTCACTGGCAACAAGTGACATGCTATGACACAGAACTAATTGCCGGAAAGTGCTTTGAGACCATTTAATTGAGAAGGTGTCATCCCTTATTATGGAGAGGGAGTTCGGTGAGGAAGACAGTTAATACCATCCAAGGGATAACAGGCCCAGGTCTGGGTTGCAGCCCTGTCACCAGCCATGTGACCTTAGCCTAAAGTTCAGGTGGCAGTCACTTTCTTAAACACAGGAACTACAAGGAGAGTATGATGAAACTTTGGACTTGGAAAAGTTCACGGTCTCCAAGTAAGTTTTCTGTGTGGTTTCAGGGCCTTTTGAAGGAATTGTAAATGGGAAAAGTTGGCATCAGGAATTGGAGACCAAAGCGACTAGAATTGTGAACAAGAGTTAAGCTGTGGAAATGGGATTTGAAAGACATTCCAAAGAGAAAAAAATCACAGACCTTTTCCATTGCAGACCTAAGAGAAAAAATGAGCTGGGTGAAGTATCTTAGATTTCTTGCTAAGAAAAAGACAGATGCAGGACAAATGAAAATGGAGTAACAAAAACCCAAATGTGTCTTCTGGTCCAGAGATTTGCCTCTGCAGAGACCACAGGTACGTGTCTCAAAAGCAATTGATTCCCGTCTCAAACCCCAACAGCTTCCTCTTTCCCAATCCCATTTAGTTCTTTTCCTCTCCCTACACTGTCCAATCTGATTTTCCAGAAAGTTCAACCAGGTTTCCTTGAGATCCAAGAGTGTGTGTGGCCTAATTAAAAGCAAAAATAAAAAATCATTGTATCTTATTTATTGGTCCTTTTTGACTTTGAAAGTTAAAATAATTTTCACCTAAAGTAGCTCATGTTCCTCGTAATCCCTCCTCCAAGATCCCAAATATCAAACTGTCCTCCGCAGCTGCCTGTGTCAGTTTCAAATGGGGGCAGGGAGATGATGTTTGCACATTCTCAGCCAGTAACTGCCGCTCAGGATCAGCCAATGGTGGCCTTCTTTGGAATCCCTAACCCCCACTAGTCACTGAGCATGCTCACTACAGGTCCAGACGAGGATTCTTTTATTTCTAACTTATATTTTATATAAACCTCTAATTTTTAAGTGTTTTCCTTTCTTATGCTCTGACAGTTTTAGAAATTTATAAGAATGTAATTTAAAAATATACATTAAATTTTATCAATTGAAGCATTACTGTAGATTGAAAAATTCAGGGACATTCTTAAAGCAAAACAAGGGATTATTTTTAAAAATAACCACGTGTTCATAAAAATAGGATATTGTACATTTAAAAAGTTTCAGAGGCATTTTAGTGATATGGAGAAATATTTGAAATATGTTTCAATAAATAAATTAAGCTAACAGAACTTATATCTAATTTTGTCCTTTTGTGACATCTATACACCTAAATGTATTTGCATGGATATATGTACTATAGATACAAGTACACATATACTATATCCACACGCAGAGAAAAACAACCCAAAAGGAAATACTGAGAGGAAGAGAGGAAATAACTATCATTATCTCGGGAGAAAGAATTAAAGATTTTCATTTTTTTTCTCCCTGTATTTTCTAATTATTCTTTGGAATCTTTATGCAATCAAAAATATTAGTATAAAGGGGAATTGTCCATGAAATTGGTGATAACTGTGGGAATAAGTGTTACAAGGAACATTTGTTCTTTGGGTATTTAGTGGGGTTAGGGGATATTATTTGTTGTAACCCAGAAATGATCCATCTTTCCATGTCTTGCAACAATGTACATAAGAGTTCACTCATATCTATCCTCTACCTTACCCAGCTATTTACACACAGAAACAGACGGGGTGGGAGGGAAGGAGAGAGAGAGAGAGACTGCAAATATTCCTGGGAAAATACTGCACGTATTAATTACTTTCAGTTGCTGTGATGGAATACAATGATCAATTTATAGAAGTGTTTATTGGGGCTCATGGTTACAGAAGAATAAGAATTCCAATGTTGGCAGCTTTAGCTCTTGTCCCCAGGTTTTAGTTCTTGGCTAAAATTTTGGTTGCTTCAGTCCCCAGTCCCCATCCCCAACTTCTCTTATTTCCAATTTCTTTCAAGGCTGTGAAACCATGCAAAGAACAGGCAGGAAAGTAACAGGCCTCGCTGCTAGAGCAGCAAACTAAGATCTCACACCTCAACTTGAAAGCACAGAGCAGAGAGAGGGCACCTGGAAACAGCGTGTCTTCAA
The DNA here is from genome assembly GCA_004026605.1 of Ondatra zibethicus. Taxonomy (NCBI): domain Eukaryota; kingdom Metazoa; phylum Chordata; class Mammalia; order Rodentia; family Cricetidae; genus Ondatra; species Ondatra zibethicus. The sequence goes on along the minus strand of PVIU01001454.1, from coordinate 5,692 downwards.
ACCCTAAGACCACCTCCAGTGACACACTTCTCCAACAAGACGGCACCGCCTCAGTATCCCCACCAACTGCAGATCAAGTGTCCAAATACTTGAACCCATAAAGAACATTCCCATGGTGGGCCTTGGACTTCCAACAGGGCAGGGCACCATGCCCTCTTTCAAGGAAGAAGGGGGAGGGAGGAGGGGTGGGGGGTAGTGGGAGGGGACCGGGAGAAGGGGAAGAAAGGAAAAAAAATTTTTTTATCTTTAATTATGTTCTTGAATGGAAAAAATAAAACAAAACAATGTATGGAAAAAAAAAAAGAACATTCCCATTAAATCAAACCACTACACTATGTCTTACTCTATTTTGCTATTTAATCCCCACCGCCAGTTTGTACCTAAAAATTTTTGCTGCATTTAACTGATCGGTTTGCTTTTAAATTTGCTTTGGGTAACTATCAAAAAATACAGTAATTGTATCTGTATATTTTATGACCCTTTACTGTCCCACCTGGTTCTCCATTTTCTTTCACCAAAATTCTTTTCATCCATTTCAATAGCTTTGGGGACTGGCATTGTATTTCACAGCGAGGACAAGATGAGATGCCTAATTTGTTCCAACCTAAGGCTCCAATATTTGAATTAATCTGGAAAAAGTTTGAGAAATCACCTCTTAGTTATTCTGTGGTTCCCATTTAATTCTTCTCATCAGAATAATCTGTTTTTTATAAAGTATATTCATTTATAAATGCAAAGAAGTGTTTCATTTTCCCAGATCACCTGGCACAGTTTGAAATTTTTTATGGCTATATTCAATTACAACATAAAAAAACTGGAAGAACATTCCCCATTTGATTATATAGTATGGTCACATAAGCCAAGACAAAATATATTATTTATCAAGTACTTCTAATCATGTTTCCAAGTTTTTTTTATAAACGTAACTTGATAGTACTTAACTTTGATAGTCAGATTATCTAGCCTATCTCTTTCAAAACTGTAAATGTACTGAATAAGTTGTACTTATTCAAAGATGACTATTACATTTCAAGGCATATCACTAGAATAGGGAAACAATCTTTTTGATACAGGACTCCATATTTTAGATACCACCATTGAGAGAGGCCTCCCCACAACCATATACACTTAGTCAATACAGCTTTAAATCACTTTTGCTAAAGTGAGATACTAGGAACTTAATACAAATTTTAAAAGGTTTAGCTTATAACTTTCATTAATTACTGTGTTCTAATATAGAGCGCTGCTGGGAAATTAAAACAGAAAAGCAATGCAGTGGGGTTTTTGCCATGTATTTTTGAGAAGAACCAGAGCAATAAGAGATACAGTAAGAAAAAGCTCTCTGTTCTTAATATATTAAAGGCATTATTTTCAATGTGTTGCTGTGCTCCTCCAGGGCCAGCTCTCTCCCTGAATATGGAACCAGGCCAGCATGCATGCCTAAAAACATTCCCCAGCTTCCTCCACATAGATAGATGTGGCCTCTTCACAACCTTTCTTTTAAAATAGTTAACTTCATTAGCGATTTCAGAAGAACATAATGTAATGTTGATACAATTACATTTTGGAGTTCTAAAGGTGAAGCAAGGATAAATGGGTAAGCATTGGGGGAAGGGTGGCTTGGAGTATAGATTTTCAAAGACTCTCATCTGAAAACTGTGCAGCCTAATTATAATTGATTTCTACCTAGGATAATTCATCTTTCCCCTTGTGTTTCAATTGCATTGTTAAACAGAAGTATTATATAGATGAAATAAAACTGAGTTATACGAATAAAAGTCATTACACAATTAACAGCACTCAAGAAATTACAAATATATCCTTTCTGAAAAACTATTCATGTCCCCCAAGCCCTGCTATGCGCACTTTATCTTTGGATATAGAAATTTGCAACTCATATCTTCTACGCATCTGTCTGAGGTTTTCCTATTAGTCAGACGATGTCATGCCTATGACTGATGTTATCTTATTTTCTCCCTGAGAAAAATAACCACGTTACATTACTTCAAACTTTTACATCACTTTTGTTGACTGCATATTTGCTCTGAACTGCCAAGCATTCTATTTTTTGTTCAATACAAGCTTTTTTCTGAGCTTCAAGAATGTTCCCAATTCCGCAGAGCCCACGTGGAAGATAGTTGCCTGTTTGGGAGTGGCATTCACTGCTATTGTCCTTTGCTCATCTTCCTGAATGCTCTTTGAGAAAAGGCACACAGAATCCAAACAACTCCTTTCTTCACCACAAGCAGCAGCACAAAGAGTTTGATTTCAATACCTGGACTTGGTTATAGCTTCATAGAATACATGGATTGAATACACCTTCTGAACCTCAAAATAGTCATCTGTCAAATGAGGGTTCCCATAAATACTTCCGAGAGCTGCTGGCAGGTTACAACGTGGATTCACCTGTGGAAACATTGGCACATTTACTGAAACTCCTGTGTTCTTTTAATACACACCTCTCCTGAAACCTCCTTCTGTTTTCATTAACTGTTTTTCAAATATTTTTTCTGACTACAAAGCTTAATATAATGAATAACTCAGACTTCTTATAAACCTTCAAGAATACAGTATTATGCCCCCCCCACTTCATCTCACTTATACCTACCATGTAGTTCATAAATCTAACTGCTACTGAAGACTCAGGAGCTTACTCTACTTCTTGAAAAACAAGATACCACAGAACACAACCGCAGTTTCTATATTCTGAGTGTTGTCTTCTTTTGGTTGAGAACATCCCAAACTTAGACCCAGCACTTTGTGTAAGCAGGATAGTAATCGTAGACTGATACCAATTTGGCATAGCCTTGCACAAATGGGATCTTCGATACAAAAAAAAATGAGTTACGAAAAGTAAATAATAAGAAATTGTAATAAAGTGGGGGAGGATTGGGACCAAAACTGAGCTGTCCAAATCTATTGTTTATATGTGGGCTTAACCCAGGACTGCTTGCTCAGCTTAACATAAATCCAGGAGGGTAGAAAAGGCTACTTTCACATGAAGAAATATGAACTGAAATTCAGAGACCCTGAAAGACAAAGAAGTATAACTCTCATCTGTCTTACAAGAGCAAACTTATTTCACTAATAGTCTTTGTGATTCATAGCTGCTATACTGTGAAAGATTCAGACGCAATATACAAAACAAAAGGGTTTTCTTTGTGGCAGAAGAGGACAAGAAAGTTGTTCTCTTTGTCAGGCTGAAGAATGGTGACAGACTCACTGGCATCTCCAAAGACGGGATATTACTGTACTTGCAAGCCTGCCTCTCAAACACTAGTCCTCTTAGGCTGGTGTATAACCCACAGATTCAAACTTTCCTCCAAGAACAACAGGGGGTGATGAGTTCTATGAACTACTTTAGATCGTTGGGTTCTCAGTTCACAGGATACAACTGTGGCCCAATGAGATAATGCATTTCACAAGCATACTGGGCATTATCCTCCCAGCTCTGCCCCTCCACCCTCCCCACCTACTTTTTCTTGCTGCTCTAATGACTTTTTTAAAGACAGAAGAACACTGAATCGATTTCTAATCTTACATCAGTCTTCACTGAACTACATATTTTTAGACTCTGAACCAACTGTTTTACAGGGTGTACATTTCTTCCAGTCGCTAATATTCAGAAGAATTCACAAGGGGCAGGATGGGAAGCTTATTTCCTACTGGAGCAGCTATTTCATTGGAATGTTCTACTACAGCATCCTTCATTTCTGTGAGTTGTAGCCTGCTTATGACGTAGAATAACGGTTTGGCTCTTGCCTGGATGAGTTGTACAAAGCTTGTCTCTTCTCTGGCACAGCTCTTTGGTCTTGAAGTCTCATCACAGGTTTATTGTGCTCCTTATGAAACAGAATACCTTCATTCTTCATAGACAATCCATTCAGAGGTATCCATGCCACTACAAAAACATATTGCTACTTACTATTTTCACTAACACTACAGAAATCTTTCAGTAGGCGATAAGGGATAGACAGTCCTAATCTTTTCTTTCTTGAAAATATTGGTTTTTAGTGTCACTGAAGTATAGACTTGTTTTTAGGTATTCAGCAAGAAAACAAATGATAGAAATATTTTCCAGAAGAATCAATTTTCACAGATTTATGGTTTATACCTACTGGCAGTTCCCATAAGGAGACTTTCCTAGTCTTATGGGACAGCCACACTTTGTGTCTATAAAGTTGTTCCACTGGTCAAATTAGTCAGTAGATTAGTAATCAAAGTGGAACAAGAGAATTCATTCCTGCAGCTACCAAAGATGAACTGATGCTACAGAAATACAAATTTAATTACTACAAATGTGTGGTTTCTGATCAGAAATGGTTGATTTTACTGAGTAGTATCATGGATTCTGACACTATCTATGCTGTATCTTTATAAGAGAAGATAAATTTTTCAACATAAGAAATTTGGTTTTTTGTGAAATATTGGACAATTTTTCTCTCTGCTTTTGATCTGATCAGAGCCAAAATGTATGATACATTGGTCAGTTGAAAACAAATTTTAAGTTGTTAATTTTCCCCATTACAAATAAGCTATTCTTTTCCTATCCTCTAAGTCAAGACACTTTGCAGTCTGATGTAAGCTAGAAAGGCTATTAGAGATCTTAGATATTAAAATGAAGCTACTAAAAACTCAGAGAGCAGATGATTCTTTAAAATCATTGATTTCCCACAAAGTTCCCATCAAATTGAGCACACTGTGCAGATGGGAAAGACTAACTATTGAAACAATTAACTATTGTGAGTCATTTCCTCAATCTGCTTTTGTTTTAGCCAATATGTCAAGTGGTGGCAGACACTGTTAAATTCCGCAGGCTCTACTGTCTTTTTGGAAACAGCGTAATACAATTGACATAACTCAGCTTGATAAATCTGCTGGGCTCATAGCGCTGCTTCCTCCTCTCTACTTTGCAAAGCCAAATCCACAGACATTATGCAGAACCTATTCAACATGAAGAGCACAAAGTCCATTTTGCTCTGACTACTCGCACTTGATCACCTGCAGGCATCCACCCTCCCAATCCCTTTGAAGTGAGGCTCAAATGAACAATGTAAAAATCACATTTGTTCATTCTGCCTTATCTCAGGAAAGGATCACCAAGAAGCCTGACTTTTCCTGAACTTTGCTACTTTCTGCACCTTGGTCTGAAAGTTTACTGCTTTAGATGATGCTTGCATGACTAAATGCTTCTTTCCTTGATCCATCTTAAATATATATAAACTTGGATTTGTCATTTTACTATTCGTGTCACATGTCTGTAGAAAAAGAAAAGTTGGTTTGGTTGTTTCAGCATGACAGCCTTGTTTCAATCAGGAAAAAAAAAGTTAAAGATTCTTAGGTTTCTTCTTAAGCACAAGCTTCCAACTCAAAAAGGATAGACTGGTCAGTCAAGAAGAGGTCAGATATTCCAGGGGCCAGTTAAAGGCATTCTCTCTCTGTTCAGAGAAGAATTAATTACGGGATCCTGGAAGTTGATCTGGCCAGATCCAGACAAATAGGGCATAGCTCCATCCCAGATATTTAAAAGCAACAACTGACCCATTGATATGTTGACAGGACATATCAATGAATAGGCAGCTGGAAGGCGCAAAGGAGTCTTTCCAAACTTGACAAGACCTTGACCAACAAGAAGCATGCAACCATACATCCTAACTCTGAATTCACGGCCTCCAACCAAAGATGGTTCTTT